>CM054115.1:200318367-200756041 GCA_028673005.1 Tanypteryx hageni
TCGATAAATTTGTTGTAATACATTTGTTACAAATATAAACTCGATATTTTAGGCTACTTTGTCGTTAGAACACATTCGTTCGTTTTCCAATCCACTCTTGGAGCAGAGACATTCGATAAATGCTACGCGAAGGCTGACTGAAAACGAAAATTTTTCACAATCATAATTAATGAAAGTAACCAATCTAGTGACAACAATCACCCTGCAAGCTTCTATGGCGTGAGAACAAGTGTATCCGTCAGTTATAAACAAGAAGTCCAAAACAGGACTAATTCAGGTTGGTTTTCCAAAGTTGACCTCCCGAATTGATTACTTATGTATATTGACAGGAAAAGTTTCAGTATTTGTTAGTCATTCCAAGGAATTCTCATAAATACCATTTGTAGTTAATAGTTTATCGATGATAGAGAAAACTTGGAAAACAAATTAATAGAGCATTATCAGGTTTAAAATACTAAAAGCAATGTCAAAATTTCTTTCTGACATATTTGATTGTATTTTTTAAATAAAGGAATTTAATAAATGTTACTGTATATATAATAAATGTTACTGTTTATACGTTAATATGTATGGATCAACTGTCCATTGCTGAAGGGTAGTCGAGTGGAAAAGAAAATAACCCATTTGTTCACTCGTCTATGCTCAAGCCGAGTTCGGTATCAATTGTCTCCATGGCAACAATCTGATAAATTGCGATTTAAAACGGAAAAACGCTATATTTTAATAGAAATTCAAGAAAATACGATCAATTATCAAAATTCTGACTCCAATTATAATATATATATATATATACATATATATAATTATAATTCTTTTCCCCTTAGAGCAGTATAAACCAAGCTCCGATATAACAATTTTAAGATATTTTAAAGTAATAAAGAAAGCATCACTGCACGATAAACTTGAGACTTCCTGTGTAAAAAAATCGGGGAAAACATTCCTGAAATCGAACCCGGGACTTCAATCTTCGCCAAATAAAATATATCCCGGAGGTGGGCACGCATGCAGACAGACAGGACCATTTCATAAGGCTGTTTCCTTTGGAAACCAGACTAAAAATTCGTTGGTCAGCATTTCATATACGACACTTTTCGATAAAAAACTGCAATTTTTCCTCTTTCTACATAAAACATAATTGTTCTAATTATTTATTTTGGATCGGTAATATTAAAAAATATGCTTTGATCACTAGTGTAATATTAGCCTACCATCCGTAGATTGAACAACACTTATGAGAGATTCCAGGAAAAACAATCACCTTTTATTTCAGTACAGAACTTTAAAATTAAAAACCAGTCAGTGAAAAGAACACTCAACTCTTCTGAAAACAACTGGAAGAGTAATCATTGACCAGAATAAGCAAACAAACGTCCGCCAATGTCTTGCAAAGCCCAAGGCTCGCGAACAAAGGCAGTCGGCCAAGAGAAGGGGAAAAAGAGAAAGAGCTCTCTGCCGTATCTTTTGAAACATCGGTTTGATAAAAAACAACAAAGGCTTTTAAAAAAATTAGAAATCAGTGATCTCGGTATTTGCGATAACGCCGCAATATATTAAATTTAATCAGTTAAATCCTTAGTTTATGCGCAATTCGAGAGAGATATTAAAAAGCAGTTAATTTAATGTTCGGAGATAGAGAGCCCCAATTGCCAATCGATCCTGTTCTTTGAATGTAGAGCGATCTTTTATAATATAAAAATACAGACAGGTCGCTGAATGCCAATGCGCATCTGGTTTTCCATATCCTTTTTATCGCTGGTGGAGATTCCTGAGAAAGAGAGAGAGAGAGAGAGTACTTATTTTTCAATTTTATTTTTAAGAAGTTATTCTGCGAATTCATTTTTAACCATATGACGAGCTCCATCGTCTTCCAATAAAGGTTAACCGTTTATAGGAAACATTTTAAAACTAATTTCTATTCATTTCCAGCACTAATCATATATATATTCCTCTTACTCCGTCTGCAACAACGTCCACCACGCGCCACCAGACCGCGGTACTGAAGCATCCGGTATTAATCGTTTATGTATCAAAAACGGTAAGAGATAATGGTCCGAAATTTGTCCCACCCCTCATATTTTATGATGGTTTCCCTCCCGTTTGTTTTACGCTGTCTCTTCCTTTTACGCGTGCTTTGCACGAAGTGAACGCATATAGGGGAGGTCATTTCCGTCCGCCCGTCCGTCCGCATGTTAAAACTCGGCAACCGCTGGACGTATTTTGATGAAATTTGGTATTGGGGAGTTTTGCTAAAATTGGTCGACCGATTTCAATTTTGGAGAGAAGGAGAGAAAGGCGGAAGGAGGGGGAAATGATTTTAATAGCAATGAATGTAAACAACATCGTTGCGTTATTTACGAGAAGGAATGCCTAAAAATCTGAAATAATATTCAAAGAGATTAAAAATCGTAATAATGAGCTAAATTCAATATTATTGAAATAAAAACAGTATTAAAATCTGAGGAACGTGCTAGACATTTTGGTAAAATTGTTGTGCTGGAATATTTCATGAATTTGATGATAATTGGACATTAAAGAAAAAGGAGTTCGTATCATTAAAAGAACACGGTAGGCATATCAATTTACACTTGCAGCGACTTTTACTTTTTATTTCAAACTCAGATACGACCAAAAGAATGAAATTCTTTTTTTTTAACTCGTTGGAATCTTTCAAAGGAAAAGACGGGAAACAGGCAGCCAATCAATGCTAAAGCAGGAAATACTATGCAGCTAGTGGCTCAGAATGCGCTCCAAATGAATCGCTCCAACTCGAAAATCTCCACGCTCAAAGATTGTTTGAATTCTGTGGGGAAAGGTGGCACAATGGATGAGGGGATCTTAAAAGCAGTGAATTTGCGACGCATCATCACGGTCAGTGACAGAAGAATGTCTCAGCCGATGGGAGAACCCTAACCAAGGGAAATTAGCGGAAGAGCAAGAAGTTTCAACACATATTTTAGGTCCTGGCACCAAACACACGAATTCACAAGTCGTGTCCGAGGGCCTCTCACCAACTATTACGAAATGCCTATTATCCCTTTTCGTTTTGCGTCGTATTCCCGTATCTCCCGTGGATCGCTACGAATAGAATCGCTGGTCTCGCTCTAACGCGGTTCGCGCTAGTGAATAAAAGTGAGCCACTCACTTCGGCCCCTATTGCCTGCGTCCTCTTCACCGCGGACATGCGCAAGAACCTGGAAGATCAGCAGCGGATGTTTCGCTGCATTGCGCGAAAATAGCCTTTATGGGTTGGTCATATATTCGACAGATTGACACGCAAAAACAAATTAAACCCGATAATTTCGCATCAATTTTCGTCTTATTTTATTTTGAAGGTTAGGAAACTTTCGGGAGAATAAAAAGCATATCAAATCGAGAGATTGATGGAAAAGTCACAATTCTTCCTAGAAATCTCGGAAGACGACAACTGAGCTGAAAAGCTATGCAATCGCACTCACGGTCGTAAGTAGAGTGTGTGTGTACTGGGCGTGGTTGGAGATCGTGTCGTGTGCGCGAGGGAGAGAGGGAGAAAGGAGGAGTAATAAAGGTGGAGAAAGAGAGAGAGGCGGATGGATATAAAGAAAGAATGTAAACTTTATTTATTAAAGAGGTTTTCCAATTCTTCTTCACATTATTCTTATTAACGGTCGAACGACGCTAATCGCCATTAGGAAGAATATTGGTGCGAGAGAACATGCGAGGGAATAACTACCAGCATTTTCAGTTGAACGGGACGCTTTTTTATTCCATGTTGCACATTGGACCATAGAAAAGATTTCGCTTTTCTTTTCTCTCGGACGGAATATCCGAACGATGGATAGTACGCACCAAAGAAACTCAAAAGAAAGAAAAAATAAAAAGCGACGAAATAAGGAAAGGAGGCGGACATTTCGGGCGAGAGATGACGAGCGCGTTGCAGAAGAAATGGAAAAAAATAAAAGAAGGTTAAGTAGAGAATCGACGCGGGAGAAAGCGGGAAGTCGTAAAAGTCTCTTTCAGAAGCGGCCGTAGAAGAATCTGCGGAAGAGAGGTCTCTGCGTGCGCGGTCTTTTGAAATGCGCTCGATACGCGATGTTAGGGAGAGTGGGGGAAGAGGGGGGAGGGTGGGGGAAAGGGAGGGTGGGGGAGAGGGGGGGCCGGGAGGGTGGAGGAGAGGGGGGGGACGGGACGGGAGGTTGGGGGGAGGGGGGAGGGTGGGGGAGAGGGGGGGGAGGGTGGGGGAGGGACGAGAGGAAGGGGAGGGATAGGAGGAGTGGGGAGAGAGGAAGGGGGAGAGGAAGGGGGGGAGGAAGGGGGAGAGGAAGGGGGAGAGGAAGGGGGAGAGGAAGGGGGAGAGGAAGGGGGAGAGGAAGGGGGAGAGGAAGGGGGAGAGGAAGGGGGAGAGGAAGGGGGAGAGGAAGGGGGAGAGGAAGGGGGAGAGGAAGGGGGAGAGGAAGGGGGAGAAGAAGGGGGAGAGAGGAAGGGGAGAGAGGAAGGGGAGAGAGGAAGGGGAGAGAGGAAGGGGGAGGGAGGAAGGGGGAGGGAGGAAGGGGGAGAGAGGAAGGGGGAGAGAGGAAGGGGGAGAGAGGAAGGGGGAGAGAGGAAGGGGGAGGGAGGGGGAAGGTGGTACGCCATGGTGCGCGAGGCATTTCCGGTGAGATATTGGATTCCTGCTCGACAACTGGCCCCTAAGGGAAGAGACAGCGAGACAGCCGCAATGGGAAGGAATCATCCCGCCGCTCTCTCGGCGGTTAAGTGAGACGTTTTGTGCAGTGGCCAACAGGTGTATCTGTCGATTATTTCCGCGCGAATTCCCGAGAAAAACGCGATAATCCAGGAATTCGTGAGAGCAAAAGGGAAATAAGGCTAACGCGAAAGGGAATCTATTCCAAGTCACATCGAACATTATTTTTATCTCGCGTTGGCTCATACGATGTTTATGACTAACTGTCGGAGCAACCCGTTCTTTCATTTATGATTAATACCTTGATAAGGTTCGTTAGATAAGTACCATGACTCCGAAGTCATAACTTTATCTTCTTCGACAAATTGGAACCACTTTTACAATACGTCCCCAGAGATTGTTGACGGTCTTGCTATTTGGCGAAAGAATATACAACTTATTTCGGTTACTTATTCCTGAAAAGGATATGTAAAACTGATTACGAGAAAAGCAATTAGAAAATGATTGGACCCCGACACCTTTTAGTAAATGCAAAAAAACTTTAACCAGAAACTGAAGACGTTTGAATTCAAAAAGATAGTCGCTGGGAATAATGGGGATAATATTAAAGCACTCCGTCCTTTCGCACATCAATGTCACACTCTGATTTTCGTTTGCAACGGCCGTATAAATATCAATCGTAACTATAATTCTGATTTAATGTCTTTTAGTACTTGATACTCAAAATAGTGAAGTAGGATCTGGTGCTTTCCCGGTGGATTGCTTGTAGAAACTTTTCTCGGGTACACAACCGGGTCAAAGTTTGATCTAGGATCTAGTCAGCCGTCGAAACGTTGATCCTAGATCAAACTTTGACCCGGTTGTGTACCCGAGAAAAGTTTCTACACTCAAAATAGTATAGCATTTCATGCCATCTTTTGTGTACTTAGATAGCTAATAAGCGTACCCTCCTTCTTTATGCATTCGGATTACGCTTTGTATTAAATTGACAACAATTAGGTTGCATGAGAGCGAATTTTTTCGACTCAAAATACTTAAAATTTTGTGGTTAAATTTTTAATGTTGGTAAAATTCTGTCCATATTTGAAATTTTACCGTAAGAAAATAAAAAGTCATACTTTTCTCGGTTCCTGGGTTTAAGTCTCGAACTCGTATAATGATGTTAAATTGTTTTAAAAATGCAAACGAAAATTATGCTACACCATTTCTCATGTTATTTAAATAGCGAACATTTTAAAAGGAAATTGTTTTAACTAAAAATGTCAATCGCATCGGTTTAAAAAGCACACCATTTTTTCATTCTAATTGTAGCGCCACAAACGTCCAAACTTCCTAAAATTTATAATAGACATCTACAATAACTATGACGGCAAAGTGATATTTGTGCGAAGAAATACGCAAATCCGGAATCCGAGAGCTTAGGCATCGCTATCAACAATTAGAAAATTGTATCGTAGCAACGGAAGGTAAGGTATCACTAAGCTGCGTACTTAACATAAATAAAGACGGATAATCAAAATATTTCTTAAATGATCGAGTTTAAGAAAAAATGATTCAAACAAAACATGTAGAAATTTATATTTTATGCAACTTTGATAATAACAAATATTTCCATAAATTAATTCCTTAGGGAGATACTTGGAGAATCTTAAATATAAAGTTCTGTGCTGATCTGATTATTATTTTTTGAGTTAAAGCGCGCACAAAATTTCTATCACACACACTGAGATCATCGAGAAAATAGTAATAACGCAGTCGTGGGACCTTAAAACGTGCATTTCCATTGAAATCTCGAATTCGATTTCTTTACTTTCCCCTATAATACATATGGAAAGAGTAATAAAACTATATAAAAATTAATTTTTAACCTTACCAACTTTTATATACATTTAACGCATTAAAAAGCAAAAAAAAACAGGAACATAATTACAATTTAAGGGTAAAAGTTGTGTGGCTCATGTTTTAAATACTTCATTTTCTCCTTATATTATATCAAGTATGTATCAGCGCAAGAGATCACTGTGCATTTATGCATATTTAGCTAAACCCCAGAGTAAAAAGCAACGAATGAAACCTTATGTCCACTGGCTGAGTCCAAACGTCTTTCCACCGCTGCGACCGACACCAACAAGTTCAACGGCGATTCGACAAATTTCTCCGCAAAACAAATTCAGCCTCAGATGCAATTTCAGAGGAAAACGAACGCGTCTTTTGGACGATCCGCTTCGAATGAGGGCGGTCGGATTATTATTATTATGAATTTCCTATCGCTTTGGCGTTCTCTCGAGGTTCGCTGAACAGACATTGGTCACGGAACTCTCCCCGCGGGCTCTTGCCTTCGAACTTTCCCTTCCTGGAATCGAACCCCATCCCGTTCCTAGCAGATGACATCCGCCTCGCATTGTCTAGCGCTACCACAAACGGCATCGCATCCGCGAATTTTATTCTCCAGTGCTTCCATTCATTCATCCGTGACGTAAGGGAATCAAGTTTTCACGTTGAATGCGAGCTACTATTTTCGTCGCCACAGGCACATTTATTTTTGTTTGCACGTTTGATCCAGGGCGTCGAACCGAAATTTTTTTCTCCCCGGTTTTCGTATCGGTTCACTCAAAACAAAAGATTTCGGTTCAGCTCCGGTATCGCTCGAGCAGTGAACCGGTTCGAATCCGTCTTTTCGCTTCGACTTCGAATTTTTTAGGGAAAATTTCAAGAGGATCCCAAATATTTTTTATTTATTAACGTTATTTTTTAATTAATCCAAATAGATCTTAACTATCGCAAGCTAACGAAAGAAAAATAGATAACTCCATATGCATCTGAAAGGGAAAGGAGTTGAAATTAAAAATACCAAATACAATAAACCCATCGTGCTTCGCAGTTAATTTCAAAAGTGGAGCTTACTGCACAAGAAGAAAGTCCATCAAATATGACGGGATTATCATAAGAGTATTCCAAATATATTTGATTTCGATATGAGAAATCAGTAAGTTATGCTTTGATCTGGTTTGGCTTTCATGCACAATCAAATCACTGTTTTGCAGGTTATGTTTGTTTTAGTTATATTTTTTAAATAATTATTATCAGAGAGGCCAAATGATTATCCAAATATTTGCTGAAAATAAGAGGAAAATCGAAATAATAAGGTATAATAAAGACTTTGCATAAATTTACTAAAAATATTTCAGAAAATTATAAGTTATTTAAAACTTATAGAATTTCAGTTAATAATTCAATTATTTTACTCTTATTAACGCGTGAAACAGGATAAAATCTGAAGTCAATTTATCATTAAAGGAAAAATGTGTAGTAACTTACTATGACCTAAATACTTACGTTTAACTATATTGTAAGATCGTAATTTTCTTTTAATTAATATAGTAATTTTGAATTTTTCCCGAAAATTGGCTTTATTTAAAGAAATGTAAATGAAAGTAATAAAATGTTATTTTATCAATCCTATTAGAAGTTCGGTTCAAAATATTTGCTGTATTATCATTTAAAGTAATCCATTGAAAATTACGTTATATATATTTAGTTTTATGAATTCCCAACATTTGGCAATGGTGCATAATTCGACAGTATAATTTTTTTTATAATTTATTATCGTTATTATCCGTTCTTTGCACGAAGTGATCGCATATACATGAGGTAGATTCCGTCCGTCCGTCCGTTCGCAAGTCAACACTCGGAAACCGCAGGACGTATTATGATGAAATTTGGTATTGGGGAGTTTTGCAAAAATTGGCTGGCCGATTCAAATTTTGGTTAACATCGGACATAAATGACGACCACTTTACATGGAGACCTACGTGTAGTTCACAATGTTCCTTTGTTTCAGCTCGGGAACCGCTTGACATATTTTGATGAAATTTGGTATTGGGGAGTTTTGCGAAAATTATTCGACCGATTCCAACTTTGGTTAAAATCCAACAGTAATTCCGTAAGGACTTACATGTATTTTACAACGTACCTCGCTTGCTTCTCGTTAAATTCTCATTTGACCGAAAAATATCGAGAATATTGTGAAATCTCAAAGAACGCATTTGGAAACTCTCTGTACTCCGATATGGAGTACAACTTTACAATCTTGTTTTTGTACTGCAGCTCCTTTTAATCCTATACAAATGCTACGTCCTCTTCTTCTTCCTCCATTTCCGCTCATTCCCATTCTCTTATCCTTCCTCACCTCTAATTACTTAATACATTCAGCAAATAAGTTATACCCATGTATAAAAGTCGGACTCGTGTTTAAGCACTAAATTGGTATGAGGCCAAGAACAGAATTCAACAATTGGGACAACAGTAACCCAATATAAATAAAATGCGTGAAAACGTGAAAAATCGTATTAAAACGTAATTTTTGGAGATTTACGAATGAGATTTAAACACTTCTCTTCGCATGACTAAGTTAAATACCTCATCCTTGAAACGTTTTAAAATGTAAACGAAAAAGGTCTGCATGTCAAGGAATGGCCTTTTGCGTGATTCATATATGCGATTCAAATTTATAACTCCGGTAAATTATAAGATTCACTGCAACAATAATTACAAAATACTTCAATGAGAAGTTAAATGAAAAGAAAGTAATGAAAACACGATTTTAATTACTATAATATATTCGGGCGCCTTCTCTCTCTCTCTCTCTCGTACTAAAGCATTCAAAACACACTTTCCTTGCGCATGTAGTATAAGGACGACAATACAATCTCGAGGTTTAACAATGACATGGTCGGCAAGACAACATATCTGTAAAAAGCTTAAAATGTTCCAATAAATGTGATAACTTGAGCGATTTCGAACCGAAGGCAAAAAGTCGACGATTATAATAAGAATCTATGTTTATTTTTGTTTAAAATGGTCCAGGTCCGAAGATCGTACGTCAATTACTTCCAATTTAATTTTGCAAAAGAAGAAAACCTGCAAGTGAAAAAGGTATTTTTAAGTGTTCTCTTATGGGGATTTCTATAGAGCGTTCCTGCGAACGGACGGACGGGCAGAATAAGGATATTATGTACATAATAATCTATTTTGCAATAGATTTAATTTAATCCACTTTAATATATGTAAGATTCATAAAATAATCTAATTTTTAAAAGTCTAATTAGTTTGTTTGTTCGTCTTTGAAAATAGCAGCTTATAAAAAATCATGCCCATGTAATCGTTAACATATTTCTTGAGTATCTTTTTTAAAATTTCGAGTATGTTATCCTGCCTGAAAAATAATGCCCAGGAAGAATGGATAGCGAGCAATAATACCATCAATCTGGTTTATTTCATACTGAAACTGACCAAAATCCAAATTTAATCATTTTTATCGTAATATGTCAATTCAAAGGCCAATTAACCTTTTCAATCTCTCGCGAAATAAAATTTGAAAAAAATCCTAATTGGCAAAATATGGAAAGAAGATTTTTTTCCGGAGCGTTCCATTTACGAGGCAAATCTGCTCTTATAATAGTATGCAACTTATGTCTCTAGAATATTTCGAAATGGCACGAGAATGGAGAATACCTACTAATTCCAAACGCAAAATTCCTCTACTCTGACACATCTCGCTATGAAAGGTACAGAAGATCAGCGAAGTTGCAAGTGAAAGGAAACTTGACGAGATGCAAGGGGAAATAGGGAGAGAGGGAAGACTTTTTCCTTTTCGGAGGAAAGGCGTATTCTCACGGATCCGCCGTGGCGGATAAGATATTCGCATCCTTCCAAGCAGAAAGGCTTTAGAAAGCGGCAATAGCATCTCACTGGACATTGGAGTCTCATTAGTACTCTTCTCCTCTTTATCCGATGAATGGCACAAGAAGCGACGGCGAACACATCTGCCTGCTTAAGGAGAAAAAGGGAGTTAGGGAAGGAGAGAGAGAGAGAGAGAAAAGGAGATAGATAGATAATCGTCTTTATTCGGGCGAAATTTGGACCATAAGGTCCGTTCTTACATTTAGAGGGAAGGAGAGTGGGCAAAGGATCTCTCTTTGCGTCTTTTTCTTTCTCTTACAACTTTCAAATACACGAAGAAATCGCTTAGAGAAATAGAGACGGTACTGTCAAGCAAAGAGAAATTTCCATATGGAATTATTCAGCAACTTTGACCATTACGTGCCTGCTAAGGGATTCAAAGCATTTCGCCAAATGGATAAGGATCTCTGAATCGCCGTACCTCATTAGTAAGGAGCAGCGAACCGAAACGACGCGATAATTACGATGGAATGATTTCAGAGAAAGTTTGGACGCAATTGGAATCTGTTGTTTATTTCAGCTGAAGATCTTCCAAATCCTGGAATGCTTCCGTGTCTTAACAAACTTGAACTTTTTAGAATCCAATATATTACAGGTAATATGATAGATTTATCTTTATATGCCAAGAGGTCAATTACAGATGCACTCAGCCAGATCCTCGAGATTCGAAGCGCCGTCGAGTGTAGAAATGGTTCACCTCAGCGCATAAACCAAAGGGATATTTTTCTAAAATCGGTCTCCACTCGAAAGGCGATCCCAATCTCCAAATTGCTCGAAATTCGGATCCCACCCGTCGCGGTGTTTTTCGGTGAGCGCTCAATTCGAGCGGAGTCATCGCTTAGCTCTGTTCAGTAATTCCCTCCTCTCCTCTCTGTACCGATAAAGTAGGGGTGCTCAAGACGTCGAACGCGATCGACAGTTCGATCGCCAACTCGTTGTAGGTAGATCTCTGAATAGACCAGTCAAATGGGGGACTGTCAAATATCGGGAATTACCGAAACTTTTATGAAGTTTTATTTTATGGTTATTGTTATAGGCAAATATAAAGTTTTTTCGTTAAATTTTTAACATATTTATAAAAAAGTCATTTAAAACGGACGAGTTAATGCCGAACCCTGTCACATCCGATTGGTAGCCGAAATTTGCCGAGTGTTTAGTGACGTCAGTGCATGCCACAAGCATGTTAGCCGATGCTAGCCGTGCTAGAAGCCATTGTGCCGATATAGAAGTAGAAGCTTGAAAGACATAATTCTGTTGTTTTCCTCTCTTTGAAGAAATATTGGTAGAAGTACTGCACCTCCCTGCATTTATTTCGCTTTGTGTTTTGCAAAATGGCATCTGAAGGGTTTTGTGTAGCCAGTTCTGATAATTTGCCCAACGTTGATTAGTACATGCTTTTGCAGTACATTGGAAGTTTTAGGGAGCAATGTTCAGATGTTGAAATGCGTGGAGTGAAGGCGGATAGGTTTGTATTACATTTAAATGATAAAACAAGTTCAATGTAGCGCTTTTATTTTCAGTTATTGTAATAGTACTATTATTTTGACTGAAACGCAGAAGATATGTAAAAGATAAATTGACGTCTTAAAAAAGCTTTCCCATTTTAATGAATAAAACAACTCTAGTTTTAAATAATATTATAGAATATTTATTTATGTATTGTTTCCCATTCTGTCCTAGTATCTAGTAAGTAAAATATAGTTACATAAGTATACAAAAGGTAATGGACGAGACCGAGACTTCGTGGAATTCCACAAAATAACATGAATAATGCTAGATAGTATTTTTATTTATATTAAACTTTTGCTAATTTCCACAAACTATATGAAGTTTCGGTAAATAATCACCATCATCTGACTTTACAGAATCATCAGGTCAAATATTGACAAATATTATACAAAATAAATGTGAATAAACTTAGTTTCCTTGTGTCTTGTCTATAAGAAATGTGGTGAGGTTTGTTGTTTTAAGTGTCTATCTGCCTTAGTTATTACCTATACTTGTGAAAAGAAAAACTGTAGAAGTGTTTGTAATAACTGCATGTCTCTTTTGTATATATCAAGAATTTCATCGTTGCTTTTATGGCTTTTTTCTCCCTTTGAGGTCAATGAGGAAAGACTATGTTAGTAATGCTGTTGGATTTCTTAAACTGAAGCGAGAAGGAAAAATTTGTATTGCTAAAGGCAAGATTTGCCCTGAACACACAATAAGATAAAGAGGTTATGAAGTGAGTCTAGTTGTAGATGAAGAAGAAGATTTAGTCACGTCTGTGGAGTGTCAAGACTGCCCTTATCTAGCAAGAAATGGTCCTTCAATATACCATGCTGTCGTGGATATTATGGGAACAAATTTATTATAATATTTAAATTACAGAGCTAACTTAATATGTAAAAGTATTTGCTTAAAAACTTGGTACTTAAATATATGCACTGCAACAGTAATTATTTGCTTAATAAACCCATATAGTTGCTCTATTGGATCTTGTATATGTGGATAGCATCTTTCAGGTTATTTAGCTGTTTCTCCGTTTTTGCCTTCACCTACTTCTAACAGCCATTTTGCAAATTCTCTTTCAGTATCCAGAGCACGCATGTTTTGGGTTAGTTTCATTATATGAATTTCATACCACAGGTGATGTTTTTTCAAACAGCTGGCAACTGTCAGAGTTCGTGAACCCCTCAATATTACAGGCTAGACTTGACGAAAATCTCCACCCAGTAGGATGACCTTATCACCAAATGGTTTGGTACATCTTGTCAGATCCTTAAGAAGTCTATCTACAGCCAGGAACATGAGTCATTAGAGCTTCATCCCCCACTATTAATTTTGAATCCATCAGTGCTTCTGCTTCAGATGTGTTCGGTTTTATATTGCAAGTAGAAGTTGCATTCAGTATGAGTGGTATTTTAAAAGTCGAGTGAGCAGTAACAAATTTGCTGCTAATCCAGTTGAAGCTACAAGGGTAGCTTGATGTCCCTTTCCTCTTATTGTGCATTAATGTTTGATACACAAAAGTATTCCTATACCGGCAGGTCCGTCTAAAAAGAAACATTTCGGCCTGTCCCTTTCACTTTCATATATTGCATCAAGTATTGTTTCAACAGTCATTCGCTGCTCATCGGTAAGTTTTTCTGTATTTGCACTGGCTTTTGCTTGCTCTTCTAAAATGTCAAAGGAGTTTAAATTCAGAATAGCTGACTGTATATTTATAACTGGCAGTTGACGTTTCCTTAGACTCAAACCATAAACCTTAAGCAGTTCATCGATTCCTGCAAGAGCGTATTGTGATCCTTTCTCTTCAGAATATCTACGCACAAAATCTTCACACATTCCATCTTTATGTCGAGTCCAAAGGTCCAGAAAGTTTTCTGGTTCTCCATATGCACAGATTATCAAGAATAATAATCTTATGTTACGTCTATAATATATAATGATAGACGTTCCTTACAGAGGAGGAGGAGGATAACATTATATATAGACGTTCCTTACATAGGAGAACGATATATCATATAGGATATAATATAGGAGGATATTGATGTCCAGCCCAAACTACATCTACATCTACATTATACCCTGCAAATCACCTTTTTGGTGGATGGCAGGGGGTGCAGTGCACCAAGGGTCCATAGTTTTCCCACGTTATCTTTTCCTATTATGGTCTCTTATCGTCCTAGGGAAAAACGATCCTCTATATCGCTCCGTTCTACAGTCGATCTCGCGAATCTTATCCTCACTGTCCTGCCTCCCGAGATACGTCGGGCTTCTGGTAAGTCCTACTACCTCATTCGCTAGTCCCTCCGACAGATTTTTCCAGTAGTTTAAATCTAGCCTGCAGCCTACGTTCCTCTAACGATGTCCATTTTAGATTTTTTATTAATGATGTTACGCTTTGTTTACTATCGTAATTCCTCTTTACAAATCTAGCTGTCCTGCACTGAACCTTTTCTATCTCCTTAGTGATTCCCTTTTCGTAGGCATCCCACACAGCTGAAGCATATTCGACCTGCGGTCGAACCAAGGATAAGTAACATAATTCTTTCACTTTTTCGGAGCTATTTCGAACTATTCTTCCTATAAAGGCCATCTTTTTGTTAGCTGCACCTATCAATCGGCGAATGTGGGTGTCTCACGAGACATCACGATGGATCGTGACTCCGAGATATTTAATCGAATCTGAAACTGGAATCTCTACTCCGTCCAACGAATAATTATTATCCAACGAGATACTCTTTGTTCTCCAGAAGTTGATGACGCAGCTTTTCTTTTGGTTTATCTCTAACTGCCATTCCTTACACCATGCAGAAATAGCCTCTAGGTCATTATGGAGATACTGGTGGTTTTCCGGATTGCTTATTTCTCTATAGATGACGGTGTCTTCCGAAAAAAGTCTAATTTTACTTCTGACTACTGAGCTGATATCGTTTATATAAATTAGAAATAATAACGGACTACCCTGTGGAACGCCAGAGACAACCTCCACTAAGTTCGAAGATTTCCCATCTATAACAACCTTCTGCTTCCTACGATTTAAAAATTCACGGATCCAACTAACGATTTTAGAATTAACGCCTAAGGTTTCTAATTTCGTTATTAACTTCCTGTGAGGTACCTTATCAAAGGCTTTCCTAAAATCTAAGAAGATGGCATCGACCTGCGTGTTCTTTTCTCCGCTTCCCAGTGTACAATTAATAAAAAGACCGAGCTGAGTATCACATGACCTACCTTTCCTGAAGCCGTGTTGACAATCATCTAACAATGAATTACTATCAAGAACTCGCATTATGTTGCTAACGAGTATATGCTCGAGAATCTTACACGATCTCGAAGTTAAAGAAATCGGCCTGTAATTTTCTGGGTTCTCCTTGCCGCCGCCCCTATGAATTGGGGTAACGTGCGCTAACCTCCAGTCGCTAGGGACCTCGGCGCGAGAAATGGATTTCGCGAAGATTATCCGAAGAAAAGGTGCTATTTCTTCAGCTAATTCTTTTAAAACGCGAGCAGGAATTTCTTCGGAGTCAGTGGCTTTGTTATGTCTGATGGAGCTTAATTGCTTTGCTATTCCGACCTCAGAAAATACTATATCGTCCATCAGTTCCCTCCTTATTGCGGGTGCATAATGTACGCAATGGTCGCTGACGGTTGTAAATGCTTTTACAAAATGACCGTTTAACAGGTTGGCTTTCTCTACGCTATCATGAATAACGGCACCCGAGTCATTACGCAGGGAAGGTATTGTAGGGCCTCTACCTTGGACCTCTCTCACATAGGACCAAAACGCTTTAGGGTCCTCCTTCAAATAATTATTTAATACCTTATTCCGGAAGTTAGTAAAAGCCTCGCGCATAGTATTTCTCGCTTTAGCGCGGGATTCCTTATACGTCTTAACTGTAGTTGCTCTATATTCATCGGATGATGCAGACGGCATATTTTTTATTTTCGCGTGGCTTATTCTCTGACGCCTAAGCGCACTCCTAACTTGCTTATTGTACCAACGTGGCTCTTTATTGTCGACCTTCAATTTAATTGGAATGTACTTATCGATACTCGCTAGCATTATGTCCTTGAATAGTGTCCATGACGACTCCGCACCTGATCGTTCGGTCATATCACGGAAGCCAGGTAGTATTTCTCGTAGGCGCGACCTAAAGATTGAAAAGTTTGCCTTAGCAAATATATAAAACTTACTTTGAGGCTTAGAGTGCCTATCGATTTTCAACTTACACTCTGCATATACGGCCTGATGATCACTTATCCCATCTTCAATGGTGACTTTGTTTATTCTTTCTGGGACGTTAGTTGCTAATAAATCTAATATGTTTCCCGATCGCGTTGGCTTTCTGACTAATTGAAGGAGAGAGTGCTCGCAGAATGTTTCGATTAATGCCTCACAGGATTCGCGTTCTTTACCTCTAGATTCGAAACATAGGTCTTCCCAATCAATTGAGTGTAAGTTAAAGTCACCACCGACTATAACGATTCCATCTTGATTTATCAGTCTAAGCTTTGATAGTTGTTTCTCGAGACTTAAAATACAATCTACACCAGCGTTAGGTGGCCTGTAAAACGAGCATAAGGACACCTTTTTGGAGCCATCTTTACCTATGCGGCACCAAACACTCTCGGTAAGAGCTAGAGAGCTGAAAGCTTCAGTTTTTGTAGATATGATGGAAAAACCTACAGACAAAATGAAACTTCTCACCTAAGTTACAGGTTCGATTCCAGAAATTCCGAAAGTTGCCTTTTTTCCATAAGAAAAGCATTGCGCCATTTTTGTAAATTTTCCTGGCACTTGCTCATAAGCTAGAAAACTGAAATTTTCAGTGTTACTAGATGAGCGCAATATCCATTAGGAATTATTGTTACCTTTTCTTACAGTGTCCTGGGTTCTACTCCAGATTCCCCGGAAAAGCTCCCATAATGTAGTATGGGAAAAGTTAGTCCAGTGTGTAGACCAATCTAATAGGTTCAGGATGCTGAAATTTTGCAGGACTATGGAATTTTGATAATAACTAACTATAAAAATCGAAAATGTCAAAGTTGTTCATTTCTAGGGGTTGTTTTAACCCTATTTGAACATTAAAGTTTAATAATTTTTATCTTGGAAACTATAAGTTGTAGGTTCGAGTTTTTGAAAAAATTTTGTAGCAAATTATACATAGAAAAAAAGGAAATTTTGAAAAAGTTCAACAATGCGACCGCTAAAAGTTCGCAATTGTTTAAAGATATTTTATTAGGTTTCTGTATATCCGAATGTGCTACGAAGCTGAAATTTTTTTACTTGTAGACTTGGTAAAAAACGAAATTAGGATTATAGAAATTTTGATATTTTTATTTGTTTGGCTGTTAAAAATTCTTAAAGTTTAAACAAATAGATGTTTAGGTACTTCGGGGCAAGCTAGGAAGCTGAAATTTTAAAGTTATGTAGAGCTTAGTGCATTGAAACTAACAAACATTTGAAAATCGCGAACAAATTGTTATTGCGGCCGTATTAAATTTTTAAAATTTAAACAATTAAATAACATAATTTCACTTCTATATGTGCTACAAATTCAAAATTTGACAAAAATGTGTGGAATTATACTCTGGACGAAATTACTTTGGGATTGACACTTCAGGGTAGAGGAAGCTAAGAAAATGTGCCGACAATATTCACAAGAGTATTTGAAATTTGGATTTGTGCCTTCGTTTAACAATGAAACAATGCCTATGTGCCTCTTATGTGGAAAGACTTTTTGTAATGATGCCATGAAACCTTCGAAGATGAAAGACCACCTTGAAAGGGTTCATTCCGATAAGAAAAACGAAGATCTTAAATTTTTTAAGGCGCTGAAAGAAAAAATCAGAAATCGGCCAAATTTAAAGACAGTTTTTAAAGCTCCTGCTCATACTGATGATGAAGGAGGACTAAAGGCATCGTACAATATCTCCCTCATTATAGCAAAGAAAGGAAAGTCGTATACCATTGGTGATGAGATTATAATACCAGCAATTAAAGAAGTGATTGAAACTGTTATGAAGAAAGACTCTCATCCTGTTTTAAAAAGCATGCCATTAAGTGCAAATACAGAGCAACGACGCATTGCTGAGATAGCCGATGATGTGGAGAAAACCTTGGCGTCTGAGCTTCAAAATTGCAAATTCTCAATCCAACTTGATGAGTCAACTTTCGGCCGTTCAAATATTCTCATGGCCTAATGTATTGTTGACGAGTTTTTGTTTGACAAGTATATGAAAGTTGATGAAAAAGGTGAGACAATTTTTCGATGTTTGGAAGAGTATTTGAAGAAACGCAATGTTCCCCTTTGCAATATAACTGCAGTGGCTACCGATGGCGCACCAGCAATGGTTGGCCGTTACAAAGGATTAGCCGCCTTTCTCACGGAAAAGATTGCCGATGTGCGTACTATTCATTGTGTGTTACACAGACACCATCTTGTAGACAAGAAACTCAGTGGCGAATTGCATGATGCCCTAAAAGTGTGTATCAGATCAATTAATAAAATTAAAGCACACCCGCTTAATTCGCGACTGTTTGCCATGTTATGTGAAAAAAATGATGAAACGTTCAACCAATTACTTTTGCACACTGAGGTAAGACGGCTGTCAAGAGGTGATAGCTTGCAAAGACTTGTCGACTTGTATGAATCAACTCTGGAGTATCTTACGGATGTGGATCTATCACTATGTAACGAGTTGATTAAGTGTAAGAACCATCTGCTCTATTTGGCAGACTTGTATTCAAAATTTAATGACGTACAGAACCGTCTGCAAGGTAAAGGTGTTACCTTCATTCAAGCCCGTACAATACTATTAGGCTTCCAAGTCAAGATAGGCCTGCTTAAACCTGCATTGGCATGCAGAGATTTTCAGTATTTTTCAAACCTAAAGCAACTGGAAGAAGAAGAAGATCAAAGCCTTTCAGGTGGTGACCTGAAAACACCTTGAAAAATTAAGGGAAGACTTTATAGTACGTTTCGAGGACCTGGAGAAAATGCATGTACCTGACTGGATTGTTACGCCGTTTGATTTAGAAATAGAAAATACAGTCATTGAACCACACTTACAAGATGAACTCATTGATATGTGTGTGGATCTCGAAAGCTAAATCCTTGTTCAAGAGTAAAAGCCTCAGTGATTATTGGAGCAATGTAAATACTGCTATAAAATACCCCAAGCTTTATGCAGCGGTTGAGCCATTTTTACTTTCATTCCCAAGTACGTACATGGTTGAAGCTGGTTTTAGCCACGTAAATGCAGTCTTAACCAAAGCAAAGGAACAGACTGAACCTGGAAAAGCGTGGTGAGTTACGACTAAAACTCACCAATCTCCAACCAAATATCAATGCCCTTGCTAATGTTCATCAACCACATCCTTCCCATTAATGATGCCAACAAATTAAATAAAGAGTATGTTAACTTATTTTTAATATGTTTAATATTTCCTATATTATTTATTGTTATATTATTGTTTATTTAGTTATATTTTATTAAGTGCTTAGGGGTCGATGAAGGATAAAGGATTTCATGGAGGGGTCCTGACACCAAAAAGTTTGGGGACCCCTGGTGTAGACCAATCTAAGAGGAATAAAGAGCTGAGATTTTGCACGATTATAGAATTTGGTCACAACCAACCACAAAAATTAAAACGTCTTCAAATTGTTAAATTTAGGGGTTGTTTTTACCCCATTTGTACATTAAAGTTTAATAATTTTTATCCCGGAAAGTATAAGTAGTAGGAACGAGATTTAGCAATCACTTAGTAGCAGATCTTCTTCTCCGTATGGATACAGTTTTAATCCATACCTTACGGATCATAAATGAGCAAGGAAATAGAATTTTTTATCGCTATACCTATTTTTAAAGATTATAACGTATTAATAATTCTTATCTCGTAAACTATTAATCGTAGGTACGTGGTGTCCGACTATATTGTAGCAAATGTTGTAAGAGCGATTTATTCATTTCAAGATGTCTCAGGTTTTGTTTATGCGTAGTAGCGTGGGTAGCAGGGGTGGGAAGCGTGGCGTGCCTTTCCCCCTTCAACCTCCCCTTCGTCCTTGCCCACTCTCTTCATCCAAGACCGTACGACGGTTATTCAAGCTGGCACTGAGGCGACGCGAAAGTTACGTTTCACTAATCCTTGCCTGAGAGTTTACGAGTCGTGTTCGACAGTTTTTCCGTTATTCTATAACCGTGTTAGGTGGTTATAAAAAGTGTTTGTGTTATTTGTCATTGCGTTATCATTTGTTGTTGTGTAATTAGTTGTCGTTGGTTAAGAGGTGCACAATTTTGTATTAAAAATACACCTAATAATGAAATATCTGGCTGAAAATTAATGTATTCAATGGGAGATGTAATGCTTGCAGAATGCAAGCACCAACCACTTGTCATTATATATAGACGTTTCTTACAGAGGAGGATTAACATATAACATATAATTAGGGTATGGATTTTTCGGGTTTTACCCGATTTTTACCCTCCGATTGGTTTTTTAAAATTTCGGGTAAAACCCGAAAAAACCGAAATTATTAGTTTTCTTTAAACTCAAATTCTTTTATATTTGGTTACAGAATTTCTATTCTGACGCTTGTAGGCACCTCAGCCCTTGAGAGCAGTCCGAGATGTTCGTGATCAGTCTTTTTATTCTCTTTTTAACAGGTGCATATGACGATGTTCTGAGAACATTATCTAGTACAACAAATCAGATGTGGACACCACATGACTTTCTCCATACCTGTAATATTTCTAAAAATACCAAATAGGTTAAATGATAATGAATATTTTAAGGAACTGCGAGAAAAATTTAAAGACTTGACAAAGACCAGAAATAGACTCATGCCGTAGCTTTCTGATATTGGATATAGCCAGGAATCTCCAACAATTAAGAAAAAGAAAGGAGCGTTACTAAGACGTAGCTAAGCGTCAACTGTTAACAATAGTCGCCGGTAGGTGGTGGCAGCTAAAGAATTAGTTTTTAAAATATCTCTTAAACAACGCATTATATGGGGAAATGTTTCAAACAATGGTTGTAGAAAATTAAATTTCCTAAATAATTTATTTCAAATTATTTTACGTTAATCAAATATTAAAGCAAATATATAAAAAAACGGATGTGGCAAGTGACCCACTTCCGTTTGACCGATCTTTACCAAAAGCTTATCAGTTCTTCTGACTTGCACAAAAATGTTAAATATAAAATTTCGCGTTTACCTGATTAATAGTTTTTTAATTAGAGCACCCACAAAAAAACTCACACAGAGACATCATCGAGAAAATGGTCAAAAGGTGGTCAGGGGATCTCAAAACCTGTATTTCCGTTGAAATCTCGAAATCGATTTTTTTCATGAAAATAATACTTTCCCCTATTGAGAAAGTGAAAAAATCATTGCGGCTATAAAAGAATTTTCGGAAGTCCTTTCTTCATAATGGATTGCTACAATAAACAGAATTGTTAAAACATCCATTAAATTTTTCTGGAAAATGGCATCTGTATTATATCCTTTTAAGAAATCTATGCACGACCCAGATACAAGTGCTATCGTCGAATTTTTGGGCACATATGATGATGATGTGGATGAGCAGATTAAATCCGAACTTACTGCCAATTTATTAGAGGCAACACCTCTAAACAAAGATTTGGATATTATTAGGTTTTGGAGTCCGATACCCTAAATTAAGTAAGTTTGCCCTAACACTATGTATTCCCACAGCTGTGATGTTGAGCGTTCATTTTCCCATTTGCGTCATTTGCAAACACCGGAAAGGAGTAATACTACTGGAGACACACTGGCTATGCAAATCTTATTGTATGTGAATCATAAACATTAATGCTAAATAAAACTTTTAAATTTTTAAACAATATTTTTATTTAAAATCATTATATCCGAATTACAAAATAAAAAAAAACTCGAAACATCGGAAAATCTGTAACTTATTTATACCCGATTTTAACCCGAATGAAAAGGAAAATAATAAAACCCGATATTTACCCTCCGAATGAAATAATTTTTTAACCCGAAAAATCCATACCCTACATATAAGGTATATATAGGAGGATACTAAGGTTTAGGCACTTCCTGAAGATATGGAGATTCGAAATTTTTTCATTGGTAGAATTTTTGCAAAACCGACTACAAAAAACGAAAATCTTGAAAAGTTCAACAATGCGGCCGCTAAAAATTCGCAATTGTTTAAACAAATTTTATTACATCTCACCCTGATATACATTAATTTTTCAGAGAGATATATCATTATTAGAAATATTTTTAAAATGTAAAAGCTTTCACCTCTTCAGCCATTATCGTTCTTTTATTATGAAACAATATTTGATTAGAACAATACCTAAAAGCGGAGGCGACGTCCTCCGATAGACCGTCGCTAATGCGAAAGAGGATCCTTTGGGGCGGAATCCCTTCGAGGGGAGGGATTGAAGGGGATATGGATGGGCGAATGAGGAGGATAAGGAAGGAGGATAAGGAGGGGGGAATGAGGGGAGAGGGGAATCATGGGGGAATGAGGGGAGAGGGGAATCATGAGGGAATGGAGAGAGAGAGGGAGGGGGGATGGGTGGAGGGGAAGGGGGATGGGTGGAGGGGAAGTGGGAGAGGGGGAGGGAGGAGAGGGGAGGGGGAGGGGTATGGGGAAATGGGTATGGGGAGTGGGTATGAGGAGATGGGTAAGGGGATAGGGGAGAGGGGAAGGGGAGGGGGGAAGGGGAGGGAGAAGGGGTCGAGAGGGGGAGGGGGAGAGAGGGGGGTAGAGAGGGGGGTAGAGAAGGGGGTAGAGAAGGGGGTAGAGAGGGGGTAGAGGGGGTAGGGGGGGTAGAGGGGGGGGAAGAGAGAGAGAGATAGAGAGAGAGTTAAGCAATGCCATCCTTTGTTCCTATTGTTGCGATTCAATGACTTTGTCCAAGTGGCAGAAACTGTTAGTTTTTACATTACGCGGTTATCTTTCCATGGTGGAGAATTTTTATAATGAAGTTATAATTAAAATATCGACATTTTTGCTGCGTGACTATTTGACAGTGAATATCGGATGAAAAATGAGGTAAAGAACAATAGCTACACCGAAACCGGATAACGCCTTCATTTTTTGCACCGCCGCTTCGCACTTTGTCATTTTTACTCGATTTTTCTCGATTTCGGAGACACTTTCAACGTTTTACCCATATACCCAAAATCGAAAACTTGGTTTTCCAATGTCTTTCGTCCGATTCTCTTCGCATTCCTGGTTCTGACAAACGAGTAACGACACCTCAGAAATGAGGGAATTTTCGAAATGTTTAACACTTAGAACGAGGAATCGTTCGTCTCGACGCAGGCGGACAGACAGTCGTCAGAATGAGCAGAAATCTCGGCAGAGGACAGAAAGTCTCTTCCATTTAAACGTCCGTAGACATCGCGAAGGTGGTGCGTGGAGGGCGGAAGGAGAGGGAAAGTCGAGGCCCTCAGGGCCAGATCCAAATGGTCCAAAATATCACCTCCCGCTGTAATGAGTGTGCTGCGGAGACGTCTGGATCTCGAAGAGGTCTTCTTCGTGCCGACTTCCTATGTTTCTGCCCGTTCTCTCAAAGGCGCTGCCCCGAAATGCGCTAATCTCGAAACACGTCATTCAAAATGGGCGTTTGTATAGCTAAGAAATCTATTTCTTAAGGTAGGTAACGCCATTTAGAAGATTTCGATTTAAAATTTATAATAGACGCTTGCAAATTAAAAAGTAAAACGACAGTGATGATTTCAAACCGAGATATATCGATCTCGAACGCGCAGTGTGTTTCGATGGCGATTTAAACGATTTCTCATGGGAATCATCGACGTAACTTACATTACAGACGAAAACAGTCCAATTTTCATTAAACTCGAAATAAAATCTTGTGGACAAGTTAAACCAAGTTGACCATGATAAAACTCATACCGTTGCGAGGTTGAGAACTGCGTGACATTAAAATATAAGCCTGATATAAATCTTAGTTCTTAAATAAATTAAAAAATATCGACAAGAAGTTTCCATGGCAACTGCAAAATAAATGTATCCAGAGAATGGAAATTTTGTTGACGTCACAACGAACGCCCGCGTGAACTACGTCATTGTTACTTATCGCCCAATAAAACGTTATATCAGCGGTCTCCAGCCAATGGCACGTCAAAGAGTCGCGCAGGGAAAAAAAACTAAAAATTAAGAGAATATATTTATTGTATATTTATCATTTAAATTATTTAAAAAATAAAATGTGTTTTAATAAACGTTGTTTATTCATCAGCGAAAGGGAGTGCAATATTTTCGTGGTTAATTTTAAAAATATTTTTCGAGTACGAGAGAATCGTACTTCTCGATATTGCCACGCAAGTTAAAAAAGATCGTCAAGCTTCGATATAATAAATGGGCTCAAAAAAGAACGTTTCCAAATTCGAGTCTCCGCGCCGTCCTTATCTCAAATTGATACCTCGTCCTCGAAAGGGTCGCTCGTCACCTTGGTAACGCCCAAAATAGTCTTGGCGCTCTAAAACTCGAATTTCGGGACACGTTCTTGCGGAACCCTTAATTTGCATGTCATATCCTAAAAGGGAAAGAGGGTTTTTAATCATTATTCCGGATTTATTCTTGGAAGTTCGAAGTAATTCTGGAAAAGACCTTACAAAACGAATGTCGAATTGGCTCGCGCCATTGATTCACTCTGCGTCGTATCGCCGAGTTCAGCGAAACGCGTTCTCTTTCTGGACTGCAGAAAAATCAATTAAAGGCGATCGAAGGACACAACAGATATTATGATTTTAGATTATTAATATAATTTATTGCTCCGGTTTCAATTTTCATGGAAGGCGTTGACAGCTGGAGCGACCAAACGATGCTTGATGTGATATCTGCGAAAAAAACAGATTGTCATCTGTTTTTTCAGAATTTCTAATCGCCAATGGCACATCCTGCCCTCTGTTGGATGTATTATTAAACCCATTCCACGCACTATTCCTGCGCTGCAGATTAAGTCCATAGGACACGGGAAAGAAATATTGTGACAATAACAGGGATTTCCAGAATAAAAGGCTCGTCGGGAGGGGGAGTGGCGATCTCCCCCCTCCCCCTCCCCTCCTCCCTCCCCCTTCCCCTCTCGGAAGGTTTCTGGATCCGCTCTTATAATTATCCTCTTAATATATTCATGAGGCGATGACGCACTTTTATTCACGTAGTCACCAGCGAGGACGATTGAAGGATCTTTCATCCTCAAGGACAGCTGGTTTGTTTTCCTTCCTGCAGTGCCTCGTCGGCGCTCTTTATGGTTTAAGCGTGACGAGAGCGTCGTAGAGAAAGCTCGCAATATTCTGGAGAAATTTTCGGATTTTTTGCACGTTATTACTAAGTTCAGCAACGATATCCGCGATTTTCGTAATATTTATAATCACCATTTTATAGTTATTTTCATTGTTCAACATTGCTTTTCTTAGATAAAGGTGTGGTTTTACAGATAGCCTTACACGACATTTAGTACTCTTGTAATCGAGATAAATATTTTGCATTGTCAAAACCTCTTGGAACGGTTCGAGCAGAATGTAAATAACAGTCGTTAGGAACGTCTTTTCCGCTGCAATCGATCGATTGTTACGCCTCTAGCGTCCATTCGAGAAACACTTCCTGCAAAAGCCTTGAACCATTCTGAATACTACTCGTGGATCATAGAAACTAGCTAAAGATTTGTGTTAGACCTCCGAAAACCTTGTTTGTCCTAATCATAGCTCCGTCCCGAAAGGAACCAGCTCTTGTGAGTGTTTAGAGGTCCTTTATCTGCTCAGGAAACTAAGAGATTATGGTCAGCTACATATTAGAGGCTTGATCGCTGCAGGAGCATTCTCTTTGTACCGTTCTTACTTCTATTTACATCCTCCTTTTAGAAATGGGTATGCGCACTTTAAATATCCACAAAGTACAAACAACTTTTAGGATTTCAGGATCCCTAAGGTTTGGCAGTGATAAGAATGCAGCGTTTCCATGCAACCTATTGTACCAGGGCGTAACATGAATATAAAATTCTTCTGTCCGATAAACCTATTTGAATAAGATAAGCACTACTGGCTAGCAAAAAAATTGAAAAGTATTCTCTATTTAACAGATGAAAAGTTATCGACAAATGTAATAAACCGAGAGAGATATCGAAATATTGCTTTAAATTGATAGCACGGGATATTTTAAATATACTTTTCCGTACCGAAGTCAATTACGTTGGCGATACAAAATCCTAACCATACGCCTTTGACTTGACGACCTAAAATAATATTTTTTCGTAGTTTATCGCTTCTAAATCAAAGGATCTCTCTCCGTAAGTATAGGATGCCGACTATCGATATCTGCTTGACTGTGGACGAGAAAGAATACGGAAAACGGTCGAACAGTTTTCTACGGCTGCATTGTGGTTTTGGGAAAACCCTAATCGCCGCCGGTGACAAATGTTGGGAATGCTCGGGAGAGAACGTGCTATAATACTCCATTCCACATTTAGTTGACTGTTAGGGTTCTTATGGAGATATTACACCTCTCTCTCACTAATCCGTGTATTTCTGCATAAGTCTGTCTTTCTCTCTCTTACTGCTGCGCAGTTGCCGTATGTACCATTTCCAGAGTCCTTATTCAATATTTTTTTGTTGTGTACCATAAAAATTGATTCTAATGACAAAGTTAACGCCGAATCAATTGCTGCAATTGGTTTTTGTTAATTAATTCAAATAAAATTTACAAAAGTGATTGACTCGCTTCGTCGCAAAACGAGCTCTTTTTCGCCGTTACCTTTATTACATCGTTTTGTAGAATTGGTAGATCACTTTCAGTTTAAAATTTTATGAATAATATATTATACATTTTTCTTCATAATGAGGTATATTTATTACATTTATGATCGATCTAATGAGTGTTATATTTTTAATATCGCATTTTTCGAAATTGGCAATGAAAAAGTAGTCTCCTACAAAATCGCGTACTGTAACTGTTAGACCCATATATGCATCATCCCCGCGGATATCGTTCGATGCGCATTTCCTCGCGAAGGATAACGGCGAAGAAGCCAACCGACATTTTTGAACGAGGAAATCCGCGTCGAACGATACCCGCGGGGAACGGCGCCTTGGAAACGAAGATTGCGCTTCATCAGTTGGCAAGACTGCAATTTTAGCGATCTTGGTCGATGGTTACGCGGTTTCCATATGTTTTCTCCCTAATGTCCTTAAGAAGGTCATTTTAAACGTCGAAAACATCTTTTAAACAAGACATCGGTCGATTCGTCGGCTGGAGCATTGGAAAGAACGCTTCAGGTAGCAGGGCTTTTCCATTGGTAGCGCATACAAGATGGTCGTATTTGTTAAAACATTCGCCATTAAAAATCTTTCAATAGGTACGTCTTTCCAATCTGTTTTAGACACATTGGGACATTTTAATTTGATTTCAATGCATTCAGGAAAAAGGAGAAGCAGTTTCTTAAAGGGATGACAACAATTTTAATTATTTGTCCTGAATATAGGGGCGCGGAACACCGTAACACGGAGTTTCGTGGATCTCCAAATTTATTAACGAGCGCTGATTTTATTAACTCATTTCGCCGACACATGTTGTTAATGGGCGACTATTGATCGCCTTGCTAAGCAAGACTGATAAGGAACTATATCATCATAGGTCCGTGGACAGGTACGTGGAGACCGCGCAAATTCAGCGTTCCGTCCTTCGGAAGGGACTTTAAGCCGTTGGTCCTCTTGGTGTTCTTCGTTAAGAGTAGGCTAATGCCGGGTTTCCCTCCTCCCTTGTGATTGTGTTCGGTGTGGAAGGAGTAGTGGCTATAATAATCCAAGAGGTTGATTAGCCCAAAATACACACAAACACGTCCGTAATTATTCATGGTAAAACCTGGTTCGACATATACTCCTATTTTCCGCTGTCCTCTTCATATCTTGATAACTCTCTTTCCCTTTCAAATCGTCTGTCAGCTGAAACCTTTTCCTATCTCTTTTCCTTTTTCCGTCTAGTTTTCCTTCTAACACGTCTTTAATCATACTCTCTCTCTCCTCAGGCAATGTCCAACCTAGTTTGCCTTCCTCTTTCTAATAGTCTGTATAATCATTCGCTTCTCTCCTACTCTTCGTACCACTTCATCGTTTTTCATTCTATCTGTCCATTTTATCTTCAGCATTCTCCTCCAAGTCCACATTTCTAAGCTTTCCAAGTATTTAATGTCATTTTTCCTTTGCGTCCATGTTTCTGCCCCGTACAAAGCTATACTCCATACATAGCATTTTATGAACTTCTTGCGGATATCTTCACTTATTCCCCGTAAGTAGGTGTTTCTTCCTTCTGAAAGCTGCTTTTGCTTTTCCTATTCTAGTCCTGATCTCATCCGTACATTTTGCATCTCTTGTTATGATGTTTCCAAGGTATTTATAGTCTGAAACTTGTTTTAAGGCTTTCCATCTATACTTATGCTCAGATTCTCTTCTTTGCCCGAATTTCGAATGACCTTGGATTTTTCTGTATTTATGTCCATACCGTATTTTCTGCCTGTTATCACTAGTCTATTTATCATTTTTTGTAGCTCCTCTTCTTTTCTTGCTAGAAGTACTTGATCATCCGCGTATTTTACTGTTCTTATAATCCTTCCTCCAATTTGAAATCTCCTGTACAACGCTTATTGCATTAAACTTTCTCCATGTATATTGAATAGGGTCGGCGATAGGCAGCAGCCCTATCTTACTCCTCTACCGATATTTACTCCGCAGGTGTCCGCATTCTCCAACCTGACCTTTACAACTTGATTCGCATATAGAGTCCTGATCAGTCTCCTGTCTTTCCAGTCTACACCTATATCGTTTAATATCTTCATCAACATTACCCAATTTACTCTATCAAAGGCCTTCTGCCAGTCCAGGAAACATACGCAGATATCTGGACTGCATTCTAATGCTCTTTCTGATATGATTCTAACTACCCCTATATCATCTCTAGTTCCCCGTCCTTTTCTGAAACAGAATTGAACTTCCCCCCTAGCAATTCTTCTATATACACACACACACACACACACACACACATATATATATATATATATATATATATTGTGCTTACAAACTGCAAGGCTTAAAAAAAATCACTATACAACAAGATCTAAACTCGTAAATAAACCAACGCGATCTCCAGGGCACCAGCACTTTACTCACTTGGAGACTATATGTATTAAATAATAAATTCCACGAGTAATAGCAGTATATTTATAATTTTCCTTGAAATTAAGCCAACTATCCGTAATATCCAAATTCTCTGGTAATCGGCTCGTGTCCAAGTTTTCGCATTTCAAGTTTCGTAACTCAGATCGCACTGCATCAGCAATAAGAATAATCATCATTAAGACTGTACGCTATGGTGGTCCTATTTGAGGGTAAATTTTAAAGCTCAGATTTTCTCCTGCGCTACCACGTCAATCGATGACGCCATCAAAGAAACTTCCTAAGCCAAATTCTTAACAAAATCGGTTAATATTTAGCGGTCGCGCTTTGGCCTTGAAGTTGGGAGCTAACTACGAATCTGCATAGATGGCGATCTACGTCGTGCGACGGACTTGCTCAGTGCCGCTTTGGACAATGAATGTTTACTCTTAAATTTTCAAGCTGGAGTCAATCTGCGCCTCTCCACTCCGACATTTCAAACCCCACACTCCCTTCCCTAAGATAGTACGTGAGTCAGCGCGCCTGTCTATCCGCGTGGTTCGGAGCACGTGAAGTACGCGCACTGTGCGTCACGCAGCACACCAGTTATTCGTTCGGAGTTCAGCCGCACACTACCCATCGGTGCTCTGTGCGTTCTAATTAATTAATTAATCAAGTATTAATTATTATGAGTGTGTACGCTACTAGAAGTGCGGACGCTATCTGGCTTGTAGGTCATCCCGTGGATAAGTTTGAAGGAATTAAATTGCCTTCGAAGCGTCAGGTCTTGAAAGTGTTCTTTCACTACCACAGAGTGATTGGTGAAACTATTCGTGAAAGTGCTCGACGTACAATTGAAGAACTATTGGAAAGGCAAAGCAAGAATCCCAACACAAGAGGTAAGAAACGCAACAAATGTTCTGATGAATTTGCATAAGAGGTGGTGTGTTCTAAAGAAAGACCGAAACAAATCAATGAGTTCCCGAGAAGACCTTTGCACCAATTTTTCTGATGAATTGGATGAATTATTTGATATTGCGCATCAAGATGCGCTGAAAATAATGACGAACGAGGAAGACAAGCAGTTTCTTATCCTGCAGCGTGAAAAAGGGCGTAGAGGATTGGTGGCAGGGTTAGATGTCAAGCTTTACCATAGAGAGGTGAAAGAACTTCAGAAACAGGAAAAATATACTTTATATGTTCAACGACAGTGCTCTGAAAGTGTGGGGAAGACGGTCGGCCATGAGGAGTTGGAATTGTCTTCTAGTGATGACGACCTAAGTTCTTTATCTTCCAAAAATATACTTAAATGAAACATTTTCGTGCAATATCGATATTTTTTGCTATTTTTAAAACATGTGCACTGTGTAGGATACTGCTAAGGAAGTGGAATAGCCAGAAAGTCCAGACGTCGTCTCGTATTTTTCGTCATCTGGCCAGCCCCTCGAAAAAAGAGGCAAAATCAATGTTTTGACTCTTGAACTGACTTATGCATTGGATCGCACTCTCACAAGCGATCGCTACATACATCCTTAGTGCAGCAGCCTCAAGCATGGGCGTTAGACTGGAGGATGCCAAAATTAGCCGCCAATCAATTCGTAGAGCCAGACTCGCACACAGAGAGACTGCCGCTAAGAATATACTGATTAATTTCCAACCAACAGTTCCTTTCCTAGTACATTGGGACGGAAAATTGCTCCCGGATGTCACAGGTGCGTAGTAGAACTCCTGCCTACTTTAGAACCCATATCAATGAAGTTTGCTGAAAGAAATCTCAGTGACCTAACGACCTTGTTACCACTATGACCAACAGATGCTCTCTCTAATCTCTTTGAAATAGCACGTAAAATTTTTAATGACAAAGTATTTCATTTACAAGCAATCTTCCAAGGTCATTCGTAAAACTCCTCCTAAATCCTTACAAGATCTCTTCAATCTGTAGGCGAAGCAGAATTTGTGGACCGGCTTCCGGTGCTAGTCTCTAGCGAAGAAGTAGACAAACTGCTTGGAGTCTGATGGCAAGTTATACGAAGTGGCTTATGGCAAAATGCTGGGTCAACTTTGGTGTTGGAACGAAGAGCTCGTAGCTCTAGCTTTATTTGAACATTAGGTGCCTTCAGAAACAAAAAGGAAAATGGTGACAAATTTAAAAATTTGCACTTCGACCGGCGACGAGCCTCCAAAGCGTGTCCCAGGTGCTGTAGCAAAGGCCACAAAATCCCTTCATTTGGAAGACTTTGTAACAAAACACACTATGGTCTTCTTTGAGCGGTTAAAGCTCTCCACGTCGATCCCTGAAATGATCCCAGAGGTTGAGAAACACTGGAGTATTTCATTCAAGCAAGGAAGACTGTAGGCCACCTTGGCGTAACCAATGACAATGCAGAGGGCGTATTGTCCCTTATGACGCAGTTCAACAGCGGGTTCACACATCACGAAGAGCAAAAGCAATATTTACCTCAAATTAGTGCTTAAACACGAGTCCGACTTTTATACATGGGTATAACTTATTTGCTGAATGTATTAAGTAATTAGAGGTGAGGAAGGATAAGAGAATGGGAATGAGCGGAAATGGAGGAAGAAGAAGAGGACGTAGCATTTGTATAGGATTAAAAGGAGCTGCAGTACAAAAACAAGATTGTAAAGTTGTACTCCATATCGGAGTACAGAGAGTTTCCAAATGCGTTCTTTGAGATTTCACAATGTTCTCGATATTTTTCGGTCAAATGAGAATTTAACGAGAAGCAAGCGAGGTACGTTGTAAAATACATGTAAGTCCTTACGGAATTACTGTTGGATTTTAACCAAAGTTGGAATCGGTCGAATAATTTTCGCAAAACTCCCCAATACCAAATTTCATCAAAATATGTCAAGCGGTTCCCGAGCTGAAACAAAGGAACATTGTGAACTACACGTAGGTCTCCATGTAAAGTGGTCGTCATTTATGTCCGATGTTAACCAAAATTTGAATCGGCCAGCCAATTTTTGCAAAACTCCCCAATACCAAATTTCATCATAATACGTCCTGCGGTTTCCGAGTGTTGACTTGCGAACGGACGGACGGACGGAATCTACCTCATGTATATGCGATCACTTCGTGCAAAGAACGGATAATAACGATAATAAATTATAAAAAAAATTATACTGTCGAATTATGCACCATTGCCAAATGTTGGGAATTCATAAAACTAAATATATATAACGTAATTTTCAATGGATTACTTTAAATGATAATACAGCAAATATTTTGAACCGAACTTCTAATAGGATTGATAAAATAACATTTTATTACTTTCATTTACATTTCTTTAAATAAAGCCAATTTTCGGGAAAAATTCAAAATTACTATATTAATTAAAAGAAAATTACGATCTTACAATATAGTTAAACGTAAGTATTTAGGTCATAGTAAGTTACTACACATTTTTCCTTTAATGATAAATTGACTTCAGATTTTATCCTGTTTCACGCGTTAATAAGAGTAAAATAATTGAATTATTAACTGAAATTCTATAAGTTTTAAATAACTTATAATTTTCTGAAATATTTTTAGTAAATTTATGCAAAGTCTTTATTATACCTTATTATTTCGATTTTCCTCTTATTTTCAGCAAATATTTGGATAATCATTTGGCCTCTCTGATAATAATTATTTAAAAAATATAACTAAAACAAACATAACCTGCAAAACAGTGATTTGATTGTGCATGAAAGCCAAACCAGATCAAAGCATAACTTACTGATTTCTCATATCGAAATCAAATATATTTGGAATACTCTTATGATAATCCCGTCATATTTGATGGACTTTCTTCTTGTGCAGTAAGCTCCACTTTTGAAATTAACTGCGAAGCACGATGGGTTTATTGTATTTGGTATTTTTAATTTCAACTCCTTTCCCTTTCAGATGCATATGGAGTTATCTATTTTTCTTTCGTTAGCTTGCGATAGTTAAGATCTATTTGGATTAATTAAAAAATAACGTTAATAAATAAAAAATATTTGGGATCCTCTTGAAATTTTCCCTAAAAAATTCGAAGTCGAAGCGAAAAGACGGATTCGAACCGGTTCACTGCTCGAGCGATACCGGAGCTGAACCGAAATCTTTTGTTTTGAGTGAACCGATACGAAAACCGGGGAGAAAAAAATTTCGGTTCGACGCCCTGGATCAAACGTGCAAACAAAAATAAATGTGCCTGTGGCGACGAAAATAGTAGCTCGCATTCAACGTGAAAACTTGATTCCCTTACGTCACGGATGAATGAATGGAAGCACTGGAGAATAAAATTCGCGGATGCGATGCCGTTTGTGGTAGCGCTAGACAATGCGAGGCGGATGTCATCTGCTAGGAACGGGATGGGGTTCGATTCCAGGAAGGGAAAGTTCGAAGGCAAGAGCCCGCGGGGAGAGTTCCGTGACCAATGTCTGTTCAGCGAACCTCGAGAGAACGCCAAAGCGATAGGAAATTCATAATAATAATAATCCGACCGCCCTCATTCGAAGCGGATCGTCCAAAAGACGCGTTCGTTTTCCTCTGAAATTGCATCTGAGGCTGAATTTGTTTTGCGGAGAAATTTGTCGAATCGCCGTTAAACTAGGAAATAGGATTGAAAAATAACGTTTTATGACTTTTATTTAAATTTCTGTAACTAAAGTGATTTTTATGGAAAATTTTCAAAACTAATATAGTTAAAAGAAAAGTGCGATCTTAATATATTGTTAATACTCAACGCGGTCCATATAAGTATTTAGTTAATAGTAAGTTATTTTCCTTTGATGGTAAATTGACCGTTCGTTGACATTTTATCCTGTTTTTTACGAGTTAATAAAAGTAAAATAATTCATTTATTAAGTTAAATTCTATACGTTTTAAATAACATACAATTTGCTCAAACATTTCAAGTAAATTTCAGCTACTTCTTTATGCATTATATCTTATTATTTCGATTTTCCTCTTATTCTCAGCAAATATTTGGATAATCATTTGGCCTCTCTACTAATAATTACTTAAACAATATAATTAAAACAAAGATATCTTTCAAAAACACTGATTTGATTATGCATGAAAGCCAAAACCAGATCATAGCATATCTTACTGATTTTTCATATCGAAATCATATATATTTGTAATGCTTTTATGATAATCCCGTCATATTTGACGGGCAATTATGCTAGTATTAATATATATAATTTCGGATGTTAGTTCGTACGTACGTACGTAAACTTGACGCTGATGTCAACAATGCCACATTTAAACGCGTTTTTAACAAACTTTCCGATTAGGTGGAAGGTTGAAATTTCTCAGGTATGTTTGATTCGGATATAGAAATTAAATTGCGAAAATAAAATACGAATAAATACCAGGTTCGACTCCAAGGAGGCGATTTCCATTTACAGTAAGATAACACGTGAAAAGCGATTTTTTTTGTAAGTTAAAATTAGAAAAAGTTAAAATTTAAACTGTGATTTAGGAAAATTAATGAAGTTTCTTATTCTATTCATCTTTTTCCGCCTACCTTTCAAAATCTCTCATATTAAACATTTAAATCATATATTTTTGGAAAATGTCGCCTTTTAAACGGGATGTTGCCTTGCCGACCACGTCATTGTTAAACTTCGAGAATCAATTGTTGTCTCAAACCGCATACGTGTAATATATACGAGCGCATAGATTGCCTTAAATTTGGGACTAGGAAGTATTTTTACAGAGAAGGAGGGAGAGGGTGGGAGGACGGGAGGGCGGAGGATGAGAGAGAGGAAGAGAGAAAAGGAGAAAGAATGGGAAATGCCTTTATATATATATATATATATATATATATATATATATATATATATATATATATATATATACACACATACAGTCTCAGCAATTAAGCAGTGCATGTGGCGCCAGACACGGCGGCGGGAGGAGGAGGTAACCCATGACGGAGTTCGCGCTCTATGGCACTGCTCCCATCAGCGAAACTTGGTCATCCTTTCCAGAGCATGTATAATGGCCCTTTTTGCCTCCGCATTTAGGGAGACATGCTCGCAATTACTTACGCCATATTCACGCATCGTCGCGCGTATATCAAGATTTGCGGTGATGACCCATTTCAAGCAGTTGCTTGAGAAGTGTTCCAAAAAATACAGCTGCACTGGATAAAATTATTATTGCTAGGACAACACGGCGCTTAGTCTGATATCATCCTTAAAAAACACATAAAATCGTTTATAAAAGAAAGGTTGAATAATAAAGATCATAAGTTCCATCGCCTTTTAAACTTGAAATAGAGATTTTTATTAATATACTTCGTCCTCATTAAACTTCACGAATATTGATCCAAATGAAACTGCAAGCAACGATTTCATAGGCTTAATGTAGCACCTGTCGTCTTTCCTAGTGTGTGCTGTGGGAATATTTCAGTTACAAATAAGCCCCATCAGTGCCAATCCATCTCTCACTACTTTTATCTTTCTGTACTATTGCGGTTTGCCCTGTTAATTATTCCATTATTCGGCGTGAATAGTAATTTATAGAAGAGATACGAAACTCCAAATTAATCTTATGAAAAGGAGTCAGAATTACTTGGCTATAAATTCCACTATGAAAGTGATCCAAAAGTTATCTTTTCAAATCCACTGGATTCCATTTACGTGAAAAGACTGCTTGAAAGAGTAACGTGAGAATTAATGAGTTATATCGGCGGAAGTCATTGAAGTTCATTTCTCTAAATGCAACCAGATCGAACCAGAGGCAGACATCTGAGTGAATAAATCAAAAGTTTTCTAGATTTTTCTCATATAAGCGAAAATCGAGTCTGCATCATTTAACAGCGTTAAAACGTCACCAGAAAGGGCTTTGAGACAATTTCTCAGAAAAAATATCAAACTACCCATGTGAAATTTTCCCAATCACTTTTATAATACAGATTCGCGGGCAGCATGTTCCAAAGAATTTCAGAGAAGCTTCCATAAGTCGAACTTCAAGAGAAAAAAATATTCGAATTAAAGAAAATTCGATTTATGTTTTTCTTTAATTTTTTTGTTCGGTAAAATTAATTCGCTTCAAGTTATGGAAAGTTCGAGCTATACACGTTCGAGTTATGGAAGTTCCACAGTATTTCCAGGGTGTGCCACCAAGAGAAGGCGTGTCGTAATATCGGTTATGTTTCCACAAACATAAATAAACCAACAGTTATAATACAAAATTAACGTAATTACTGGTCAACTACTGATTTTGGGCCCACAGATACAATGCTACCTTCGCTTAGCCTCAATCAAAGTTTGCGAGCACTCACATTTACCGCCGCCATATATTAAGATTAAACCTTGTTGTCACTCAGACTGTGTATTTATTTGCGTCGCATTCTCCCCAATGATCCAGAATTAGCACTTCTGAATGTTTTATGTTATATTTCACAAATAAAATGTTAGAAACGACACTGCCTTCCTTGAATTCCTTTTAATACGTAAGTCGTAATTTCAAGTTTGCTGATTTTGTTGGGCGACGCCGCTATTGCTAAGCAAACCATTCGATTGTTTTTACATATGAATTCGTTGACAGTATAATAAACGCTCTTAATATTCGGGTCGGCGTTACGATCACGCGAACTTTCATTCGCAGCGGATAACCGATCGAATGAAAAGTCGTAAGCTTAAATAATTCAAAGAAAGTTTTTCGTCTTCTTTATGTGATCAGTACATACTAAAAACAAAACGTTACCAACACAAAGAAAACTGTTCGCAAAAAAGTGAGAACGTGTGCAGTTAGATTTCGACATGACAATGGTGGCGTTCTGCCTTCGAATGCGAGAAAACTTTCACCTTCCAAAGCTGCAACTCATTCACGCCTAAAACATTCTTAAACGTTTGGGCTTGGGGAATTTTCCGAGACGCTTTTCAATCCCTCATTCCAATTAGGACGTTTAAAACACGGAACGTTACGGAGTTGTGAATGCTTTGGCAACCGCCGTTCGCGATGCTAGCAAACATAGACTTATTTCCGCTCATTTGGATGTTGTTATCAATGCTTACATTAAATCATTTAAATTAGAGATGACTGTCAAATTTTAATATTGGTAGGCCTGTTAGTATCCCCAATGCGAAAATGTCGCATTATTTGTCTTGCAAAGAATTTATCATTAACTGGTGAATGTATAGCTCCAATAACAATGAGAATGACACATCCATTGTCCGATAGCTGATTTCAGCCACGCCATCGACCCAAGGAGGCCATTCAAAATAACATAAGAAAAATTCTCAATATTCACTGCTATTTTTTACCGTTTTAGGCGTTTTCTTGGAAGATTTTACGCGCAAAAATACATTTGTTAATCGAGACAAAAAAACGGAGACGGCGGAGAATTGGAACAATGGAATAGAAAAGTCATAAATCAAACTCCGGATGTTAAAGGATGAATCACCAATGAAAACAATTTAGGAGACATAGTTCATTCGCGTTAAATCTAAGCCTCTGGCTTCCATAACATGGCCGAGATGAAACACGCTTTATCGCATGAATCAAACGCGTTTTAAGGTAGCCTCGAATTTAGGTGAGGCGTCAGACACCTACTAACAGAGCCAAAAAATAACCATTGATCGGAACATTTTGGTTTGCAGCCGAGGGAGTTATTCGACCGCGCTCATCTTTGATAGATAGCTGCAAGTTGCGTCAACAGTGATCCTGAATACATATTGGATTGTTCCACGCCCTACCTACCTACCTACCTACCCTACCCTACCCTACTCCTGATAGAGAGAAGTGATGCGATATACTAGGTTTCGGCTGCATAGGTATACTTCTATCGATGGGCAACTCTCTTTGGCACTTGGCGCCAAAGAATTCACGACGTTGGAATCTCCCAAAACTGAAAGAAAAAAACTAAGAAATGCATATGAGGAGTTATGATAAAGACACTCCCAATATAAGAGAATAATGATCAACTGTCATCATTACTGCCATTCACTATGTTGTAGGCAACACGTTTTAAGATTTATTTTATGTTATGTATAAACTACTTTTAAATGAAACACTAATTTTCCGTTAAAATCTTTATTAACGAAGGTACTACGGTTTCAGCGCTTTAGTCATCTTTGGCGTTGAAACACGGGTCATTTTATTAATAAAATCTTTATTGGAAAATTACAGTGTTTCTATTAAAATAAGATGTATATATATTCCAAAACGTCACAGCAGAAGCAGTTGATTTCACTAAGTTTAAAGACCTATCTTTATGCAACTTTCAACGAGTTGAATACTTCGGGACGAAGTGAAAGTATCAATAAGTCACGCACGGAGTCTTCTCCGTCCTTATTTATTATTTTTATCCTCCATAATATCGATAATGTCTATAAAAATAAGCACGATTCATTCCCTTCGCTTTATTTATAAGAAAATTTTTCAAGAGAAATTATTTGTGACGTGTGTCCTCGATATGATAGTGTTTACTTCCCCTTTAATTAGAAAATAACCATTTAAACAGACGAAAATATATTTGTGCCGTTTAAGTTTGCATCGCAAACGTCGTCATCGCTTGGCAGTCGAGGCTAACCGTTTAAATGAATCGCTAAAGACGTCCCTGGCGCTGGAATAGGTCATCTGGAGAAGACAGGATCCCGAAAAGCACGATTCTCGCGACGGAGTCATTCTTACCTCATTCGCCCAGCTCTTCCTTTGCCTTCGAAGGTCCAGAGAGACAGGCGGGTGGATAACAATCCGAATCCTTAGTCTCGATCACCACATCGCAGCCAAAATAATAACAATATCAACAAAGGCCTTATCACCAACAAGCACTTCACGCGTCAAAACAAACTTTTATTGGCAGAAATCTCCTTCACGTTCGGACTCACTGTGAACACGGAAAATGTGAAACGAGAGCACTTCACGGCCTCTTACGGTCCAGCCGTAGGAGAATCGAATCCGTTCGAACGATGGATGCCCTCATTCCACTCCACGGAGACTTCTGCTCTCTTGCGGGTCAGAACGACTTCTAGCGACTCGACGCAATCCACGCAAGCCGTACGACTCGGACGCGATGCTGGAATGACCGCGCGCCAACCAACGATGCCAGCGCCGACGCACCTGAACTACCGCTTTCTTCTCTCTCTCCTGCCGTTCAATGGCCCTCCCCTCCATTCCACTCCTACAGTGGCGGTACCTGATGGCTTTTCTCCGAATCCTTATTGCCGCCAGCATCCGCCCCTTTCATTCGCACGGCGAACAGAAGAAAAACAACTAGAATGGAACGAAAAAAGGCCTATCGACTTTCTAAAAAAACTATTCGGGGAGGATTTCGGGTATAAAAGTCGCTCCGTCAATCGTAATTTGCTCCGTTGTATCGATGGGCACAGAGGTTAGTCACGGATTGGTCAGTACCATCCACTTTTCGTATTTTGGGAACATTTTATTTCAATATAATCAACACTTCTTCAAAGACTGTTGCTTCCGTAGTTTTTTGCTTTCCTCTAATTATATGTGATGGAGCGGAAGAAACGCCTCCTACTCGAAGAGCCGCTGTTCCATTATCATGATAGGTAGAGAACTGAACATCATAAAACTAAACAAAAACATAACAAATTATTATATTCTAGGAAATTTTCATTCAGATAATTTAGTTAAACACAAAGTTACAGATGCTTAAACTTAAGAAGAGAAAATGGCGTACCGCCTTGAGACGTTTGGTTAAATTACAGAAATTTAATTAAATGCAACAACAACAAATTTGCGAGACCGAGTTATATCGCAATCTTTCAGTTTGAAGTGTGACGCTAGCCACTTTGCTGCCATAATCGCTCACTATCGCCAGCAGCCTCAGCAATGTCTCGGCTGACAGGCAATGCTCCTGTCGCCTGTATTTAAACGTTTTCAAGAGAAACGGCGGAAAGGGAAGAGAACATAACAGGAAAGACAAATCCGTGAGTAATAACTGTTAGGTAGGTAGGTAGGTAGTTTGCTCAGGCTGTTTTAGAAAATTCAGAAACTCATCACAGGTCATATTAAAATTTAATTTAGTACAAATTTCCGCTTTTACTAACTATATTCTCATCCTATTCCTTTTATCTCTCTCCATACATTTGTCAAAAGAGAAAAAACACTTTCCTCAAAGGAGTTGGTGACGGGAACCCATAAAAGTTTTGACATAAGCTTAAACAATTCAGTGACATTATTTCCATCTTTAAATATAATTACCCATTTCTTGTCTACTGGTAAATTGCGAAATTTATTGTTTATAATAGGTAAAATTTTGTTCAGGTACGTTTTACCCGAAGAATTTTTATATACCTTTAAAATGCTAAATTGTTTGAACAATGATAAAATTTCAAGAGGTTCTAGTTGTGTTTCAAAATTCGCCGGAAGATGCTCTCCGCTCGTCTATTTCCACTGCGATCTAGTCGACGACAGGATGATGGCGCCTCCTCATAATGCTGCGTGTTTTAATTTCGAATGATAAATTATTTATTCTCATGCGTGTTGCTTCATATACCGTACCGCGTGACTGTTTGTTTATATTTTCATGTACCTGATTAATTTCATGACACTAGAATGAAATCTTTGCTCTCTTAGAGAAATTAAAAATGAATCACAATATTAATGACAATTTCGAAAATATTCATTTTCACCAGAAGATTTTTTCTCTCGCCTGGAGAAAAGTCCGAAAATCTAGAGACTCCGAGTGAAACCCGGAGAGGTGGTAACCCTGATCACGACTGATTCGGAGAAAACTACGATAATCGGGATGTACATACGTGCAAGTCCAATCACGGCCACGACAGTGTGGGGAGCATATAGCATTGGAGAGACAGGAACCATCGCCCAAAGCAACCCTTCTCGCGGTCAGAAAAAGTGGGATGTTTTGAGCTATGGTGATTTTGGGGTCTGATAAAGAATGTGGGGTGTTTTGGGCAACCTCGATCTGTTCGATTGTAAATTAATTGCAAATGTACATACTGAAAACTCGAGCCCAACAATGCCAGTAACCATAGTAACTTTTTGAAAAGTTATAAGTTCGGAAAAAACTCGAATATAAGCACAAAATGTGAAAAAATACGAATTAGATGACAGCATCGACTATACGAATAAGAATTTCCATTCTTTTCCCTGTGAAATTAGAGAAAAATAACATCGGCGGTGCTACATACATATCCATAACTCAATCAAACATGCATATATAAACTTGAAATTTGGCAGAGATAATCTACTCGGATATCAAAATACTGTAAAGAAGGAGAATTTACGAAAAACGTCCAGGGTTCGACTCCAGACGATGATTTGCATTTCCGATAAGATAACACGTAAAAATCGACTTTATGACGTGCAGGCTTTTCTTTTTTTTGAGATTAAAATTATAAAGAACTAACCTACTATATTCGGATCTTATTCATTTTAAAGAAAACATTATATGGTTATTTATTCTGTTCATGTTTTCATGCCATCAGTTCGAAATAACACTTGTTAAACATTTAATTCACATATTTTGGGGAAATCTTGCCATTTTATCGGGATGATGCTATGCCTACCAATTACATTGTTAATCCTCGAAATCCTATTATTATCTCAACTCTTATGAGTTTAAGCGCGTATCAAAGGCTTTTAATACGAGGAGAGAAAGAGGGAAATATTATTCTGCAAACAACATTCGTTGCGTTATTTACGAGAAGGAATACCACAAGAGCAGAAATACTATTAAAAAAGATTAAAAATAGTAATAATGAGCTAAATTCAATATTAATGAAATAAAAATGGTATGAAAATCTGAGGAACGTGCTGGACGTTTAATAAACAAGCCAATCGTGTAAAAAATGTACAGAGTGAAGGAATGCGCGATAGGTTACGGGAGTTGTGTAGAAGGTTGGAGGACTTGAGGACGGTTTGGGAAACTTTAAAAGAATCACAAAAATAATAATAAAAGGCTAATTTTTCAGTCAGTTGTTCTGGGTGTTAAGTTATTAAGACGCGAATAAATCGATCAAGGATGTAGATAGAAAATTGAATTTTGGCAGAAATTTATATAATGAGCTAATCAGAATTAGGTTACTAAGGGTTGACATAGTAATTTAAGAAATAACTGTTCGTTTGTGGCGTTATTTTGAAGGAGGGGATATATTGCACTTCCTTCGAATATACGATCGAATCATGAGCCATTTCCAAATGGTGAGATTTCATCGAACTAAATATAACGTTATTTCCAATGGATTCCTTTAAATGATAGTACAGAAAATATTTCGAACCGAATTTCTGATACGATTGAAAAATAACATTCTATGACTTTGATTTAAATTTCTTTAAATAATGTCAATTTTATGAAAAAATTTCAAAACCACTATACTTAAAAGAAAATTGCGCTCTTAAAATATAGTAAAAACTCATTGCAGTTCGTGTAAGTATTTAGTTCACAGTATGTTACTACACATTTTTCCTTTGATGAAAAATTGACTGTTGATTAACATTTTATTATGTTTTTACGCGTAAGAGTAAAACAATTCAATTATTAAGTTAAATTTTATACGTTTTAAATAACTTATAATTTGCTCAATATTTCTGTAGATTCTTCATACATTATATATATTATTTCGATTTTACTCTTATTTTCAACAAATATTTGGATAAGAATTTGGTCTCACTGATAATAATTTTTAAACAATATAACAAAGATAACTTTCGAAAACACTGATTTGATTATGCATGAAAGCTAAACCAGATCTTAGCTAATTTTACTGACTTTTCATAACGAAAACAAATATCTTTGGAATAATTTTATGATGATTTGATACGTGAGGGAAGGAGATAGAGAAAGGAAGAAAGAAGGAGAGAGAAAGAGTGAGAGAGACAAAATTTAACGTTCCATAAATTAAAAATAGTTTTGGGAATATAAGAATTCTATAGCCTAATGTATTTCTTTGTCATAAAATTTATATTGGCCCAAAACTATTTTTACTATCTGGAACATTCAATTTTGTGAGTTTTATATCGATTGATTACTTTTTAGTGCATATAATAGTTAGTTTCATTAATATTTTATTTCAATTTTATTTTTACTTAATACTTATTTCACGCATACCCGTCATATTCGACAGGCAATCACTCTAGTCTAACAATTATAAAAGGCTACTTCTGTCCCTTTGTGGCTCCCTCTGCCACGCTATAAAAATGCGAATACCTCGATAATGGAATGAGCTTCATTTCTGATATATGGCAAGAATGATCGATTCACATATTGTAAGATGATGACGAAAGTAAATCTCGAAAAAGTCCTAGGTTCGACTTCAAGGTAGGCATTTCCATTTCCCATACGATAACACGTAAAAATTGACTTTTTGACTTGCAGGCTTTTATTCTTTTTGAGATCCATATTAGAATGAATTCACCTATGATCTTCGAATCTAACCCATTTTAAAGAAAAAGCTATTAAGTTTCTTATTCTGTTCATTTATTCCCGCCTACTCTTCGAAATTCCTCATGTTAAACGTTTAGTTCACATATTTTGGGGAAATCTTGCCATTTTGACGGGATGTTGCCATGCCAACCCATTACATTGTCAAACCTCAAAATCATATTGTAATTTCAATCCTTATGGGTGAAAGCGTGATTTGAATGCTTTTAAAATTAGTACGAGAGTGAGAGAGAAGGAGAGAGATATTCTTTTCCTACCAACCAATGTAAACAACATTCCTTGCGTTATTTACGATGAGTGCATTTGAATGTAGAATATTAATCATTCGCATATTAAAATTAGGTACTTAGAATCATCGTAGGAGTTCGAAACTTTAAACAACGAACTCCTAAAATAACGAAAGTTTGTTTTCTTGCCATCCAAAGAAAGTCAAGGTATATTTCTGTACTGCCAATACTTTCGAAATTAATAGTTACAGACAAATTCTAACTTTGATATTGTGGTAGCCCTCCTTAGTCGATCCGGTTTGAATATAATAATTTTGTTATTTATTTTTATAAAGATTATATACATCATATTTGGTTAAATTCCATGCCGTCAGTCTCTAGAACTACGTGTAAAACAAATATTATTTTACTTTTTACTGTGAAAGCCTTGCTCTTTAACTCAGCTTTAAACATCTTGATTTCATTATGGTATGTTGTATAAATCTTATATACAAAATTTAATTCTGCCAATTCCTTCCAACTCCATAATTATTGAAAGAATTTAATTTGTAATTGTGGCACCCCTGTTTGGCTGATTCTCTTTAAATATGCTATTATGGTTATCTATGTATGTGTACATTATAAATTATATAATTTGGTTTAAATTGATGTAGACATTTCAACACAAATATGTGTAAAAGAATGATTTTTATTTCTTGTAATTTGGCATCCCGGCTCTTTATATCTTCATAAAAAATCGTGAGTTTGTTTTTTTATGTTACATGTCTCCTTCCCACAAAATTTCATTGACATCGGTATAGCCAATTCCTTCCAAATTCATAATTACCGAAAAGTTTAACTTTGTAGTTGTGGCACCCCTGCTGAGTCGATCCGGTCCAACTATGCCATTTTCGTCATTAATTTATGTGAGTATTTTACGTACCAACTTTGGTTGAAATCGGTAGAGCCAATTCTTCCCTGATATGTGCGTACGGACGGACGGACATCACGAAAATAATAATAACCTTCAAATAAAATTTGTAGAAATAGTTCAATAAAACATTTTTTCCTTTACATCTTTATCGTAAGAATAGCCGTTATCGTGAAAATCAAATAAGAAAGTCGTAATTCGCTTTGAAGTTGTAAAAATTATAATGTATACTTAATTGTTATCAAGGAAAACAATCTACATTGTGACTGAAGTAAACAAGGTCTGCTATAAATTCGAAAATACTTTTAATTTTCTCTCGTGATCGTGAAGCATTTTGTAAGCGGAACTAAATTTGCGACAAACAAATGAACGTGAATATGTTTATTTTCCTTTTGTGCACGCAAAATGTTTTGTAATGGAAATTAAAATAAATAAAATAAACCTACGACGAAGAAATGAACGTTATCGTCAAGTTACATTACAACTAGATAACTCTATTGAACTACGTTTTAAATAATTTCTGAATGATTAATTACAACTAATTAGAAAATAAATCAACGACGCACATCAACGTTCATTTTTATACATTTAATTGAGCATTTTAGTTTTCGACGTCCATATTTAGGCTATAAGAATCCAAGAGGTCCATTGGCCAGAAATACTCACAAACATCGAAGTTTATATTTCTTAACGAGACTGGAAATGTGTATTCCATGTCGGAGTACACAGAGTTTCTAAATGTGTTCTTTGAGATTTCACAATGTTCTCAATATTTTTCGCTCAGATGAGTATTGAACGAGAAGCAAGCGAGGGACGTTGTAAAATACATGTAAGTCTTCATGTAAAGTGGTCGTAATTATTGTCTGACTTGAACCAGAATTGGAATCGGTCGACAAATTTTACTATAACCCCAAAATACCAAATTTAATCAAAATATGTACGTCTAGTGGTCAACGATTTGAAACAGGAACATTGGAAACTACTTGTAGGTCTTCATGTAAAGTGGTGGTCATATTTGTCCGATTTTTACCAAAATTGGAATCGGTCGACCAAATTTAGAAAAACTCCTAAATACCAAATTTCATCACAATACAAGGAGCGGTTCTCGATTTGAAACAAAGGAACATTGTAAAGTACTTGTAGGTCTTCATGTAAAGTGGTCGTGATTTTTATGCTGTTTTAACCAAAATTGGAACCAGCAAACCAATTTTAGCAAAACTCTTCAATACCAATTTTCATTATAATACGTCCAGCGGTTTCCGAGTTTTAACATGCGGACGGACGGACGGAAACGACCTCCCCTATATGCGTTCACTTCGTGCAAATAATAATAAAAAGCAATATTTAATATCTATGTTAATTTCAATACATTTCATCAATTTTTATCTAGAAAAGTGTTATAAATTTAATTCCTTCTAATTAAGTTTAACTAAAAGTGTGCAAATAAAAAGGCTTCTTTTATGCTGCTTTGTTTGTTGTTATCTATATTTTGGCGAATGTGTTGTTGTTGACTTAGGCCACCAGCCTGGAACAGTTAATTTTTCGCAATAAATCAGAAGTATATTCTGCTCTTTAATTCGCGCACCTTATTCACGAAATCGTGATCATTAGTGAGAAATTATTTTGACGTAAGTATAATGCAAAACCTTATGTATGAATGAATATTTTGGTGAATAATATCTCATCTTGTTGAGTAATAAACGACTATGAATGCGGAAAAAAGCCCAGAGTGAGTATATGGAACGACGTTCCTTCGATAGCAATGCAAAAGAAACTAAGCACGGGGGACACTCTCAGATGGATTATATGAATTTTATAACAGGGTGCTTTTGGAAATGCCATCTGACGAACGGGACTCATTTTTCAGTCCAGGGAAACCTATCATTTCGCCTCTTGGAGGATGTCGGCAGATAATATCCCCCGACTTCTCGGTAAATGGAGTCGAGTCGAGGTTAAAGAAAAAGCGCAATAAACCGATCATAATATTCTATTCTTTACCTTTGGATCCCAAGGCTGCTCAGCAAGTTCCCTTAAGACAGTTACATAAGCGACATTAGAAAGCAAATTCCGAATGTTGTGTGGCCGTTTGGTATGAAAAATACAGACTGTCTCTACCGTTTTGGATATTTGGTGGTAAAATATGTTAAGTTTGAGAGCGGATAACAAAATTTTAAAATCATGACTCATAAATTTCATAGAAAATGTCGTGGTGAAACTGGACACTTACCGACGACAATTCATTTTCGTCGAATTTAAAAATTTTGTTTGGAAACTGGGCACATTTGTTCGTTACGGCAACCTAACTAGCATATCAAAAGTGGACCTGCCTGAGGAGTACGCGTAGGCCGTTTTAGCGCCAACATGGCCGCCGGGGCACGACTGGCCTTTCGCGCATAACTCGGAAACGGTCAAAACCGTCAGATCTACGGCAAAATCGTACATAAACAAACATGTAGAAAATAAAATTTCCTACAAGAAACTTTCTATGCAGTTATTTTGCTACTGCGATAGTATAGCAGAAAATGAGCGTTGTTTACGGAACGATCGGTCAAATTAGACACTTTTTTGACGGTTAGAGGATATAATTCATAAAGTTTTGAAACTTGGCCCATTTGTTCGTTAGAGAAACCTAACTAACACATCAAAAGTTGGCTAGCCTGTCGTGTACGCGTCGGCCGTTTTGGCGCCAAGATGGCCGCCGGAGCACGACCCGCGACTGGCCATTAAGTTTCAAACAAATGTTGTAGAAAATTAAATTTCCTACAACTTTAATTCCAATGCATTTTTACTTTCTCCATATACGTAGTATAGGGGAAAGTATTGTATTCATGAAAAAAATCGACTTCGAGATTTCAACGGAAATACACGTTTTGAGGTCCCCTGAACACGTTTTGACCATTCTCTCGATGATGTCCGTATATGTGATAGCTTCTTTGTGGGTGCTCTAACTCAAAAACTATTAATCAGGTCAACGCAAAATTTTATATTTAACATTTTTATAAAAGTCAGAAGAACTAATTAGTTTTTGGTAAAAATCGGTCAACCGGAAGTGGGTGTTTACTCTTGTCACTTATCCGTTATTATGAAATATTTGATTTAATATTTGACAATGTAAAAATGTATCAGATTAAAAGTTGTAGGAAATTTAATTTTCTACAACATTTGTTTGAAACATTTTTCCATATAATGCATTAAGAGATATCTTATATTTGTAGCTGCCACCACCACGCCACCTACCGACTCAATGTATTCTTTCCAGTCACTCTTTACATCGTCTGGCTCCGAAAATATTTTATCACTTTTGTTCATGATTCCTTTCTTGCCTTTTTCTTGAATAGTTCCCTTGCTTTGCTATACATGAGGTCTGTTCTACAAATTCTTTCACACTCGATAATTTCCTAGCATTTCTCATTTATCCACTTTTCCCTGGCTTTATCTGTTTCCCTTCTTAAAGCATTATTTAACTCCTTGTACTTTCTTTGGCATTCTTCAGTGTTTATGTTCTTCCACTTTCTCCTCTTCCATTTTTTGCAGCATGGCTGCTGTGACCCAGGGTTTTTTGTTTCTTTCACCCTTTATCTTTCCTACCATTCTTTTCCATAACATCTTTATTGCCACTATTGATGTACCTCCACTCCTCATCTACATTATTCCTATTTTCTTCAGCTCTCTCCCCCCCAACCTTTTCTCCAGCTCAGTCCTGATAGCCTCCTTGTTCTTAAAGAGTTCCTCTAAGTTCCATTTCTTGTTAACTCTTATGCTTCTCTGGACACTCTTCACTCTACATTGTGTATCTGCCACCAAAAGATTGTGGCAGTGTTTTCACATTTTTAATGCTATTTCTAAATCTTTCATTGACTAGTATGTATTCTATCTGGTATCGTCTCTGGTCTCCTGGACTTCTCCATGTGTAAAGTCTCCGCTGGTGATGCTTAAACCATGTATTAGTTACAATCAATCTATTTCTATGGCAGAATTCCACAAGTTTCTCCCCTCTTTCATTTCTCTTCCCTAGTCCATATTTTCCCACTATATTATCTTCCTGTCCATCTCTGACTACACTGTTCCAGTCTCCCATTACTATGGTGGTGATCCTTCCTTTTCCCTCCTCCTCCTCCTCCAATATCTCCGTAATCTGTTCATACATTCTTCGTCATCACCAGCATTAGTTGTTGGCATATACACTTGAATTATAAGCATTTCCATTGGCTCCATCTTAAGTTTCATGGCTATTAATCTATCATTAACTGTCACTACCTTGCTAATTCTTTCAGCTATCTCTTTTCTCATTATAATCCCCACTCCCCTTTCCTTTTTCTCTCCTCCAGAGTAAATAATCTTAAATTCGTCTGAATTTATCTCGCCTTCTCCTTCCCACCGAACTTCACTAAGACCTACTATACCTACATTATTCCTTCTCATTTCCCTTTTTAAGTTCTCTAGTTTACCCCATGAATTCATAGTCCTAACATTCCATGTGCCTATTCTTAATTTCTCACTACTTCCTTTCTTCTTATTAATGTTACATTTCCTCTGTGCATCCCCTAGGGTAGTCCCCACCCGGAGATCCGATTGGGGGACTATTTTACCTCCGGAATATTTTACCCTAGAGAGAGATCCATATAGGTATTTGCAGCTTTTCAGCCTATCATGGGAAATATAATGAGGTAGTTTCCCTTTGCTTTCCTCATCGTAGTTTCACAAGAGTGATTATCCATCTGTAGCTGTTCCGATCCACATGATCACCACCTACAGAGGTACTGTGCAAGCTGCTGCCCTTGCACAGTGGGTTGTAAAACCCCCAAGACTGCTTCTTAGTCTGACTCTTCCCCTCAGACCTTTCCGGCTTGGATGGTCATACCGGGAGAATTATCTCCCGCCGGCCGTAATTTTCTCTTCCACATTAAAATATCTTAGAATTTTAATATCGGAGCGGGATTTGTACTATGTATTCTCTGAAGAAAGGAAATGAGATTTTAATTTTTATCGTAGAACTTTGCTTATCGATCGTATTTCTTATAATTTCGCGTTTTTGCATTTTTTATCACTCATTACGAGAGTGTTGCCATAGCAATGACTATTGTTGGGCTCGGATTCCGTATAGTCTAGTAATGAAGACCGCAACCTTATCAATGAGGCGAGCACCAAGTTACATTCCAGAGCACCCAGTGAGCACCGCTATATTTTTGGAAAAATAGGAATGATCATAAGCCAATTGAATCGAACGACAAAGTGGTTAAAATGTCCTTTCGTACGTTTAGAAAGAAAACAGACGAACAAATAAAATTAATGGTACATACTAGGAAAGACGATTCTTAGCATCGTAAAAGTGCACGGTTTGACTGCCAAAGAGCACTGTGGTGCTCGCGAGCACCAGTTTGCTGACCCTTGATCTAGTGCATAGGCACACGCGTTGTTTTTGCCACACAAATACGCGTAATCAATTTAGAATTTGAATGTATTTGTAATATTTTATATAACACTAAATTATGAAATTTGGGAACCCAAAGAGCAACTCATCCGCGGTGATTTTAAAGCTATTAAGGCCAATATAAGTATTAAAGTAATAATTATGTGGAAAGTAGGCATCGTAAGTTCTATGTCATATTTCTACAATACAAAGAAATTCCACCAATTGATGCCCGAAACCATTAACTATATCATAAGTTCCGTTCAGATCATTTAGTTTCTTCATCAGATTGGCTTCAGGGTCTTCTAGAAGTAACAATGATCCCTTTAAAGAAGAAGCAATGCGTTATGAGGACTACAGAACGATAAGGAACAGATTCAAGTTCTTTTTCCAATAAAAATATACCTCTTTCTTTTCTCCGTGTGCATTTGTGTGTCTTGAGTTAGTATCTTGATTACAACTTATTTTAACATGTAATTTAATAATATCAAACGCTCGCTTCAATGATATTAAATAGAGGTGAGAAAGGTTCCTGGAATCGAACCCTGGATTCTTTCATGAGATTTTAATTTTCAGCTACTATCACATACGCATGCGCAAAATTCCAGATATTAATTCCTAAGCGGTAAGTAACCATCGCACCGCGAATGTTCAGGGCCTATATCGCAACGTAGCCAAGGAAACCTCAGGCGAACGCTATCGGGCGCCTATCAATGTAATTGTTTTTTAGTGCTTTTCGTCAATGCTGAAAAGCACTATTGTCTTCGTGATGTCCGTCCGGCCGGCCGTACTCATATATCAGGGAAGAATTGGATTAACCGATTACAACCAAATTTGGTACATACAATACTCACATTAATTAATGACCAAAATAGCATATTTGGACCCGATCAACTGAGCAGGGGCGCCACAATTGCAAAGTATACCTTTTCGGTAATTGTGAATTTGGGAGGAATTGGCAAAACCGATTTAAACGAAATTTAGTATATAGAAGGTGTACAACATAGAAAAACAAAATCAATACGTTTAGTGTAGATGTAAAAAACAAGGCTGCCACAATAAAAGTAATAAAAAATTTCTTTTTACAAGTATTTGCGTTAAATTTTCCACATCAATTTTAACCAAATTTGATACTTATAATATACACATATATATAAAACCATATTAATATATTTAAACCGAATCAGCAAAACAGGGGTGCCACAATTACAAATTAAACTCATTCAGTAATTAAGGATTTGGAATGAATTGGCTTTACGGATTTATATTAAATTTTGTATATAAGATTTGCACAACATACCGTAACGAAATCAAGATATTTAAAGCGGAGTTAAAGAGCAGGGCTACCACACTAAAAAGATAATTAATATTTCTTTTACGCGTATTTCTAGAGAACTGACTCAATGGATTTTAACCAAATATAGTATATTTAGTCTTCATATAAATAATTAACCAAAATATCATATTTCAACCGGGTCGACTAAACAGGGTTACCAAAATATTAAGGTTAGAATTTTTCTGTAACTTAGAATTTCGAAGGTATTGGTTGCACAGATGTCAAATGAATTTCGTTTGTAGGGCGTGTATGGAAAGGGAAAACGAGATGAATATGTTTAGAACTGATAAAAAAAGCAGGGCAACCAGAATATATGGAAAAATAATTTTCTGATTTCAAAGCAAATACATTAAATAGTATACGATTATACTACAGCGAATTCGACGAAAAGCACTTCTGTATCACGGGAAATCCGTGTGCCGTGTGCATCCTTACTTGTTTAGTGCTTTTTGTCAATGCTGAAAAGCACTATCATCGTCGTGATGTCCGTCTGACCGTCCGTACGCATATATCAGGGAAGAAATGGCTCAACCGATTTCAACAAAATTTGGTACATAGAACACTCACAAAAATTAATGACCAATATGCCATATTTCGACCGGATCCATTCAACAGGGGTGCCACAATTGCAAAATTAATCTCTTCGGTACTTATGAATTTGGAAGGAATTAGATTAGCCGATTTCTACGAAATTTTGTACGAAGAAGCGGTGCAAAATAAAAAAGCAATATCAAGATTTATAGCACACAAAAAGAAAGTAGGGCTGCCACAATACAAGAATTAAAATAAATCTTTTAACACTTATTTGTGTTCAACTTTCTGCATCAATTTTAACCAAATTTAATAATTATAATATACACATATATAGAAAACCATCCTTATATAATAATTCTCAAGTGTCCGTCTGTCCCGGTATTTTTGGACATTTCCCAATGGAAGTAAGAGCTGAAACTTTCACAATCGTGAAACCCCCATGAAGTAGTCTCCAAAATAATCAAACATCCCGGAAAAAGTCCCGAATTCGACTCCGGGAGACAATTATATTTTCCCATAAATTTACACGGGATTTTCGATTTTTCAAGGTGCAAGGTTTATTTCTTTCATTCATTATAATATGTCAATGTGGACCGAATTTCTCCATTTTTGTTTTCTTATACGGCTAAAACTATAAAATATCTTATTCTTGCGATGTTTAGATGTTACACGGAAGAATTTGTCAGGAACACGCATTTATTTTCGAAATTTTATGGGTTTTTCGTACTCTTTCCGGATGTTGCCAAGGCGAACCTCATCGTTGCCTCCGATTGGATTAGCGTCTATTAAGCCTTCAAATTGACGAAAGAAATGTGTTATTCGCTTTGCGCAATGTCAAACTTAATAGATTGCAAAGTTAATAATTGAAGAATATTATTATTATTATTTCTAATACGTCCCAAGTCAGTTGATAATTTGCTTTGATTTATCTGTATCCATGGAATAAATATCTCTTTCTTGGTGTAGTTTCTAAGACTGTCTCAAAAAGACTGGAAAATTGATATCGTAAGAAAGAGATGTTTTATTAATATTAACGAATGAAAAATAAAATTTAGGAATATATTGTAAGATAGCTAATAAAGGAGACATTGGTTTTATAGCTATTGATCTCTCAAAAAAAGCTTTAATCACGACTGAAAACGTATTTACTCAAACTATCTAAACTATTATGGGAAATGTGTAGTTTATATAAGGGCAAACATAACAGAGAACAGTTTTTACATACAATCCTTACATATCAGGCTCTCCGTCCATTAACTTTCCTGCCCAATTGGTAAAATTTATTCTGTTACTCAGCCATAGTTTCTGCGTCCAAATAAAACACAAATGAACCATCTGTATCCACGTGAAGGGGCGTAGGCGATCTTATCACCCGAACAGATTCTGTTTTAGCACGCGTGTGAGGAGTGGCGTGTGCTGTTACGCCCCCTATTCGTCATTCGATTTCTTCATCATCGCCGCTTTCGCCACTGCTGGCCACCCACTATAGTGACCTCTTTCTGTTCATGCCATATAGATAGATAAAGATTTTTGTTACAACCTCAGACTATACAGAAATTCTAGCACAGATAATTTGATAGTGTCTTTCCAATAAGATTTTTGCATTTGTTCAAAAAATGGATTTTTGTCATTTTCTCCTCGGATTATACTTTCGGTCATGTTCTTTCGGCCGTTATAGTTCACTTTATTTTTTATAAATAAGGGATATCAGAGATTTCAGGATAATCGCATCAAATGAAAGAATGGGGAACGGCGATAGAACTGCCCGAGAACCGACTTTCGACGCAGCGGGACCCGGTTCGGATTCTGTTTTGCCCCGTCCCCTACTTGTTACGAGGAGAACGTGCAAGTCGGCATTCGATCCGTTAGAAGGGACGATAAGCGGTGTGGCCTTTTGGCGCTTCTCGCAAAGAACAGTCCAGTCATTGCGCCGGGGTTTCCCTTCTGCCTGAGAATGTGTATGTCGTGTAATCAGGGCATCGAACCGAAAACCCGAACCGAAAGAAACTGATATTTTTGGCTCGAGTGGAACCGGGTCCTAACCAAAAATAATTGCTCTGAACCCGAACCGAAACCGAAAACTGTTATTTATTTCATTCCTCTTTTTTCTAAGTGAATGCCGAGGTTTTCCTACCACCAACACTCCATTTTAGATTCCCTAGGGATTCCTCAGGCTATTGTTTCATCCTGTGCCGCTGCGGAGACCAAAGGTACACTACAACGGGAAACTACAGGTCGCACCAAGGAAGGATCCAGTCTTCATCAATTGGGGTAGTGGGTGATGGAGGATAATTCGGAATGAAAAAATAGACTTTGAAATTATCGTAATTAACGTATTTTTTAATACAGAAAAAGGAAATGTGTAACTTTTGTACAACAAAATGAATATGTATAGTAAAATGGTAAATGTTATTGTAACTAAGGAGGTGGGTTTGAATCCCGCCTAGGACATGGGTGTTTGTTGTTTGTTGAGTTGTAGATTTCACTGTAAACTGGCTCTTTGTGTGTTGCAGGTGAATATTAATGGATAAATAAATGAATAAATAAATAAATTAATACCATTTAATACGGAACAAGGATATAGATAACTTTTTGTGCAACCAAATGAATACTGGAGAAGAGCATTTTTCTGATTTTAAATGAAATATTTTAGAATAAATTCAACTATTCTATCTTTTCTACTTCAAAATTTGTCAATAACATAATTAACAAAAGTAGAGAGCCCTTAGTTCAAACAAAAAATTCTGTTGAGCGGAGTGGTGAGGGGAGGGGGGGCAGGAGTTAGGATTCGGCACTTCTGCCCTGCTGCAGTGGTTCCCAAACCTTTTTGAACCGCGGCACACTTACAAAAATAAAGAGGATTTCGCGGCAACCCATGAACACATTCATTTGTTGATGCTACTACATAATATTTTTATTAGAAGAACAATGATTGCCCTAATTACCCAACAACACATGCAAATCGTTGATTCATTTATTAACAAATATTTTCAGTAAGTGAGAACCAGGAGAAAGAGTAATTATGCTCGGAGATATGAATGGATGGGTGGGAGTAAAACGAGAAGGCACGGAAAGGGTCCTTGGACCATTTGGTGACCCAAGAGTGAATGATAATGGTGAAAGCTTGGTGAATGTATGTATAGAAATGGGATTGTTTGTCTCGAACACATGGTTCAAGCACAAGTCAATCCACTTGTATACATGGACAAGAGGGGAAGCGAAGAGTGTGATAGATTTTGTTGTGTATGATGAACGGTTGAGGGAGCTTGTGAATGATACGAGAGTTGTGAGAGGTGCGGAATGTGGATCAGACCACTATTTAGTGATCTCTAGAGTAGATCTTGGGAGAAAATGGATTGTGAGAAAGAGGAAAGGGGAGAAGGTAACTAGAGTAAAAGTGGAAAGATTGCAAGAGCAAATGAATAGGTGGGAATATGTAAGCGTGCTAAAAGAAAGGCTAATGGCCGAAGAGAGTGAATGGAAGGAGGAAATGAGAGAAGAGAATGTGGAGAAGGCTTGGAACAGATTGAAAGGTTTTATCTTGCAGTGTGCTACTAAGGTGTGTGGGACTGCAGTTGTTGGAAGAATGAGAGGTGATGCATGGTGGAATGAGAGAGTTAAAAGTTGCTGTGAATGAGAAAAAGGAGGCATATGTGAGAATTATTGCTGCTAAGAATGGAAATGAGCGAAAGGCATATGAAATGTATAAAGAGAAAAGGAGAGCTGTAAAACATATTGTGAAAGAGAGTAAAGAACAATTGCGGATGAATGAAGCTGAGAAAATGCAGAATGATTTTGAGGGGAATATGAAGCTGTTCTGGAAATGGGTGAAGAGAGCAAGGCAAGGAGTGAATAAGGGTGTGAGCGGAATTCAAGGAAAGAATGGTGATATGGTGTGGAATGAGAGTGATGTAAGGGAGTGTTGGAAAAAGTATTTTGAAGAGTTGTATGGAAATGTTGTGAATGGGTCTAAAAATCCGAGTGAATCTGTTGGAGTGAACATTAATGAATATGAGGGGATTAGTAAGAACGAGGTAGTTAAAGCAGTGAATATGTTGAAAAATGGAAAAGCTGCAGGTGTGGATGGCATAACGGGAGAGATGTTGAAGTATGGAGGTTATTTGCTTATGCGTTGGATGCGGGATCTGTGCAATCTGTGTGCAAGGAGTTCGAGAGTGCCTGCTGAATGGAAGGATGGTGTAATTGTACCGTTCTACAAGGGTAAGGGAGTTAGGACTGAATGTAAGAATTATAGAGCGGTTAGTTTGCTGAGTATACCTGGAAAGGTGTATTGGAAAGTTTTGATTGAAAAAGTACAAAAGGTAAATATGGATAAAATGTGGGGAGTGCAATGTGGCTTCATGCCTGGAAGGGGTTGCACCGACCAAATATTTGCCCTACAGCAAGTGGTTGAGAAGTGCATGGATGTAAGAAAGAAAGTGTACTGTGCATTTGTTGATTTAGAGAAAGAATATGACAAAGTGAATCGTAATGAATTGTGGAATGTTCTGAGCGAGTAATGAGAGAATGGTTAGTTGCTGAATGCTATAAAGGTAGTGTATACTGGAATTAGGGCATGTGTAAGGGTGAATGGCATGATGAGTGATTGGTTTAGAGTTGAGCAAGGTGTACGACAAGAATGTGTTATTTCCCCTTGGTTATTTAATGTGTTTATGGATAAATGTGTGAGACAGGCATGTATGGATATGGTGGGTGTTAAGGTTGGTGGAGAGAATGTTCGTGTACTTTTGTATGCTGATGATGCTGTGTTAATGGCTCAGAACCCAGGAAAATTGCAGAGAATGTTAGATAGCCTGCATGATATGACAGGGAGAATGAACTTAAGGATAAATGTGGCCAAAACCAAGGTAGTTGTGTTCGATCGGGAGAATGAGGTGAACGACTGTCAATTTAGCAGAGATGGCGGAACGATTGAGGTAGTGGATGAATTTGTATACCTTGGTAGAATGTTTAGTAAAAATGGTAGAGTAGATGGGGAAATCAAAATTAGAGTGAATGCTGGTAGAAAGGTGGCAGGGAGTGTGTGGTCGATTGCAAAGAATGAATAGTTATCAAAAGAAGCGAAAATGTCTGTATACAAGAGTGTTTTAATGCCTACCATTCTGTATGGCAGTGAAACATGGGTGTGTCAGGAGAAGCATAAAAGTAGTTTGAATGCGGTTGGGATGGGATACATGAGAAGAGTTTGTGGAAAATCTAGGAGGGACAAAGTAAGGAATAATTGGGTGATGAACGAATGTGGTATGGAAGCTAGTGTGACAGATCTGTATGAGAGAGGTCTGCTGAGGTGGTTCGGGCATGTAGAAAGAATGGAGGAGAGTAGAATCACCAAACAAATATATGAAGGAAGAGTGAATGGCGAGAGAGGGAGAGGCAGGCCGCGCAAGACTTGGTTGGACGTGGTTAGTGAGACTCTGAGAAAAAGGGACGTGAAAAGTATGAGTAATAAAAGGAAATGTGTGACTCAGTGTATGAGTGTAAGTGAAGCAAAAGAAGTATGCAAGGATAAAAGTGTGTTGAGGAAGCATGTGGTGATGGGCTGGTGATTGGCAGACATATGGTATGGCTTACCCCGCAAGGGAAAGCGTCAAGGTGTGTTGTTGTATTTATTAACAAAGTTATTCGCGGCACCCCTAAATGTCTACTGCGGCAAACCAGTGTGCCGCGGCACATATGTAGTTTGGGGACCACTGCCCTAGCGTACTCCTTTAATTTTTTTTAAATCTGGTCACCTTACATAAGTCCTAATTCTAAGTAGTGGAAGGGGTTATTTGCTTTTCAAAATACACTCGCGTTTGGATTGGACAATACGATTTCTTGGCAATTTGGTATAATGTAAAGAGAATCAGAAGCAACGTAAAGGAGTTCGCGTTTTGTTGAAATGCAAGTTATAGAGCTCCGTGGATGAAAATGTCAATGTACATAGACACGTTTGATGATGTCTTTGCATCCGATATCTCTAGAGCCGAATTAAGGTATAAGCTAACTAATCTATAGCTTATGGGCTCGCTTTAATTGAGGCGTTTAAAGACTGACTCCAATTTAAACGGAGCTTTTGAAACCAAATTCTTTGAAGGATTTTTTTTCTCAACGACCCTACACCATTTTAACCACAGTTAGCCGCTTTAAATTAGGCAATCCTCTAATCACCCGCAATGACACTGCCAAGATGCCCCGCGGGGCATGGAGGCAGTGACAAACAAAATAAAATAAATTAATAAAAAACAAAAGGAAAATAAAATAAACTAAAGGGGAGGAGACAAGGGGGAGATAAAGGTTTTTAGAGGTTTACTGAATGCATCTGAGTTTGGAGGCAATGAGTTAAGAAGAGCAGGGAGGCGGAAGAAAAGTGAGTGTTTGATTACCGAAAACTTAAGTATACTGAGATTAAGGGGGCTGGAAAGACGAGTTGATCTGTTTGGTACGCGTAAGTTAAACATGGAGATAAGTACAGGGCAGTCAATGTTTGCATTTAATACATTGTAAAGTAATGAAAGATCACTTTTTCTCTAAGAACAGTAAGAGTTATTGTAATAGTACTATTATTTCGACTGAAACGCAGAAGATATGTAAAAGATAAATTGACGTCTTAAAAAAGCTTTCCAATATTAAATGAATAAAACAACTCTAGTTTTAACTAATATTATAGAATATTTATTTATGCACTAGGGAGATACCCGTTGAAATTCAACGGGAAAGGTTATTGTGAAATAAAAAATAAACAAATTAATATACCTTGACTTTCTTTGGATGGCAAGAAAACAAACTTTCGTTATTTTAGGAGTTCGTTGTTTAAAGTTTCGAACTCCTACGATGATTCTAAGTACCTAATTTTAATATGCGAATGATTAATATTCTACATTCAAATGCACTCATCGTAAATAACGCAAGGAATGTTGTTTACATTGGTTGGTAGGAAAAGAATATCTCTCTCCTTCTCTCTCACTCTCGTACTAATTTTAAAAGCATTCAAATCACGCTTTCACCCATAAGGATTGAAATTACAATATGATTTTGAGGTTTGACAATGTAATGGGTTGGCATGGCAACATCCCGTCAAAATGGCAAGATTTCCCCAAAATATGTGAACTAAACGTTTAACATGAGGAATTTCGAAGAGTAGGCGGGAATAAATGAACAGAATAAGAAACTTAATAGCTTTTTCTTTAAAATGGGTTAGATTCGAAGATCATAGGTGAATTCATTCTAATATGGATCTCAAAAAGAATAAAAACCTGCAAGTCAAAAAGTCAATTTTTACGTGTTATCGTATGGGAAATGGAAATGCCTACCTTGAAGTCGAACCTAGGACTTTTTCGAGATTTATTTTCGTCATCATCTTACAATATGTGAATCGATCATTCCTGCCATATATCAGAAATGAAGCTCATTCCATTATCGAGGTATTCGCATTTTTATAGCGTGACAGAGGGAGCCACTAAGTGACAGAAGTAGGCTTTTATTATTGTTAGGATTGTTTCCCATGCTGTCCTAGTATCTAGTAAGTAAAATATAGTTAGCTAAGTATACAAAGGGGTGCCGGTGGTGTAGTGGTTAGGACGCTGGCTGCTACTCGCCCGATGCATGAAAAAGTCATCGGGTACGAATCCTGAGCGGGTAGGGTTTTTCTCAAGCTCTCCCGGCCCCCTGTTTGCGTGGTTTGAGGAGACCGCGCAAATTCAGCTGTTCCGTCCTTCGGAAGGGACGTTAAGCCGTTGCCCCCCCCCCCCCCTGGTGTTCTTCGTAAGAGCAGGCAAATGCCGGCACCGGGTTTCCCTCCTCCCTTCTGTGTGTGTGTGTGTCCGGTGTGGAAGGCAAATAGAAACCACCACTCCGTGTATGTATATTCCCTAGTTAAAACCAATTAATTAATTGGTAGGACCTGTCGTAAGACAGAACACGAATGAATGATGAAATATACAAAAGGTAATGGACGAGGCGGAGACTTCGTGGAATTCCACAATAAAATAACATGAACAATGCTAGATAGTATGAAGTAAAACACGACCGGTTTCGGTAAATAATCACCATCATCTGCCTTTACAGAATCATCAGGTCAAATATTGACAAATATTATACAAAATTAATGTGACTAAACTTAGTTTCCGTGTGTCTTGTCTATAGGAAATGTGGTGAAGTTTGTTGTTTCAATTGTCTATCTGCCTTAGATTGTTACCTATAATTGTGAAAAGAAAAACTGTAGAAGTGTTTGTCATAACAGCATATCTCTTTTATATATGTCGCGAATTTCATTGTAGTTTTAATGGCTTTTTTCTCCCTTTTAGGTCAATGAGGAAAGACTGTTAGTAATGCTGTTGGATTTGTTAAACTGAAGCGAGAAGGAAAATTTGTATTGTTAAAGGCAAGATTTGCCCAGAACACAGAATAAGATAAAGAGGTTATGAAGTGAGTGTAGCTGTAGATGAAGAAGAAGATTTAGTCACGTCTGCGGAGTGTCATGACTGCCCTTATTTAGCAAAACATGGTCCTTCAAAATACCATGCTGTCGTCGATATTATGGGAGGAAATATTTTAAAATATTTAACCCTGGGTTACTCGCACCCCATGTCCGAACATGAGTACTCGCGATGGGTCGCATAGACCCACCAATATAAGTTATATATTAAGCAAATACTCAAAGATGGCTCAAAAAACTTTTTGGCGCAAACTGAAAGAAAGTTAAAACTCCAGCCAAAAACAAGTGATATTAGCCCGATGCATTTCGCTCACTAAGTGGGCATTTTCAAGGGCGACGTTCCTTCGACAGCGACAGCTTTTGCCTTTCGTTCTTTCTCCACCCTTGGTCTCTCCACTCCGGCACAGTCGACCTTGGTCGCTGTCGAAGGAACGTCGCCCTTGAAAAAAAAATGCCCACTTAGTGGGCGAAATGCATCGGGCTAATACCACTTGTTTTTGGCTGGAGTTTTAACTTTCTTTCTATTAAGCAAATAATAAGTATAATTTTACATCATAGGTAATATCTATTATATATCGACGACTCTTACAGAGGAGGAGGATATAACATACTAGTAGTTGGTGCTTGCATACTGCAAGCATTTCATATCACCTTGAAAAGACATTCATTTTTCAGACAGACATTTCATCATTACAAATGTTCTTTTAATTCTAAAGATTTCACCTCCGCAGCGATTTCCGTTTTCCACAAATGCAAAAATAATAGTTTTAAACAATCCCCAAATGTTGAAATTTAAAATTGTTTACACTTTCTCCAATATGGGGTAGTAATGTTTCACAATTTAGCAAAATTTTAAAGTTGTAGCATTTCTAGAAGTAAAATAATATTTTTCTAATTGTTTAAAATTAAATAATTTTTAACGGCCGCCTCATTTAATATATGGTAAAATTGAAATGTTTCCTTACGCAAATTCACTACTCTGTAAATAATTTGAAAATTTCAGCTTCCTAGCTCATACCGTAGTACCTACACAGTTATCTATTTGTTTAAACTTTAAGAATTTTTAACTGCCAAACAAATTAAAATATCAAAATTTGTATAATCCCTATTTAGTTTTTTAAGGAATTCTACTTATAAAAAAAATTTCAACTCCGTGGCACATTCGGAAATACATAAACCTTGAAAATTTGTTTAAACAATTGCGAATTTTTAGCGGCCGCATTGTTGCACTTTTTCAAGATTTTCGTTTTTTCTAGTCGGTTTTGCACAAAATCCTACCTATGAAAAAAATTTCGAATCTCCAGCACATCTGGAAGTGCCTAAACATTAGTATCCTCCTGTTATATCCTCCTCTGTAAGAGTCGTCGATATATAATGACTAGTAGAAGGTGCTTGCATGCTGCAAGCATTTCATCTCACCTTGAAAAAACATTAATTTTTCAGACAGATATTTCACCATTAAAATTATTCTATTAATTCTAAAGATTTTACCTCTGCAGCGATTTTCGTTTTTCCTACATGTAAAAATAATAGTTTAAAACAATCCCCAAATGTTGCAATTTTAAACATTTTACATTTTCTCCATTATGGGGTACTAATGCTATACATTTGAGCCAAATTTTAAAGTTGTAGCACTTCTAGAAGTAATATAATATTTTTCTAATTGTTTAAAATTTAAACATTTTTAACGGTTGCCGCAATATATATATGGAGAGATTGAAATGTTTATTTGTGCAAATGCACTGTTCTGTAAATAATTTGAAAATTGCAGCTTCCTAGCTCATCCCGTAGAACCTAAAAAATTATTAAACTTTAATGTTCAAATGGGGTTAAAACAACCCCTAAAAATTAACAATTTTAAAATTTTCCATTTTTATAGTTGGTTATGAGAAAATTATATAATCTTGCAAAATTTCAGCTTCCTAAACTTATTAGATTGGTCTACACACTAGATTACGTTTTCCCATGCTAACTTATGGGAGATATTCCTGGGTCTCTGGAGTCGAACCCAAGACACTGTAAGCAAAAGTAACAATAATTCCTAATAGATATTGCGGCCATCTAGCAACACTGATAATTTCATCTTTCTAGCTTACCGGCAACTGCCCATAATTAATTTACAAAAATGGCGCAATGCTTTTCTTATGGGAAAAAACGCAAATTTCGGAATTTCTGGAGTCGAACTCATGTCACTTAGGTAAGAAGTCTCATTTTATCTGTACGTTTCTCCATCATATCTACAAAAACTGAAACTTTGAGCTCTCTAGCTTTTGTAGTTTGGGCTGGACATTAGTATCCTCCTGTTATATCCTCCTCTGTAAGAGTCGTCGATATATAATGATATATAACAGGAGGATACTAATGTTTAGGCACTTCCAGATGTGCTAGAGATACGAAATTTTTTTCTTAGGTAGGATTTTGTGCAACACCGACTAGAAAAAACGAAAATCTTGAAAAAGTGCAACAATGCGGCCGCTAAAAATTCGCAATTGTTTAAACAAATTTTCAAGGTTTATGTATTTCCGAATGTGCCACGGAGTTGAAATTTTTTTTATAAGTAGAATTCCTTAAAAAACTAAATAGGGATTATACAAATTTTGATATTTTAATTTGTTTGGCAGTTAAAAATTCTTAAAGTTTAAACAAATAGATAACTGTGTAGGTACTACGGTATGAGCTAGGAAGCTGAAATTTTCAAATTATTTACAGAGTAGTAAATTTGCACAAATAAACATTTCATTTTTACCACATATGAATTGCGGCGGCCGTTAAAAATTATTTAAATTTAAACAATTAGAAAAATATTATTTTACTTCTAGAAGTGCTACAACTTTAAAATTTGGCTAAAATGTGTAGCATTAGTACCCCATAATGTAGAAAGTGTAAAATTTTAAAATTGCAACATTTGGGGATTGTTTTAAACTATTATTTTTACATGTGGGAAAAACGGAAATCGCTGCGGAGGTGAAATTTTTAGAATTAAAAGAATATTTGTAATGATGAAATGTCTGTCTGAAAAATTAATGTTTTTTAATGTTGAGATGAAATGCTTGCAGAATGCAAGCACCAACTACTAGTATGATATATTATTAACCATTTACAATTATGACGTATTAATTATATTTTTAGATAGCATTTTCTAGCCAAGTCAGTCCGAAGTTCCATGGTTCCATTTTTTTACTTTTTTCGATAGGTTTGATTTCTCATTATGACTATTTTAAATTAGATTTCTCTAATAAATCAAAAAGGTTATATAATGAATGAAAATGCATTCAAAATACAACAGAGTATTTTAAATTGCTATAAAATATTTATTTATGACACGTTGTTTATGGTTATGTAGGTTACAAAATTGTAATCCTCTTCCTCTCCAATACTGTCTGGGAATTTCGCCTTTTCCCAACATCCCACACAAACTCCACGGCAATGCTCTTGGCATATATAACAATTGTATTGTACACATCTGGATTTTGTTTTTCCATCCATTTCAGTTGGACAAACCTGACAACCAGTGACGCAGTGAAGCTGAATAACAATGTATCGAAAAGGTGTGAGGCCCCAAGGAACACGTGCAGAGGCGTACCTAGGTTTTTTGCGCCCTTGGCAAGTCCATGGCTCCGCGCCTTTTAATTGTGAACATTTTGGTAATTGGTAAAATCGTATTAAATAATAATGTTTTATAATTATATTATTATGTTATTATAAAATATATAATTAGTTTGTACATTTATATACAACAAATCGGTTTTAGCTTTGTTCAACAGATTATTTGTAGCTGTGAGAGAACTAAGAAACACTTAGTACATAAAGTTACAGATTCATAGATAGAAACCAAGTAATTCTAGGAACAAAAAATAATTCTATAAACATAAAATAATTCTAGGAACATAAATTTATTCGAGTACTTTAAAGCTTGATTTTTCTTCCTTTATCGTTAGCAAAACTAGTTATGATTTCATCGAAATCTATACTACTAACCAGTTCATGCTCAATGGGAAGGAGACACAGAGATGATGTGCGTTCTTGTCCCGATGTCGATCTCAAATAATTCTTAACAATTTTTAACTAGCTAAAACTCCTTTCAGCCGTGGCCACAGTTGCTGGCATAGTAAGAAATACTCTAAGAGCTAGTTCAATGTTCGGGTAGGTTTCTCGCAATTCCCATTTAGCCAATTCATTAAAAATATCTAGATGATATATATTATTGGGGTTTTTGTACTGTAGTAGTTCAGTAATTTGGTGTTTAAAGCATTTTATTTCAATTTTAAATTGGTCCTGATTTATTTCTGTGTATTTTCTGTCAATAAAATGGCCCTCGATTCTAAATCCGCGCTTGTCATTGAATGAAATGCTTCGTTAGTCAAAAAATTAAAGTTCTCTGCAATGTTTTTAACGAGATTCAAATCTTACATTTAACTGCGTTATAACAGAATCAATTACAGAGAAACAAGTATTTTTTACTGTATCGAAGTTCACTGATTCGTCTTCAGCAAGCTCACCTGACATTTTCTTCCGTTTTGGCTTTCTTTTTTCAGTTGGGTCTATTTTCATGTTGTTACAAACGGCCTCGATTTTAATAAAAATATCGTGGATCTCGTTATTTCTAAGATCTTTCAAAGCCTCTATAAGTCCTTTAATTAATATGGACGATCTATAAACATCCTGATCTTTTTTTTGCAATGATAAATTGACTTTATTTAACCTTACTAGTATCAAGTACCACAGGTTTAAAAAGGCAACAAACTTGTAGCTATTAACTTGACGGTGCAATGATTTAACAAGAGATAATGTGACACCAAGTAAATGATCATCTTTCATCTCTCCCAAGATTAAAATAATTTGTTCGAGTTGCTCATATACGGCACTAACAGCTTCTACTTTTGAACAACATCTGGTGTCGCTGTGTCTTTTCAAACAAATTTTAATTACTGATGATAGTTTTTGCCATCTGTTAGTGGACGAAGAAAAGAAATTGTATAACGACTGTATAGTTCCAAAAAATGTTACAATATCTGCATTAACGCTAGCCGCATGTACGCCTACCAAATTTAGAGTATGTGCACAACATGCAATATACCGAGCACGGGGATTCTCGTTTTGGATTATGGCTTGAACACCTTGGTACTTTCCTGACATATTATCGCCATTATCGTAGCCTTGACCACGAATATTTTCAATTAATAGGCCATCTTGAATAAGTTTTTCCTTAATATAGGATGCAATGCCTTGTCCCGTTTTTTCTGTTGTATTTATGAAATCGATGAACCTCTCCTCAATTGTATATTTCCCATCAGAAAATTTTACATAACGAATAATTTCTGTTAATTGATCTTTGTGTGATACATCTGGAGTGCTGTCTAATATTATACTATAATACTTAGCCATTTGAATTTCTTCTATTATTTAACAGCGTGTTTTTGATGCCAAAATATCAATAAATTCATTTTGAATTTTTGGCGATAAATAATTATTATGGTGTTTAATATGAGATTCAAGAAGATTTTTCATCTCAAAATCAAATTGGCTAACAAATTTTATCAAATTTTTAAAATATACCACAATCTTTTTCTTCGAAATTACTACCGTGTCCACGAAATGCCAGGTTATTTTCAGCGCAGAACAATATACATTTTAATATTATTTTCAAAATATGACGCCATTTCGATATTTCATTATTCAGTGCTGCTTGTGCAAGGTCATCAACCAGTCCCCCTTTTTGAAGACCTTTTTCTAAAACTTTCCATTTCGTAAAATTATTTATGTGTTGTAATGAATTCTCATGAATTACAACGGATGGATTTAGATGTTTCCAGTCCTTAAATCCTTCTGGGTTACAAAAAGAAACATTATTTGTGTCAGATATAAATAAAAGGCAAGGAAAATAATATATTGTGTCTTTGTTTCTACAATATAATAACCATTTCCTCTCTTGTTTTTCTAAGCCTATATTCTTAAACTTCCATGAATTTTTGAAACACCGGCCACCAGTGACGGGATATGAATTCAACACTACATGCTCCGGACCGTGTAGAACTAAAAGAGATCTATTTTTTTGGAATTAAGATTTCACGTGGTTGGGTCATTAAAATTCACAGATTCTTGTTCCTTATTAGTATTATTGCAACCATCATTTTCTTTTGCTAACTGTTCGTCTTCTTTCTTCCGATTTTCGAACTCATTCAAAATAACATCAACATTTTTGGATTTTTCTTCGACTATAATCCCAACACTATCATTTGCGTCATTCTTGTTCCAACCCAATGACCGGGAATCGAACCCGGGTCTTCCACTTGTCGGGCGGATATTCTACCACTGAACTATCGTAGCAGATCGATTTTCTCGTATCTGAACGCGGATGTTTTCCCGGTCATAGCAGACTTTTTTCTCGTTTCAAAATTATTCCCAACATTACAGCTTATGCCTGTCTGCATAGGATCTTCGGATCGGTTTAATCAAACAATATTTTAATGTATAATTTAGAACATATATTAAAATACATCGTTTACGTTAAAATTAGTTAAAAATAACAATTGAAAAGTAATAATTTGAGCATTTTTAAATTTTAATATACCTAATGTATTAAAAATCCACATTTTAAATGGCGAATTTTTAGAAAATTTAAAAAAATATTGTAAATATATCAACAACGATGTAATGCGCAGAGACCTAAGAAAAGAAAGATATACATATATATGACAAACCGTAAATTATAAAACTTATTGAATAATATTTTATTCAGGAAAACCATAAACATTTATAAATTTATCATTATTAAGGAAATAATTTTTTCCATTCTTCATCTCTGAAGGACATTTTTAGACAAGCGATGGAAACAACACTAAATATTCAGATCCATTTAATTTACGCTCATTCCACCAGGATTTCGACAGTCAATTGTTTTTATTCTAGTCAAAACCTATAATAAAACTAGTTTCATGAATTTTATATATTAAATAACCATTACTCATTGTTAAAAACTTAAAAATTAATTAGTTTGCTAATAGCCACGTAGATGTAATTAATTATCTTTTAAACTCTATCCTTTAGTCAAGATTTTTACCACACCTGCTGACGTAACAAGTCAGAAGAGAGAACATGGCGCAAGAATCGCAGTACCTTCGTTGAAGTATACTTTGTGTACAGATAAATCCTAGTGAAAGAATTGTTAATCACCAATCTATATTTCTGTTTTCTATTTATTCACAAACCGTTATATACTGCAAGTGTGACAAAATGAGTGTTGATGCTTATGGTCCAAGTTCTCAAACATTAACTTTTTTGGATACGGAGGAAGCAGATTTAATCGGTGCAGATACTCAAGGATCCGAGTTTGACTTCACAGATTTCACGCTTCCTTCACAAAGTCAAACTCAAGCTTCTCAACTAGACGTTGGCCAGACGCATCCTCCTCAAGTGCAGGTGAGGGATGAATGTTTTAGAAATAGTTTAAACCGCCAACTATTCTAATCGTACAACGTGGTTACTCCGCATTAAAAGTTTTTAGGCCTTTTGCCAAATTAAAAGTAGCCGGTATTTATTTGGAATTTAAGCGCCTTAATTAATGATGTTCCTTGAAATCAGGATTATATAGTTGTAGTGCTGTCTTCTCTTTAAGGTTAATGGTGATATCGGAAAAAATGGTCTTGATGCCGATGTTGCGGCTACAACGCAAACTTTGCGTGAGCTACAATTCGAGGAAGATGAAGAGGAAGCGTACTACACCAAGGTATTATTATAAGAATTTTAATCTTTTTGTTTGATATTTAAAATGTAATTTCTTTATGGCCTTGTAATTTTACTTAACCCAAATTATTGTCATTTTAGGATCTGCCAGAGTTTGCCTGTAAATATTGTGGAATACACGACCCAAGCTGTGTTGTAATGTGCAATGTTTGTAAGAAATGGTTTTGTAATGGTCGTGGAAATACTTCAGGATCGCACATTATAAATCATTTAGTTAGAGCAAAACATAAGGTAAAATAATTTTAACTTTACTATTATCATTCTACTAGTGAAATATATATTTATTTCGTCGTGCACTCGTTGAAGCATTGGATTGAAGCTCACCTTATTATAATTGCAGGAGGTTACTTTGCACAAGGATGGACCTTTGGGAGAGACGGTCCTAGAATGTTATTCTTGTGGAGTCAGGAATGTTTTTGTTTTAGGATTCATTCCAGCCAAAGCTGACTCGGTGGTAGTGTTGCTTTGCCGGCAGCCTTGTGCCGCGCAGAATTCTTTGAAAGATATGAATTGGTTGGTTTATTTTATTGTTTTTGAACTTTAATTCTAATTAGTTGCAGATTTCATTGCACCGATTTAAATTTTGCAGGGATCAGGAGCAATGGAAGCCTTTAATTGCTGATCGTTGCTTTTTGTCGTGGCTGGTGAAGCTTCCATCGGAACAGGAACAGTTGCGTGCGAGGCAGATATCAGCTCAGCAAATAAATAAACTTGAAGAACTTTGGAAAGACAATGTGGATGCAACATTCCAAGATTTAGAGAAGCCAGGAGTCGACGAGGAACCCCAGCAAGTTCTTTTGAGGTAACACATTATTTATGAATGCTAATTACTCTTGCTGGTTGTCTCAGCAAAAGTATAAGCTGTGTTAGATTATAATTTCTTGAATGATATGTATTATTTTATCGAAGACACATGGCAACCTTTTCTTTTAAACCGGATTTTACGAATTGAATTTAATTGCATCTGATATTTTACTGTTTTCTGGTTGTAGTTTTTGGATTAATTTTATATGAATATATGATGTGTATTATTGGAAATTCAAAATATTTAAGTTTTTTTCATTTTCTCTTCAGGTATGAAGATGGATATCAGTATCAAAACATTTTTGGACCTTTGGTCAAGTTAGAGGCTGATTATGACAAGAAGTTGAAAGAGTCACAGACTCAGGATAACATTGAAGTCCGATGGGATGTTGGCTTGAATAAAAAAACTATTTCGTACTTCACTCTTGCCAAAACTGATGGAGGTTGGTATCACTGTGTAGTGTTTATCCAAGTAATTATTTATATGACGATTTAATAATTCTCTGCATTTTCTCCAGCCTGAGTTACTATAAGTTTTGAAAATAGATTGATATATATTTTGGTTACATTTAAAAATGGGTTGCAATTTTTTTCATAGATATGAAACTAATGCACGGGGATGAGTTACGTTTGCGGTACCTTGGAGAGATGCACAAGCCATGGTCTGGTGTGGGACATGTGATAAAAATCCCTGATAATTTTGGAGAAGAAGTTGGAATAGAATTGAAGAACAACTGTGGTGCTCCTACAGAGTGCACATCAAACTTTGTCCTTGATTTTATATGGAAGAGTACATCTTTCGATAGGTGAGTATGATTGCTGTTGTTTTAATCTAGGTTGGCTTTGATTAGTTTTTAAATTCATCTTTCACAATTAATTTCAGAATGCAGTTGGCGTTGAAGAAATTTGCTGTTGATGATACATCTGTATCTGGATATATTTACCATCGTTTACTGGGGCATGAAGTGGAAGAAGTTCTCTTTAGATGTCATTTGCCCAAGCATTTCTCTGCTCCAAATCTTCCTGACTTGAATAGATCACAGGTAAGTTGTTTTAAGGATTTTAAATATATTTTTTGTTGAAATAAATGGTTTAATTCAAAATGTTTTGTATATCAATAATTTTAACTCTAGTTACCTATTTAAAAGAAATGGTGAAAATCCATGTGGTGTTGCTTATTTAATGCCTGGAGTTATATTTTTTGTGGTAAATACTTCCATTTTTACATGCATAATTGTGATTTTCCACTAGTTTGCTGAAAGTGTCTGAGTGTGTGTATATGACAATTGTTTGAATTTATCTGTAAAGTATCTCCTTATGTTTTCCATTTTTCTTCAATGTATTGATGTATATATATGGTATATTTTGGCAGTACCTTTTAATTGGGCATAATTTTGTGAATACAGTTTGAATGGCTCATTCGTGTGAATTAATTAATATGGTGTCTTTTTCATCCTAGGTGTATGCAGTGAAACATGCTCTCCAGAGACCTTTGTCTCTAATTCAAGGTCCTCCAGGCACAGGAAAAACTGTGACCTCAGCTACAATTGTGTATCAGCTTGTGAAGCAAACTGGTGGTGGTCCTGTTCTTGTTTGTGCACCATCCAATATTGCTGTTGACCAGTTAACAGAGAAGATACACCGCACTAGTCTGAAAGTTGTTCGTTTGTGTGCCAAGTCTCGTGAAGCTATTGACTCACCTGTGTCATTTTTAGCCCTGCACAACCAAATTCGCAGCATTGATAGGTCAGTGTCAATATTGCTATTTTATGCAGCTATCTAAAATCTATAAAAGCCTACTTCTGTCCCTTTGTGGCTCGCTCTGTCATGCTATAAAAATGCGACTTACTCGATAAAAGATGGAGATATAATTTTGAAATTTGGCAGGAATACTAAATTCACATATTTTAAGGTGATGATAAAAAAAATCACGAAAAATGTCCTGGGTTCGACTCCAAGGTAGGCATTTCCATTTCCCATAAAATAACATGTAAAAATCAACTTTTAGATGTGCGGGCTTTTATTTTTTTTAGATCTAAATTAGAAAAATCTGATGTGGCCACCACATGACTTTCTCCATACCTGTAATATTTCTAAAAATTCCAAATAGGTTACATAATAATAAATATTTTAAGAAACTGCTTGAATATTTTCGACTTGACAAAGAACAGAAATAAACTCAAACCATAGCCTTCTGATATTGGATATAGCCACAAAGCTCCAACAATTAAGAAAAGAAAAAGCAGCATTATTAAGATGTAACTAAGCATCAATTGTTAAAAATAGTCATTAGTAGGTGGCATGGTGGTGGCAGCTAAAATTATAAGATATCTCTTAAACAATGCATTATATGGAAAAATGTTTCAAATATAAGTTGTAGAAAATTAAATTTCCTACAACTTTTATTCTGGTACATTTTTACATTTGTCAAATATTAAATCAAATATTTCAAAATAACGGATAAGTGACATACTACGTATATGGAGAAAGTAAAAAATTTTAAAGTTTCTTCGTCTCTTCATCTTTTTCTACATACAGCTCAAAAATCGTCATGTTAAACGTTTAATGTACGTATTTTGGGGAAATCTTGCCATTTTAATGGATGTTGACTTGCCATCCCATTACATTGTTAAACCTTAGAAATCCTATTCTTATTTAAAATCTTTTGGATGAAAGCATGCTTTGAATGCTTAATACGAGAGAGAGGGAGGGAGAGAGAAGCAAGGGGAAATGATTTAATAGCAACGAATGTAAACAGCATTCCTTACGTTATTTATGAGAAGGAATACATTTGAATATAGAACATTAATCATTCGCATATTAAAATTACTTACAATCATGGTAGGAGTTAACTACAAATGCCTAAAAGAACGAAAATTTCTTTTCCTGCCATTGATTTTTGAATATACGTCGAATCAATCAACAGATCACTTTTTAACACGAGAATTTGATGCATTCTTAGTGATTCGCATTGTTGCCAGTTTCACTTAATTGGGTACCATTGACTTGAATAATAGCTTCACGTCGCATCTATTCATGAAATTTCATTTAAAAAACTTTCCCGTTGAATTTCTCTAGTTCTATTGTATTTGGACAAGTTTGGTAGGCATCCTTTTTTATGATTATATTCTCCCAAAGTGTAGAAACGCTTCAACTGGTGATTAAAATTGTTGTCCTTTGCTTGGATGATGCCGATCTTTAAAAAATGCCCTGATGTTTGTTGTGTCTTAATACACATCTTATGCGGCCGCATCTCATATTCTTTGGGATGCCAATCCCCCTTTACAATTAGAATAATGACACTAGAATTTTAACTCCTTTCATCTTTCAATGGTAGGCATTTTAGCATTAATCTTTATATATTTAAAACATGTTTATTGATTATTAGTAAATGGTATTTTCTCAATAATAATGTGCATGTTTCGGTGCAAAATTTTGCGAGTAATAGATGAATCCAATTCTTTGTTATTCATGAGAGGTATAATCTCTAGTAGATCATAATGATATATTTGCAAGGCCAGTTGAATTTGAAAAAAGAACATTCAGATAGTTGATTTTACTTTGTCAGATAGTGATTATATGTAAACACAGTAGTATAACTTAAAATTGATATTACAGTCCCTGGAAATTAATTCTGTATTAAATCCAAAAAAGTAGTGAATGTGAATTAGCCGATTGATTCAATGTGTTAATAGAAAGCAAGATTTATATGTTAAATGGCTGAAGCCTCCTGTGGTGAAACGTCTTACTTTTAAGATCTATTTGTCATACAGTGGAATCATTTAGATTTATTATCATCCTTATGACCATACAACAAATAGCCATAGGTATCAGAGTTGTCAAAATAAGAAAATACATAAATTAACACACAAAACAACTTGACTATAATGCATAAGTACAACATGATTTTCATGAGTATAATACAGGCACTCCCTGGTTTATGTGAGGAATGCATTCCAGCACCTGTTAGATAACTCAATTTGTGTAAGTCAAAAATTACTAGTACACAATACAGCAGAGCTGGGGGAATTATGGATCTGGACCGCGAAGGCATATTATTTGTCACGCAAAGCTATTTTCAGAAAGATCTGTGAAAATTAAGTACTGAAGATCTTTAATCAGACAAAGTTAAACTGGCTTAATGCAGGATATCATTATATATAGACGTTTCTTACAGAGGAGGAGGATATAACATACTAGTAGAAGGCGCTTGCATACTGCAAGCATTTCATCTCACCTTGAAAAACATTCATTTTTCAGACAGATATTTCATCATTACAAATATTCTTTTAATTCTAAAGATTTCACCTCCACAGCGAGTTTTTCCCACATGTAAAAATGATAGTTTAAAACAATCCCCAATTGTTGCACTTTTAAAAATTTTACACTTTTACTCCATTATGGGGTACCAATGCTACACATTTCAGCCAAATTTTAAAGTTGTAGCACTTCTAGAAGTAAAATAATATTTTTCTAATTGTTTAAAATTTTAACGGCCGCCGCAATACATTTATGGAGAGATTGGAATGTTTATTTGTGCAAATGCACTACTTTGTAAATAATTTGAAAATTTCAGCTTCCTAGCTCATCCCGTAGTACCTAAACAGCTATCTATTTGTTTAAACTTTAAGAATTTTTAACTGCCAAACAAATTAAAATATCAGAATTTCTGTATTTCCTATTTCGTTTTTTTACAAATCCTACCTATAGAAATAATTTCAGCTCCGTAACACATTTGGAAATACATAATCCTTGAAATTTTTTTTTAAACAATTGCGAATTTTTTGCGGCCGCATTGTTGCACTTTTTCAATATTTTCGGTTTTTCTAGTCGGTTTATCACAAATTCCCACCTAGGAAAAAAAATTTGAATCTCCAGCTCATCTGGAAGTGGCTAAACATTAGTATCCTCCTCCTCTGTAAGAAACGTGGATATATAATGATAACATATAGGAGGATACTAATGTTTAGGCACTTCCAGGAGAGCTGGAAATTCGAAATTTTTTTCTTAGGTAGGTTTTTGTGCAGTGGCGGCTCGTGTATAGGTACTGCGGAACTGCAGCACCCCCTATTTCCACTTGATATTATCGATAACATTTAATATAATGAGTCCTTTTTTCTTTAATTCTTTCTTTATTTTTGTAGTACAATATATATTCCTTAAGCTTAATGTCAGTACTTCAGTAGCCATCCCCCAGTTTATGAAAAAGATACAAAAATCTTTGTATGGAACTGTGCGCTTCACAGTGCCAGCGACGTGGTGTTTGACTGTTGTGCGCATGCGCACATAGGAGGGGGGGGGTGGGGAGGGAGGCGGGACTGCCAGGTAGAGAGAGCACTGTTGCTCTCGAAGTGCCGGCTCTGGCGTGATGGTGGAAGGAAGTTTTTTTTTTACTCAGCGTGTGTTGTGCTTAAAAACCGTGCACCATATTCTTGAATGAGATAAAGTGTAGAATTTATCTTGGAAAATAATCTAGATGATGTTTTTAGTGAAATTACGAAACTGATAAAAATCCGCTTGACAATTCCCATGACTACATCAGAGGCAGAGCGCTGCTTTTCAACATTGAAAAGAATAAAAACTTTTTTAGGAAGCACTATGAATTCGGAAAGACTAAATGCGCTTGCAGTACTTTCAATGGAGAAAAATTACCTCAATTGTCATCCAGAGATCAAGGAGAAAATTATTGAACTTTTTGCGCAAATTAAAACAAGAAGAATGGATTTAATTTTTAAATGAATAGATCAAGCTTGAACTGTAACAATTTAAGTTAAAGTAAGTAAAAAATGTTTGGTTTTTTTTGTTAAGATTTTATCAAGTTCCTGAATAAATTTTCTTTTTATACATGTTTTTTTCTTTTTACACAATTTTAAAACAAAGGCTAAAAATTTTCTGGAGCAGCACCCCTTCTAATTTTAGCTACGAGCCGCCACTGTTTTTGTGCAAAACCGAGTAGAAAAAACGAAAATTTTAAAAAAGTGCAACAATGCGGCCGATAAAAATTCGCAATTGTTTAAACAAATTTTCAAGGTTTATGTATTTCCAAATGAGCTACGGAGCTGAAATATTTTTAGAGGTAGGATTTGTAAAAAAACGAAATAGGGATTATAGAAATTTTGATATTTTTATTTGTTTGGCAGTTAAAAATTCTTCAAGTTTAAACAAATTGGTAGATGCTTAGACACTAAGCCGCAAGTTAGGGAGCTGAAATTTTGAAATTATTTAGAGGTTAGCCTATGTAAACAAATAAACGTTTCAATTTATCCATAAAATCGTTATTTTCGCCGTTAAAAATTATTCAAATTTAAAATTTGGCCGAAATGTGTGGCATTATTAACTCAATTTGGGAAAAGTATAATATTCCTAAAATTGCAAAAATTAGCGATAGTTTTACTCCATTATTCTTCCGTAATGAAAAAATGAAAACCTGTCAGGAGGAGAAATCTTTAGAATTAAAGAAATATTTCTCATGATGAAATATCTGTCAGAAGAAATGAATGATTTTTCAAGGTGAGATGAAATGCTTGCAGTATGCAAGCACCTTCTACTAGTATTTATATATTCACATGTCATTGCTAAAATATTGTTTTGTTTTCTGCTATTCGATATGACACAATTTCTATGTAGCCCCTTATCCGGCCCGCTGAGGAACCTACAACTGCTAATGCGGCCCGCAGCGTGAAAATATTCCTCTCCCCTGCAGTTTGCTTAGGTTCCATCACTCAATCTGACATCGATTTTTGCTTGCATTTTTTAACCACTACATTACTTTGCTAATGAGTGAATACTGCGTGGTGTACATATAAATGTTTTTCTTTAAAGTATAATATACTACATCAGTATGGCACAAGTAATCGGTTAAAATAGAGGCATGTAAATGCAGTGGCTAACGTGAGCCTGTTGTTCTATAGCATCAGATGAAAATGAAATATCATTAACTGTTTATTTATTTATTTAGAAATGATTTCACATACAGCTTTAAAATGCCATTTACAGTGAAATATAAAAAGAAATATAACATCATTAAATAACATCAAATAATAATATTAGCATATAGTATCACTTACTTAAAAACTGAGAGGACAATTTCATGAAAGACGGAAATGAGAGGCGAAAAACATCAAGATAAGATGGGAGGGAATTTAATAAGGATTGAAGATGGAAGAAAAGAGAACGCTGGATCAATGAAATCCTAGGGGTATTATTGTGCAGAAGGTGGGATAATTGGGTTGATCTAGAGGGCACATGAAAGTTGAAAAAAGGTAATAACTCGGGGCAATTAATATGAGTATTTAAAATTTTGTGGAGAAAAGAAATATCTTGTTTATGATAATTGGTAGAGAGATTGCCAATAGCTATTGTGGAGAGGACTATGTTTTGTAGCATAACGAAGAGAAGGAACACGTATTCTAATAATTTTTATAAAAAAGTTCAAAATTTGCTCAAGGGAGCGTAAATTAGTTTTGCAGGATGAGGACCAAATTGGTGAGCAATAAGAAATTACGGGAAGTACAATAGAGCAGAAATATGTCCTCAAAGCCACAGGATCCCTCAGCTCCGTGCGTCTGTAAAGGATATCCAGAAGAGAGAGAGAGCCCTTCTCTTCATCGTGAAAATGTCTTCTGAAAAGTTAAGTTTACTGTCTGTCAAGACACCGAAATCTCTCTGCAGTGTCACCCTCTTTAAAGTAGTTCCATTCCTTGTATAATCCCAGAGAATGGAGTTTTTGCAGAGAGAACACTGCATTTAGGCAAGTTTAGTTGCAACTGCCAAATATCACACCAATTTGTTACATTATTAATCGTATACCGGAAGGAAAGACAATCGGGGAGAGAATCAATTGGTTGAAAAACTTTCCAATCATCGGCATATAATAAAATTACAGCTTGAGAAGTAGATACTGAAATTGCTAAGTCATCTATAAACAAATTAAATAAATAAGGTCCAAGGACACTGCCTTGGGGAGCACCAGATGATATCATTGACCAGTCAGAAGAATCACCGCAGATATTACCACATTGACTTCTATTAGCTAAGTAGTTAATCAGGCTGAGAAAACAACCATGAACACCAAAGCGGTGTTGGAGTTTATGTAAAAGAAGTGTGTGATTTAAAGAATCAAACGCTTTAGTTAGGTCTAAAAATATGGTTTTTAACAGATTTATTTGCTATTGCATCAATGGCATGTTTCTGAAAAACAGCCAAGTTAGTTAAACAGGATCGGCCAGGAAGAAAACCATGTTGCTTTGACGAAATATGGGGTGATGTGAAATAATAGAGGTGATTTAGGATAATTTTTTTTTCACTTTGTTAATATTATAATGTAATTTATTTTTGTATTTGTATGAATGCAGATATATGCTACAATTATAGCCAGTTGCTCCAGTTAGGTAGATTGTTAATTTGATTTATAGGTAGTCACTGTGACCTTTTTTTAGGCGCTAGTTTGAACCCAAAGTCGCTAGATCTTGCTAAAAATTTGCTAGATTGGCAACAGTGGCTGCATAGCATAGCGGGGCTACCACATTACAACCCACACCTTGTGTTCTTCCTCCACACAGATTTAGTTCCCACTCACTAAAACCACTAATGTAAACTTTAAGGTAAACAAAGAATTTTTTTTATTAATTTATGGGGCCGCTTACCTAAGTGCGGGTGTATGTAAGTGGAGGCTTACGCAACCTGGGGAGTGCCTGTATAAGTATAATGCAAGATTATTAGGATACATGGATTTAAAGGCCAGGATCAAGCTTTTGATGTTATATATTCTTTGACGGTATAATAGCATTCTTTTAGTAGAAAATTCTTCAGAAAATTTTTGAATTTGTTTAAATCATCTAAATCTTTGATTGTCTTAGCAAATTTATTATATAATTTGGCACCCATGGCAGCAGGCCCTCGAGAAGATAATAGCCTTTTATTGTGTTCCATGTGAATGTCATTTTGACCTTTAGTGCTATAGTTATGTACACTGCTATTTTTTTAAGTAGATGAAGATTCTTTTTAATAAAAACTACTAGTCAATAAATATAAACACATAGGATAGATAACATGTCCAATTTAGCAAATGGTTGACATGAAGTTCTGTTAGATGCATCTTGCATGTCTTATAATATTATTTTGGATGAGAAAGATGATGTAGTATTGATGGTGAGGAGCCCCAGAAGTTGATGCCGTAAGTGGCTCTATTATAAAAATAGCTGTAATATACAGATTTGAGAACTTCCTGAGGAATGGAGCTTTTAAGAAATCTTATACAATAGAAGGTTGAGTGAAGTTTAGGTAGGAGTTTGTATGCATGTCATGACCATTTACCTGACTACTCATTGTAAAGACCCAGAAATTTGGTGTGAGGAAAATGTTTCATCATTTAGTGTAAAGAATATTTCATTTGGATCATTTGAAAATGAGATCAGTTGGGTTTTGTTGCAATTAAATGAAAGTTTATTTGCATGACTCCAATCCATCATGTAATTCATAATCATTTGGCAATTTATCTTAACTGATTTAATGCTATGTGCAGAAATTAAGAAGTTGGTGTCATCGGCAGAGATTATGCTCTTGACATCAGGGTTAATGTATGTAAGAGGGAGGCCATTGATATAAATAATGAACATTACAGAGCCTAATATAGATCCTTGAGGGACAGTGGCTATAGGTCGGGGATCTGAACAAAACCTATTTAATAACTTTTATATTAAGATCACTCCATATAGTATAGATAATGTCGGTTTGTATTAGGCAAACATGGCGTCATGCACATTTTCTCGATGTCCCCAAGCTACATCCATTTCTGCAAAGAAACTGAGTAATTTCAACAATTTTATATCAAGTTTCCATAGCCCCAAAAGCACATAAAAGGGTTAGGCCTGTCGGGAGGTCTGCCTACCCTGCCCCTGTTGAACTTGACTGGATTTTCTCGACATCCGAGCCTGAGAGTCCCAAACTCACCTTGATTTTTGTACTTTTATAGAATTTGATCAACCTAAAATTAAATAGTCATGTGTTTACATTTAAAAAGTTATATGTACTACAACAGGGGTCACCAGTTACTTTTCTTTGTGCTCTGTATTAGTAATAAAATTATAAAGATAAAATAAATTAATAAAATATTTCAATAGATAACCTTTATATTTTGCACATACAAGTCAAAAATAAATTTTGATTTACTACATTTGAGTTAGAATTTTTGTAAAACTTATTTGGTCTTTTTCTTACACTTCTTACACTTTTAATTATCCTACACCTTGATACTTGTAAAAGTTAGATGGCTGTCAGCCTTCTTACACTTTCAAAAAGACTTTTACAAATGTTCAGGGTGTAGGATAATTTTAAGTGCAAGAAGGTTTAAAGCCAAATCAGTTTAACAAAAATTCTAACTCAAATGTAGTAAATCAAAATTTATTTTTGACTTTTGTGTGCAAGATAAAATCTTTTATTAATTTATTTCGTCAGTGGTGAGTGTAACTTTTTGGATCTGTTAGAGAGATACGAGCTAATCCAGCCAAGTGCATTGCCTCTAATCCCTAAATTTTGGCACTTATATGCAGTAGTAGTGAATGATTTACCATATCAAAGGGACAACTAAAGTCAAAAAATAGAGTAAGAGATGAATTATTTTCATTGACAGATGATGAGATGAAGTCAACAGCATGGAAGAGTGCTGATTCAGTGGATTGGTTTTTTCTATATCCCACTGGGAATTGGAAATTAGATTATATATTTCAAGGTAGGCCATAATTCGGTTGAAGTAAACAATGTCAAATAGTATTGAGAATTGGCCGGTAATAGTGTTTGTCATTCTGTATTAGTCTTAACCCCTCAACGTCATGCGACGTACTGAGATGAATTGATGCGAGATGAGTTTGTCATGCGATGTATTGACATGTGATACTTTTTCGTGCGATGAACTGATCACATCGAATTGACTGTGACAAGTTGTCATAGCACTGTAGGAAGTATGGTTATGCGTTTTATCAATGTATTTTTAAACAAATGAAACAAGATAAAACAATTGTGTTGATTGAAATTTTTCATTGCAAATTTCCGCACACACACAGAGTGGTGTCCTGCAATGGGAGGTCGATACTTCACCTACATACAAGCTGAAAATAAAGAGTAATCGTTTTGTGTATTCTCAATAATTAAGGAGTAATGGACATTTGAAGTTGTTGATGGAAATAGAAGAAAAGCAAGTTTGTAGTTTTACAATTTTTATTCAAGCAGTTACTTGTTACAATAATTACTCCAAGTGGCCACCATCTTCTCTTAGGCAGGTTCTTGCTCTCTTTAAAAGAGAACTTGTTGCTGTGCAAAGCATAACACCATCCATTTTGATATGCACTGCAGCATCGTTGATGCGGTCTCACAGTTCTTCTACAGTTTGCACTTTCGTTTCATAAACAAGGCTTTTCATATGGCCCCATAAGTAAAGCGGTCAAATCTGGCGACCTTGGTGGCCAAGTATGTGGCCAATCCAGCAACCTTCAAACTGCTAGAATAAGAATAGTATTACACATCTTGCAAAGTGTGCTGGTGCACCATCATGCTGAAACCACATACCTCATCTAACCTCAAGTGGCACATCTTCTAGAAGTTCTGGTAGGTGGTATTCAAAGAAGTTTAGATATCTCTCTGCAGTTAAACAATGTTCCAACACGAATGGTCCAATAAGTCGATCGTCAATAATCCCGCGCCAAATGTTTACAGAAAATTTGTGTTGAAAATGAGTCTCGTTTGTTTCATTAGGATTCTCCAAGGCCCATGAATGGAAATTTCTACGGTTCGTTATTCCGTCCCTAGTGAACATTGCATCGTCAGTAAACAAAATTTGTGGAATCAGCTGATCATTTTGAACAATCCAGTTGCAGAATTCCATATGTGCAGGATAATATTCAGGCTGGAGAGCTTGCATATAATGATGGTGAAATGGATAATAACCATGATGGTTAAGAATTCTCCATACTCTCATTTGTGGCATGTGGATCCGTTCAGATATTCTACGAACACTGGTGGTTGAACTATTGTTCACCATATCGAATATGACCTCTTCCTCGTCCACTGTTTGCTGTTTGGGACGCTCAGTCTTTGGCTTCGGAAATGCACCTTTATCTCGTAAATACCTGTGCATGCATGAAAACACTTGTCAATCAGATGTTTGCCGATTTGGGAATCGCGATCTCGTATTCTCGGACAGCAGCTTCTGCATTCCCATCGCAGAATCCATAAACAAAATGAGTATCGGCATATTCTTCATTAGCGTACCCGGACATTTTCAAAAACAACAACAATCACCATGAGTCACACTAGTGAAACTCGAGCTATGCAGTGTATCAAGCAAATTAGCTACACAGTGTATTAAGTGAACTAGGTACTATTGAACTAACTTGTGTCGACCTGTGCGCTCAGCAGTGGTGCCAATTGTTGCTTTTCTTCTTTCTAGCTACTATCGAATGACCTGTGTACTTAGCAATGTTACCAATGGTTACTTTTCTTCTTATTTCCATCAACTTCAAATGTCCATTACTCCTTTATTGTTGAGAATAGGCAAAATGATTACTCTTTATTTTCGACTTGTAATGACTTCCCCTATACGTAGGTGAAGTATCGACCTCACATTGCGGGACACTCTGTGTATGTTTTGAACCCTGTCTAATCTGAAAAAAATCCCAAGCTGCTTGTGGGGTTCAAATAGGGTTGCCACCTAGCGAGAGGTTCATTCCGGTATATATCTAATTTAGGTGGTGAAAATTCCGGGAGATTTTCTCTTGGTCGAAAAATATATAACCCAAACAGTAAATCTTAGTTATTTGTTATTACTAAACAAACAATTAGTATTCCAACTGATTTTTTGTGGTGCTGGACTCCAGCCTACATTCTCGTTGAATTTCAACAATAAAGTTAGAGGTGAATCTCTGATACAGAAGGAAACTAAATATAATCTGGTATCATTCACCTAAAATCACTTTATCATGGAATATTTCTCATGCATTCAAAAAAATTAAGCTAGACTTATGAAACTCGTTTAATTACTATTTAGAATACATTAACCTAAATTTGACAATGATTGTATTTATAAATAATTATAGCAAATATTGAACATAGTGTCTTTTCAAAAAACCCTTATTTATTTATTAAATTTAAAATTGTACTTCGAATTGCTTCGTGCAGCCTCCAATAGTTTTGGTTTTGATAGTAAAAATGCATGGAAGTCCTTACAAGAAAGATTAAAATTTGTGCAGACTTGGATTTCAGCCTTGACGTGATGTATGCTTAGTTTGTTTCGGTTTTTGTACCACAGTTCATTGATGACACTGAAAATTCGTTCGCAAGCTGCATTAGACACTGGAATCGAGAGCACAAACGATACAGTTTTTTCAGTTCTTCTCCAACTCCTTTATTCACCTTAGAAAAGAAGTTAACCCATCTTAAGTCCACCCTTTTTGCACCACGGAATACACAAGTCTTCATATAGTTTGTCTTCATCGATTGCTAATTTTAGTGTATTTCCAAGATTTTTTAGTTCATCCCATATAATTTCCTTCTTCATTGATAATATATTCATATTTTTGTATGTAGAACTCTCAAAATCATATCACTTTTCCAGGTAAGTTAAGCACTTTTGAAAGAAATAGTTTACATCTACAGTAAACTGCAATATATCCACTTCATTTAAGCTACTCAATATATAAAATGTTTTCTGGCCATAAAATTTATCATTTTTCCTATTGGTAATCTTCTTGCAAATATCTAACATAACTGCATGCAACTCCATGCATGTAACATCATCAATTTCCAAAATTTTAACACTATGCTCAAATAAATTCAAAGTATTTTTCAAAAAATACGAATAGCAAAGTGCTGGAGAACTTTCTTCTACAAATGCTTTCCATATTATTTGGGATCACTCAGTTTCACCTTCTTCTAAAAAATATTCCCTCAAAGCTACCCAGTTAGAGAGCACCGTTTCAATAGCCGGTAGTGGAGATAACCATCTTGTTGGCACGTGCCTTAGAATTTGTTTATATTCTATGTTGACAAATTGACAGAATGATTTTAGCTTTTCTGTGTGCTTAGCAAAAGCAGAAAATTCACTGTATACTTTCATAACTACCATCTCTACATCAAAAGGAGGTGCTTTTAGTGCAAATTTAAGACAGTTATGTAAAATATGGCATTTACAATTTGCATTTAAAAGTTTTTCATTATCTGAAAAAAAAATTTGGTACACAGAATTGTGTTTACCAAAATTTACAGGTGCATTATCTGCAGACAATGAGGAAACTGAGTGAATGTTAAGAAAAATTTTCTCGAGAACTTCAATCAGTCGATCTTTGATAGAAGCACTTGTTTCATTGGGGTCTTCATGAAAGTCCAGAAGACCCTGTTTAATACCTTCTTTAGATGAAAAATATTGCACCACCAACTTTGCATCTCTGGTTCATTTAACCATCCATCATTAAACTTTGCGGAATATTTAATTTTTTTTGAAGTTGCCATTTTTCTGGGGATGATTATTGAATCTAAAAGAAAACATATTTAGGTGACGTTAATGCTATATATATTCAGGCTGATTAAGATAGCTACAAGACAACCAGCGCATGAAAATTGAGTAGTACATACTGTAGATAGTGCACATAAGTAAGCGTTAAAAGAAACAATAAATGTAAAAATATAATATTTTTTAAAATTACCAGTCACTTATGTAATGAAAACAATATGAAAAGTTTAATGTAAGCCACATGAATACTTACGGGACAATGCCTATTTTATTAACACTAATATATTATTGACTCTACATATGACACAACCGTGTGACACCAACCTCACTGAGTGATTTATCAGACAAAACATAAACTCATTCTAGGCTGCGGGTCAAAAAGAAAAATACAGTATGCGCCAACAGCTCTCTAGACAGCTGTACCTGGGGAATAGAAAAGCACGACTTTAATTTGCAACAAAGTATTAGCCGTACCTGGGGAATAGAAAAGCACGACTTTAATTTGCAACAAAGTATTAGCCGTCTCACCAGCCACAGTTAAAGTGAGACCTTCACTATAATCTATGAAGTTTCAAACCAGAATGAATTTTCAAGGAATATCGCTTTAACATTCTCTAAGAAGGATCAAGTGTAACAATAAATAATGTTTGTGAGTACGTCGTTAAAAAATCATCATCTCCATTGAGAGGAACATGAGGGAGTCGCCGAGAAAGTATACATCTTTGCATTAAATATCCATTACTTTGGATTAAATATACCAGGCAAACTAAATTTAAAAAGTTCAACTAGGTAAGTATAGCCACAGATCGGCAGATTCCTAAATTCCGGGAGATTTTGACCTCTCGCCGGGAGACACGTGTCTTATACTCCATAATTCCGGGAGAATTCCAGGTGAGGTGGCAACCCTAGGTTCGAACCACCTCACCTCACCATCGCATAATACGAGTGAGTTAGGCACCTCGGCCACCAGATCCTTGCGTTGGCGCTGCGATAAATGTGTATTTGAATTTGCATGGAAGATAGATGTGTCCATGATAGCAACAGATTAAACAAACTATTTTCATTGTTTAACAGAAGTCTCTTTATTTTAATGTGGATTTGTATTGATACTAGCATTCCTATGTTTTTTGAAGGGATATTTCTGCTAATAATTGTAAGTTTTTATTTATCGTAATTATTATTGATAGTAAGTTTTTATTTATCTTAAAAACTTTTTATCTTTATTCATTTAAGATTATTCTAAAAGTGGTTTTCCTATGAGTTTCATAATGAGTTATGTCTGGAAAATCAAGGTATATGTAAGCTTTTGGTGAATTTTATTATTATTATTAAATTCTTATTGCTCCTCTTATAATATTGCTTTATTTATGTATATTATTATTATTACATTATAATCACATTCGTTTTGCTCTACTATTAATAATCATTAATGTGATCTTCTCAGAATAGTTTACATTGAAAATTCATTTGAAAACTACTTTAGATGACTATATTTGTTTATGTAGTTTGTGCCATGAACATAATTTTATTCTTTGAAACTGTTCACTTGGCTTATTTTTTACTATAGATGAAATCTTTTCTAATTATAGACCTTTAAGACTAGTTGTTCTAGTATTTTTCTAAAAACCCTCACATTTATCATATTCCTTTTTTTACTATTTAAGATAGGCAATGCTGTTGTAAAGGATGTTAATTTGAACAAATTTAAATAAAACATTTTAAAGTTTTGTGTTGTAGCTTAGCATTCCTTCAGCTAACTATACTTATACAGTGGTTTTATATAGATGGTTGATGTGATGTTAAGAAAAGGAGTTAGGTGACTAAAATATGAAATATTAAAGTTTCATTCCTACTAGTATCTATAGCTGAATTACTCTGGACTAGCAGTATATTTTCATTGATTTTTAGCAATATGAATGGATAAGTCAGTATTTTCATTAATGAAACAAAAGATACCAGTATCAAACTTCTTACTACTTATATACAAAACATTTTTACAGTTCTCTACTTCTGTCTGCCATTCTCTCAACTGTAAAAAGATTAAAGGTTAAATAGAGAGACCCCCATATCACTCAACAGCTGGTAGACACTTTTGCAACTTTTTACGCCCATGAAATCAGAAAGGTTATTATAATTATATATATATATATAATCTATATTTGATTTATAGAGTTTATTCATATAAAAGTATAAACTATATAAAAGTTGGTTATAAAAATTCATTTTTAGATATTCACTTGTTTTTATTGTTTATTTACTAGTAGTCCGTGACACAACTACGCTTGTGTATATTTTTAATAAATATATAAGTATATGTTTACATTTTTAACATATAGTTGGTTGTTCACATTGATAAATGCATTGTTATTTTAATTTATTGAAAATATTTTTTTAATCAAGGAATCATGATTAACTTTTTTGGTTATGTTATTGGATTATCAGGTAAAGCAAACCTGATATTTGCAGGGTAATTGACTTTAGAGGCAGCCACATAAAGTTGCCCATGTGTAAACACAGGTTCCTTCAGGTAGGCCTATGCTTAATATACGGAATATCTCCACTTAATATATAGTTCTCGTTTCCCATATAATCCAGTTAAATATAAGTACCTAATTTCACTAATTCTGCAACAGCGCGGTATTCGTTAACAATAAATGTTTCACCTCTAAAAATGTAACATTTTCAAGTTAAAACTACATTTGCGGACCGATTCGACGATAAGAATTAGAAACTATGTACATTAATTTGCCTTTAAAACAGTCCAGGTCTGAAAATTGAAAGTCAATTTTTCTAATTTTAATTTGCAAAAAAAGAAGCCTGCATGTCGAATAATAGATTTTTACGTGTTATATCGAAACAGGATTTAAAAAAAATCAAAATGCACATTAAACTCTTAAGTTCACATAGCATCAATTTCATTGGGTAAGAATTATTGATTTTTGATTGTTAATTTTTGAGAAAAATAGATTCAAAATTGTTCGTGATACAGGTTGGGATAAGCAAATTATTATTACTTAGTTTTCTGTATTTTGTAATTACAAAAAATCTGCATAAAAATGCTGATATCGTGAATAACTACGCTATAGAGTATATGCCCGTTGAAATTTTATTAAAAATAAAATGTAATATTCATCATTTTTGACGTTTTTCAATGCAATATACAATATCTATCATCACCTTCAAACATTATCCTAAATAAAGTGAATTAAAAAAGCTACTTACTAAGTTCTTTCATCACCAAGGTAAACAAAACAAAAAGCTAATTAAAATATTAGCGGTTGTATGTTCGTTTGCATCTCTTCCATTCCTTAGAAATGGCACTGCAGTAAACAAACGTATTGTTCAAATTAAGTCATCATTACTTCCCTTTTGATTAGTTTTTGGATCACAACAGGACAATTACAAAGAAAAGATATTTGTTTTTTTGTATGAAGAATATATGAAGAAATAGTTTTTATCGTATTTTAGATAAACTTTACATTGTATTGCCTCAAAAATGTATTTAAACTCTAAGTGCAACTCGTAGAAATGCAAATCAAAAAGAATTATAAAGATTTATTGCATAGTCTTTGAGATATTTCAATTTGAAAATGTATGTAACACGAAAAAAAAATAAACAAATTATTATATAGATTTCAGATTTAGTTTTCCTATGCAAATGGACTGACAGATTTTATAAGTAACTGGAACAATTAAATCATCTAGCATAACAATATAATAAACATTGATTTAGTAAGTTTCATCAAATGTTGACAGTCATGGATTTGTTTATTTGTATTCTATTTTGAATTTAGCTAAGGCTTACATCTCTAAATCTTCACTTTTTAAATTAAAGTAAATTAATTAGAAAATTGCATTTCATGTGGGATTATGATACATTTCATTCTAGATGAACTAGTGCAAAAGCTTATTAATATGGTGGGAAGGAATATATTACTTGTTATTTGTAATTATACTTTGTACATATTCTTTGAAATGATTTATTTATATCTTTAAAATGTAAAAGTTTAATTCCTAATAGAAACATATAGTAACCAAATCCTTGTTTGTTTTCCATAGAAATCAATAGTCAATAACGTTATAAATCAGGACCAACTTAATCATTAAATATAAATTTCATTCTTTCATTCGTTCTTCTGTTCACATCCCTAATTTGTGCTGTGGCCCTCAAATGGAAACGTTACGTACATCATGCCATCCTTGTGTTTTCTACATATTGAAGATTGTTATATATTCATGCTTATTCCACATCTTCATCGATTTTGTTCCTTTTCGGAAATGAATGGCAATTAAAGTTCATATAATGTCATTCATTTCAGTCTTGTTACAAATTTTGTGCAAAAAGTTTGTCATTTAGACATTTTAAACAATTCATTTGGAATACAGTGAGATATAATACATGGACATACAATACACATGGTGCAAAAATTGATCTTACCATAGTGACAAAATTAATTTTAATGTGAAGAAAGATTTGAGGGTTTCCTGGCAAATAAACATGGTGTAATTTTCTTGGATTTCCAGCCGGGTCATTATGGAGGTCTTGTCCAACCTTTCAGCGACTAACTCAGCCGCCATCATCAGGGATATTGAGTCACTCAGTATCCCTTGATGATGGCGGCAGAGTTAGTCACCGAAACATTTGACAAGACCTCCATAATGACCTACCTGGGAACCCGAGAAAATTTCTCCATAATTTTAATTTATTTATATTAGAGGAACTTTATATTTGTAATAATAAAAACGATATAATAACAACAACTCCTTTGTTATGCATACAAATCAAAATGAAATTACAACCGAGTGTTTTTCCTTTAAGCAGTTAAGGGTAAATGAGAATAATCAATATAAGATCAATACGTCAACAACCTATTCATTGTTATGTAAGCAAGATAAACAAATTATAAAGAATATTTACTGTTCTACCAAGTAATTAAAGGCATAAATGGAATCATCCTATATTTAGATTTAAATTGTTTTAATATAAATTTAACTTTTAAGTAATTAAATGCAAACTACATTAAAATAAACACTTGTTTTTGCATGCTTATAGTTAAAAAATTAGCTGGTAGGGAGACTGACAATGCCAGAGGGTGGAGAGATGGCAAATATCTAAGCCATGTGCTTAATATCTCCAAGCAGCAATAATGAACTGCCCTTGACGAGGGAAGATCTTGAACCAAAAAAATGCAAAATTTTTGTGTTCGAAATGAATAAATGGTCCAATTTGACGTGCATTTTCAATTTTCAAGATGTTGTTTGCTTCAAGTACCATATTCCTGCGATGATTCTGAGAAATTTTAAAATCCAAATGAAAATTAAATCAAAGTTATGAGAATTTTATAAATGAATTTTTGCTGTATAATGTAATAAAAATGAGATTCTGCTTTGAATTCAAATACCTAAAAATTGTGAAAAATGAGTAGGTTTCATAGGAATTGTGTGAGATAGAAAAATAAAAGTTAAAAAAGGATAAGGGTTAAAAAATACTGCTTGTTTATAAAGATTTATTATATTTAGAAGTTTTCTTTAAATTCAGTTGGAGTTTATTATTGTGGCATTTTTTGGTTTGTCATTCGCCATTCCCCCTCCCCTATCCCCCCCTCCCTCTCCCCTCCCCCATACCCCCTATTCCCCCTCTCCTCTCCCCCTCCCCTACAGTATGCATAGTATGTTCTGAAATGCTTAAGATTTGAATTAATTCATTACAGTAACACAGAGCTACAAAAGCTCCAGCAGTTGAAAGATGAAACCGGAGAGCTGTCCTCTGTGGATGAAAAAAGATATCGCCTTCTGAAGAAAGCTGCTGAGAAGGAGCTTCTTGAAGCTGCAGATGTGATCTGTTGCACTTGCGTGGGTGCTGGAGATCCAAGACTTGCACGGCTCAAATTCCATTCCATCCTAATTGATGAGAGTATGCAGTCTACTGAGCCTGAGTGTATGGTTCCAGTTGTCTTGGGAGCCAAGCAGGTAGATTTCTTCTACTTAATGCAAAACATTTTGGAAGTTAAGTTTTTACTTTTCATTTGCCTAAATGTATTCTTTAGAAAATTATTAATTATTTTGGCCAAAATTACATTGATACGTTTCTCCAATAGACATAATAAGATTTAGAAAACCAGGTATGTATGACGGTCATTTTTAAAGTAAGAACCGCTTGCGCACCCTACCCGTGCAGGTCATTGACCGGAGATGTCTCAAGGTTGAATGCTCTCTCTAGGGCCACGTCCTCAGTGTGCGCTGAGCATTTGAGTGAGTTGGTTGATTTTTCACAGTGCTTTATAAAGAACCATGTCTATCACTAATCCTGCCGATTGTGAAGTGCGTTCGGTGATTAGATTTTTGAACGCGAAAAAAATTCGCCCTGCCGAAATCCATCGCTAACTTGTGGAAGTGTATGGGGAAGGTTTAATGAGCGAAGGGAATGTGCGAAAGTGGTGTTGTCTGTTTAATGGTGGAAGGACAAATGTGCACAATGACACATGATTTGGACGCCCGTCTGTCATGAGTTCGTTCGTGAAAACAGGCGCTTCACTATTGATGAGCTTCATGAGGCTTTTCCAAATGTTTCGCGATCTGTCCTTTATAAGATTGTCCCAGTTCACCTCCAATATGGAAAGATTTGTGCCAGGTGGGTTCCAAGAATGCTCACAGACTAACATTAGCAGAAACGCATGGGTGCTGCTCTGTCGTTTTTGGAATGCTACCATAGAGATGGTGATGAATTCTTCGACCATATCATGACGGGAGGTGAGACTTGGGTCTCACACTACACGCCAGAGAGTAAGTGGCAGTCTCTTGAATGACATTACCCCCACACTCCGACAAAACCACGAAAATTCAAGCAGACACCTTCAACTCTGAAAATCATGGCCACCGGTTTTTGGGACAGGAAAGGCATTCTTTTGGTTGACTTCTTGCCTCGCGGAGAAACCATCAATGCAAATGCATATTGTGAAACATTGACAAGGCTACGGTGCGCTATCCAAAACTGCCGGCATGGCCCACTCACTAGGGGAGTGTGTCTGCTTCATGACAACACGCGGCCACATGTTGCACAAAAAACACAAGCGCTGTTGGAGAAATTTGATTGGGAAATCCTCGACCATCCTCCCTACAGTCCTGACCTGGCACCTTTGGACTTCCATCTTTTCATAAAACTGAAGGAGTTTTTGGGCGGCAAACAGATGGAAACTGATGAAGAAGTGAAAGAAACAGTTGTGGGTTGGTTGGATGGACTGGCGGCCGACTTCTATGATGAGGGGATCGTCAAGCTCGTGCCACATCTGAACAAATGCCTGGATCTCTATGGAGACTATGTAGAAAAATAAAGAAATGTTGTATTTAGTAGTAGCAATAAAATTATTTGGATATATAAAGTTTTTATTTTTTTATGACAAAACGATTCTTACTTTAAAAATGACCCTCGTATTTCAGCTGAAAGGCATCCATAATCATCAGTAAATCACTGATAAATAGATAGAAAGTCTTTTCATAAATCATCCTGATGGCAGCTCCTTTTTAGCTGAAAGGTATGGTTTCCTAATCTTTTTATGGCTATTAGGGGACATTTTGCAATTTAAGTGTTTTGAAATCAGTCTCTGTCCTAAAATTAATTAAGAGAGAGGGAGACAGAGGGAAAGATGTGTGTGTGTACACACACACACACACACACACACGTATATATATATACTAGTAGAAGGTGCTTGCATACTGCAAGCATTTCATCTCACCTTGAAAAACATTAATTTTTTAGAAACAGCAGTCATTGATTGGTTCAAAAAGTGGTCACTTTGATGTTGTAGAGACACAAGCTGTTTGAGTTTGTTTGTATTCAGGCATTGCTGTTTTCAAGTGAAACTTTAACTCAAAGCATATGGAATTGCAAGAACACTAAAAATCCTATGACAGGAATTCAAGGCTACTAATAGTTGGTGCACTAAAATGATCAACCAGCTATTTAAAAGGTTTCTATTAATTTCAGTATATATAGCAGGCAGCATGTCATAATAATTTTGTTTAAATGGAAAAGTGTTACTAAAAATAATATATATTTTCATTAAGAACCATTTATCATGCATATCTTAAATTATTATTATTATTAAATGTTATTTTAAATTTGGACGACAATCGTCGTCCTCAGTCAGCGGTAAGCGCTGCCCGAGTGTTTTGCGGGATTGCATACTTCATCCCGATTACGATGACTTGCAGGATTATCAATGTCTATAGCTTTGTCATCAACATAGCTTTTATTGATAAGTGATTTTATGATATGTGCTTTTCCAAGATTGGAAGCATGATTTTATCTTGAAATAAAAACTGAAAAATCGGCGAAAATTATCTTATTTTTTTTTCAATTACGTTCATAATAATACTATAGGAGCGTGAATAAACTTTTCATTTTTATTAGTTTATTTTTAGTTAAGAAATTCCTAGAAAGTTTTTTCAGGCTACATTTCTTAAAAGGAAAAAATTGTCATAAATAAGGAATGAGTAATATGTAATAAAATACTTTTGAACTGCTTTTCAAATTTTATTACAAATTATAAACTACATAAATAATTTGAATACATTTTTATACATAATTTTGTTCTTTATATTTACATTATAAAAACACCATTTACAATTTGTTTTCAATTTTTAAATTTAACATTCTTATATTATATTTATATTATTATTTATATTTTCCTCATACCTACTAAATAACTAGATTTACAAATGAATATGAAGTTTTTTTTTACAAATTTAACTAACATTTAATATTTTTGTGAAAATCCACATAGCAGGGTTTGAAACAAAGGGGTGGGCATCCCTCACAGGCAGGGCAAAAAAATTTCATATCCTTCCTGAACCCTCTAGATTTACAATGTATACATTTTCTTTGTGGGATCCGTTTCCGTTTGTCGTCTATTACGCATGTCTCAGGATAATACCTCGACAATCCAAGGGTCCTTGAGGGTTGGCTGGGAGAAGGACGTGGGATGGGTTCAGAATAGGCTGGACGAAGGAGGGATTTTATGACAGAAATACGGAAATCGTATAAGGGAATTTTGGGATGGGTGTTCTGGTAAAGGAAATAACTATTCACCAAGACGAGGTGAAGAATATGGATCCCCAGTTTCTTATTCCATTTTAGAGTCTTATGCTCGATCGGGTAATAAGAGATCATTTGATCACAATGATCGATGCCACCCATTGACTCGTTATAACGAGCAATGGCCTCCGGTTTGGAGGTGACACTACCTCCTCGCCGGTGATGGACATCGACCATATTGCTTCCGAATTCAGAACTGATCATCAGAACATCCCGTTTATCTTTCCATTTCATCACGCAGACTCCATGGGAACTAAAGACATCCACAACTTCACCTCGTCTTAGTTTTTTAGATATTACGTCAGGAGGATTCCCCTTCCGGTTAGATCGAAGAGATCCTGTACAATAGGTCCTCTGTTCTAGTAGATGGTGGGCCGAGTCAACACTGTTATAATAATTATCCATGAAAAGCGAATGTCCGGCATCTAAACCGGAAGGTTCGGTGAGCATATAAAGTTTGATTCCATACTGGTGCCGCTTACCTTTCATATAAATACGAAAGATAAGACGGCCCCTCCAGAGAACCATGGATTCGTCGATGCATAGCCTTTGGGTCGATGTCACTAGTGTGTCCATTGTTCTGTGAAAAATATCGATCATTGGTCTTATTTTGTATAATCGGTCCGTAGGTTGGGGCTCTCCTGGTTCTGGATTTTTTGCAAAATGCAAAGCCTGTAAAATCCCGGAGAACCTGTCATGGCTCATACATTTCCGAAAGCAAGGAAAATTAAATATGAAGTCAGTGCTCCAATAATCGGAGATCCTACTCAATGGGCATGTGCCCATATGAAATAGGATCCCGAGAAAAGTTAAAAACACTTCTACTGACGACTGTTTCCATTTAGTAATCCTTGCTTTCGGAAATATATTTCCTAAAAGTCTCTGTCACTACCAAATTGATCATTTCGTCCGTAAGTAAATGGTCAAAAAATTGTCGAGGCTCTTCCCCTGGGTCTGGAACATTTAGACTCGGGGTTTGAGTGAAGGGGATGGCAGGTATAGTCGGTTTTTTTTGAAGTCCAATTGTATCCTAGTCATAACAGAGGCGACGGGGGGACTGGGTTGTCTAATGGGAGGGGAAAGAGGGGAGGAAGGTGAAATATTTTGCCTACCAGCTGAGGGAAGCTCCACCTCCTTGTCTTCCTCCTCGGTCGAATCGCCCCACTCCATTTCCCTAGACGAATCACTAAAATCACTTTCCTCTTCCTCCTCCCTAAGTAACAAATCGCTCAACTCCTCGGTAGACCAAATGTGGCGAGGGGAAGAGTCCCTCTTTTGTCTGCGAAGTGTCACCTTCACACTTTCTCTTGTGTGTGGTCGGAGAAAGAGGTGTGACATCTGCCCAGGAGGTTGATGGCAGGGGGCTGTTTTGGGAAGTCGAGGGTTGGGGGTTACTCCTCGAAGTGGGAGGTTGAAGAAATTTTTCCCCAGGGGGAATTCTTTTGGCGAGTGCCTTCCCCTTAGCACTGCCTCAACCGCCACCTCGAGTACGAATGCTAAAAAATTAAAAAAATATTACAAATATAGAAAGTTATTTTTATTTATCATATCGGTGTTTCATAAAAGAAGGAGAGGGGGTGAATGCACACACATTATTCCTCCCTGATGTTTCTCGTTCAGAAATGGCAGCTATCGAGAAATCGTAGCTTACACACGTGTAGCTAGATAACAGAAAATAACAAATAATCAGAAGAATAAATAGCAGTTTTCAAGAATTTAAAATGACATAAGGAAAAATAATTTACATTTCTTTCCCTCACAAGAGGTATTAATTATCCAGAAAACACGTATTTCGGAGGAACACTGGGTAAAGGAAAAAGACAATTTGAAAATCTCCGAAGAAACCATCAATAGTTAGTAAATATTTCAAATATAAAAAATTTGATTGTTAAAAAAACAATTTCCTCCCTCTTTTGGATGTATTTCAATAAGAGAAGTCATAAAAAAGACACAAAATGTTTAGAAAGCATTGAAAATGTTATAAAAGATACATCAAAAATAAGTTGGACGGGGGGGGGAGAAATTACATGCAATAGGATTCTTCGCCAAACATTTGTCTCCGGAATATGTCGTTCTCGTACTATTACGATAAACAAGCTGAAAAAAAGGACGAGAAGATTAGAATTTTATGAAAATATCAATAAAATAATCAAAAAACATACTTAGAAATGCGTACTTACCACCCGGGAAAAAAATGTTGTGGCTGGACAAAGAAGGGTCGGATCGTAAAACTGAGCACACGTGTTAACTCGGCGGAGCCTAATGAATGACTGCATAGGGAGAGGAAAGTGTTTTGGGGAGGCATCTCCCGACCGCTAGCATGGAAAGGGAAGTAGAGTTCGGATGACGATCGTCGTCCGCAGTCACGGGCATGCACCCGGCGGACGACACTTGACGTTGTTAGCGTTGAACGGGTGAATGTAATCCTTAAAGGGCTTCATCACTACATCATCTAGCACTTGAATTTGTGATGTCATACCTCCTGGTATAACTACAAGGTCATACCATGAAGGGTATTTTGAACTTCCTCTGTAAAGTGGCCATTGAATGCATCTAAGACGAGCATTGCTCTTTGCCTTAAAAGTGCCCCAGGTCGTCTATTCCACACTATGCTTAGCCAGTCCTTCATTAAATCAGCTGACATCCATCATTGGCCTTGACATTTAACAATTAGTCCATTTGGTAGTACTTCCTTAGACACTGTTTTGCATTTTAAAATAACATATGGCGGCAAATTTGTTCCATCCACTAATACAGCCAGCATTACAGTAATGTGCAGTTTTTCATTCCCGGAAGTTTTAATGATGACATTTTTTTCGAAGTAAATGGGTGTCTCATCTGCATTGCCCATTTGGCTCAGAAGGTAATTGTGACTTTTCCGCAACCGATTTACATGCCTCGGGAAAGTTATTAGTTTGTTCGTGAAGTTGGAAGGTAGACGCTGGCAAAGTGAAGTTCTTCCTCACAGACTAAAACCATTATGACGCATCATACTCACACACCATCCATTACTAGCCTTAAATTATTGGTTTGGAATGTGTTGCAATCGTGCTAATTCTTGGGCTTTCAATTTAATGATATCCCGCATCACTGGTTTACTGTCCAGTCTTTGAATATGCACATAGTTTGCAATTTCCTCTTCTAATGCATGAAATCAACCTCGTTTTAGTCCACTAAATGATCTCCATGTTGAGTTAGCACCGTCAAGTTTCTCTTTTGCTTGCTTCCACCTTGGCACATTTGCTTCAGTCACACTGTATTTCCTCCCTGCGCACCACCATTAGCTTAATATTTCTGTCGTAACTTCTTCTAATTCTTTCAATACATTCTCTGTTACCACAGTTCCTTTTTTCTCTACGCGATCTGCCATTTGTTTGGGGTATTTTATTTTAAAGTTATAAACAATAACTTGTCACTATTTCACTTTAAAACTCAGCAAAGTGTACTACTCAAGTGCTCTCGTAAATTTTCTACACTCTGAAACTCACGTCCAGTTTACATCTGCCGTTGGCATACCAAATGCAAAGCATCATGTTTAAATTGTAGTAGATACATTTAAATTGTATCAGTCTTGTTTACATTGTATTACTAGACACCTTAATTAGTGCCTACATGACTTTGTGTTTCATACTATGCATGGGACCGCCCAGCTATAGTCATTTTTTTTCAACTTGTCACGCGATTACCAACCCATCTCTAAACACTTCCCTACCGCCGAAGTGAAGCCATTGGTCTGTGGGAGCAGTTTTAAGAAATTTGACCTTAAATTTTTAAAGTGTTGTAGTAATTAGTTAAATACAATGCATTACTTTATCCAATAATAAATATTTTAACGGACATATACTTGACATCTGGGTGTTTCATGATGCATTTAAAATAGGGGTGTATTCTCACCTTAGATCCTCATACTTCATTCTAAGATGATACCTAATATTTTTAATGGCATTTTTTTGAAAAAACCTTGTATTCCTTTCGGGTAAATACGGTAATTTTCTTATGTCTGCCCATCACATAAAATTTTTTAACATATCAGAAAATAAAATTAATGAATTCTCAGATTTATAGCATTACAATTATTTTTAAGAAAATAAGATAAAAAGAGCCAAAAGCTAAATATTTTTTCATTAATTTGTGTTAAAAATGTTTTCTTTGTAGCTTATTTTGGTTGGAGACCACTGCCAGCTTGGTCCTGTTGTCATGTGCAAGAAGGCTGCCAGAGCTGGTTTATCTCAGTCCCTGTTTGAACGTCTTGTGGTTCTCGGCATAAGACCTTTTCGCCTAGAAGTGCAGTATAGAATGCATCCAGAGCTATCTCGCTTTCCATCAAACTTTTTTTATGAGGGATCTTTGCAAAATGGAGTTTGTGCAGGTATGCTTTCTTCTTTTGCATTTTTCTTTATAATTTGGATGTACGTGTGTGTTTTGACATTTGCTTTAAAATTTACATTTGATGTTTGAGATCATGCAAGTATTTAGCTTTCATAAAAATCAGATGTGGCCACCAAATGACTTTCTCCATAACTGGAATATTTCTAAAAATTCCAAATAGGTTAAATGATAATAAATATTTTAAGAAACTGCGAGAAAAATACAAAGACCTTACAAAGAACAGGCAAAAATTTATACTCTTCTAGCCTTCTGATATTGGAACAGCTCCAACGATTAAGAATAACAACAGTGGAAACATGCACACACACCATGCGTGGATACATGCAAGGCAGAGGTGTTCTTTACGATTTATGCAACCATGTCAAAAAAGAATATATTAATGGCTTATAATAGTGTCCACGAACTGAAATGCCAGTAGTGATGCCAAGGAAATGTCGAATTTCTGATTCATCGATTTATTTCATAATCAGTTGTAATTAATAAAACAATCAATTATTTAAAACTTACATCACTCGAATAGTAGTAATGTAATCTTTATGTTCGTGTTCGTTCCTTTGTCATAAATTACCCATTTCTTTTCGCTTACAAGCACTGTGTATGCATAACGAAAATAGATGTATTTATGTTCATTTCTTCATTGTAGATTATCCATTTCTCTTCATTTTCCAAATGTTGCATGCGCAGGAAAGAAAATTAAACTAATTAGTTACAGTAGATATTGTTTACATCAGTTGTCACGAAGATTGTTTAAACTGACAATAATTAAAAAACTGGAAAAATTTTCCAAGTTCCAAGTAAATTACGACTTTAAAGTTTGATTTTCATGAAATTGGCTACTCCTTTGATAAAAATGTACTGAACAAAACATATGCTATTTGACTAGTTCTACAAAGTCGTTTAAAGACTTTTTTGTTTTAAGTGATATTTTACGAGATATTTAGATAAGTTCATTTTTTGTCATCAGTAAAGTGGCACTCCCGATTAGGTCACGTTAACTATTTATATAATTTTCCTAGTTTCTTTGACCCTATGTCCTAAATACCAAATTTCATCAACATCCGCCCAGTAGTTTCTGAGATGAAACGAGGACAAACAGACGGACACGATCTGACCATAAGGCATTCTTTTTTATTTATTGTAAAGAACACCTAAAAAGGAGTGTTCTATGACTTAACAAAGCGTAAACAAGTGCTCAGAAAAGTCGCCTTTAGGTGGTATGGTAGCTAAAAAATATGGTTTTTAGAATACCTCTCAAACAATATGGGAAAAAGTTTTGAACAAAAGTTGTAGAAAATTAAAATTCCTACAACATTTATTCCAATAATTTTTTGCATTGGATCTGGTATTAAAGCAAATATTTGAAAGAAAATGATAAGTGACAAGAGTAAGCACCTACTTCCAGTTGACCAATTTTTACCAAAAACTAATCGGCTCTTGTCCCTCCAATAAAAATTTAATATAAAATTTCACATTGATCTAATTAATAGTTTTTTAGTTTGTAGCACCCACAAAGTTCCAGTTACCGACACACAGACATGGTCGAGAAAATGGTCAAAACATGTCCAGGGGACCTCAAAACATGTATTTCCATTGAAATCTTGAAATTGAGTTTTTTACAAAAACAATACTTTCTCCTATACTACATATGGAGAAAGAAAAAATAAGCATATCTAATCAAGTTATTGATTAAAAATTTTTAACATCTTGTCAAATTAAGATTTAATTGCATAGAATTAATCTTAGTTTTTATCATAAAAATGTTTTTATCGATATGGTAATTTGTCATGATGAAACTGCTTTGTATTCCTGCCGATAAGATGCATTAGCCAGTGGAACGCCCCTTAATTTTAAGGCATTTTTCATTTTTGAATGCCTGTCGAGGTAGAACTGATTTATTTTGGCATTTTTACAGAAATAAAATTTACGTGACATCTTAATCTATCTGTGAAATTGTGTTAATTCTATCAGATTATATATTTGTGGGAAATATAACCAAACAAACATGGTAAATAGAGGTATTTAAATGCCCAGCTGGAAAGCATTTTAAATTGCCCAGCTGATGGGTTAAATACTAGCATAGTATATGATTTGTACAAATTGTTTCATTCATGGATAATTACATAAATATTAAAACTTTTTTGGGGCTGTATCCCTTTTCAGGAGTGTTTAAAAATCTATTATCCCATCTGCTTACTTTGAGTTAAGCTAATTTGATTGTTTTGCTTTTTTAGTTCACTTAAGGTATGTAGCAGTCACATTATTTGTAAATCAATGGATTTAGCTTTGGAATTGTTTATGACTGACTTATTTTATCAAAGATAATTATCTTTTCTGTATATTTGTTGCATTTCATAAATTTTTAAACTTGGTATGATTGTAAACTTGAAACTATTTTCTACATTTTAAAATCTTGAATCATCATTATCATTGGTGCAGATGAAAGGAAGCTGAAAGGAATTGATTTCCCTTGGCCACAGCCAGAGAAGCCAATGTTCTTCTATGTCACTCAAGGACAAGAAGAAATTGCTGGATCTGGTACATCTTATTTAAATAGAACTGAAGCAGCTAATGTTGAGAAACTAACAACTAGGTTTCTGAGATGTGGCGTGAAGCCTGAGCAGATCGGAATCATTACACCATATGAAGGCCAACGAGCATATCTTGTAAGCTTTTTAACATTTTTATAATTAGTATATTGTCATGAAAAATAGTATCAGCCTTTATCATACGAAAGGGAACTTAAGTTTTCATTAAAAGTTAGGTTCAAGAGAATGAATAAGAAATGGCCATGAGTTCTGACTTTGCAAATATTCTTTTTGTTTCAAATTTTTTATCACTGATAGTATGAAAGAAAATGACACAAATCCAAAAGTGTTATTTTATTTAAATGTCCTGAAATAAATGTGCCTGCCAGCTTCTTCAGATTGGATTTAAATTCTGTTTAATAAAGGTTAATACTCGTACTGTATTTATTCATGTACCCCTCGCACCTTTTCTCCTGAAATGCCTGTGAAATAAAGCGGTCTTACACGAGGATTTCTGAACAAGTTATATAAATTGCGAGTATCAATAGTAAATTCTCTGCAATATGCTTGCATCTACGGTTATATTTGCAGAAGACGTTGAATTCTGTGAAGTATATGTGTACCAAGCAATCATTTAGGCTACATCGGCGGAAGCCGTGAAATGGAGATTAAGAGAAGGGAAGACTGACCATGTGATTATTCCAGCAGGCATGACATCTATGCCATAGCCACTAGACGTTTGCATCAATCGTCCTTTCAAAGCTCACTTGAAAAAACTACACAGAGTGGATGGTGAGTGCTGTACACAGAACTATGCCGACAGGGAAGACAAAGAAACTTGGGTTGTCACATATCTGCAAATAGATCCCGGCTGCATGTAATTTGATTCCAGAGGGCATAGTAGTCAAAAGTTTCAAAAAATGCTGCGTTACTAATAAGATTGACAGCAGTGAAGATTGTCTTGTTTGGGACAGTGAAGAAGACGATGTGACTTCGTAAGGAGAGCAAACTAGCAGCGATGAAGATTAAAAATGAGAAGAAAGTTTAAAATATTTAATTTGTCTATTGACTTGCTTTTGATTTGATTACCATTAATTGTGTTGTTTATACTGCCATTGCTGCATCTTGAAGAGCACAATGAATATTTTGGCGATTAAGATTACGTTATAGTTTTATAATAGGAAATCGGTACCTTATAAATGAGTTTTGTTTGTTATTGTTACTTAAACAGTTCTGTCATTAAAAGTTTACCATGAGTTTTTACCTATAGTTTTGCCAGAATAAGTAATTTTCTTTACGTAATAACTAGTGCTTGTCATCCTGGGATCTCGGGGATAAAATGTTTTTCCCGTTTCCCAGGAAATCCATTGAGTATCCCGGGAATTTCTGGTATATCATAGAGAGAATTTTACTCTCTGGCCTTTATCGTCCGTGCAGTTCCTAAAGGGACCACTAAAACTCCGAGTGGCTTAGTTTCACTTCTAATGCAATAATAAGGAAGAAATTTATATGGTACACTCAAATGCTTGCGTTATAGTGGGAATATATACAGTGAAACTTTGATTTTATGTTATCCTGCATTTTATGTTTTCTTCGATTTTACATGTTTTTATTTCAGTCCCCATGTTTGGTCCATAAGAACAATGATAAATTTTGAAGGATTTTACATTTTCGCAATTTTGCGCTCTCCTTTACAGCATGAATTTTAGGTCCAAATAATATGTAAACGCCCCCTATTTTACATTTATAGTATTCCCAATTACAATTCAACAATCGTTTTCCATATTCTTGAATTAACAAACTAGATTCGTGTATTCCATATTCAAAAATCATTTAAGAGGTATGAAAATGGCTGAAGAACATTTGGCATTGTATACTGATTGTCTTCCAAATTGAGTATATTTTGACAAACTGTTTGAGGTATCCAAGTTCTGGTTTTTCTCACGTCTCATCTTGTATTCTGTATTTTTTCATTGTGTCAATTTATAATGGAACTCTGTCCCTGTTGCATTCTTTCAGCGCACTGGCTACTTTTTCAGTTTTCTTCTATATTTAAGGTAATATGAATACATGACCTAACCACTCATCTGGGTATGCCTAGTGATTGTGATTTCTCGACTTTTTTCTGTTCTCAAGATTTGAGATATCTCTTTTTTCGCGATATTTTTTTCTCGTGAACGAAAAAATTGCTGTGAGAATTTTTATTTGATATCTTTTTCTTAAAAAGTATTATGGGGAAGTTAGGATGCTAAAATATTTTAAAATTAATTTTAATTAATATTTCTCGTACAAAAGTGAACTGTATTTTCCTTTTAAAAGTAGATTGCATACAAAGGCAGATTTATAGATATGTACAGTACGTGCAGAAGATGGGCCCCATGTGGCTGAGGTGGCTCCTAGTTCCAAAAATAAAAACTTATTTCGACTTCGTGGACCTTTATTCAACTGTGGAATTCAATAAAAACCATAATTATTATAACTTTTGATTTCATCTCTGCCGATAAAAACAGTTGACTTAATAATATATTGTGTGATGCGTTGTTGCCACTCTTCTTTTTCCCTAGTGAAATAATAGGTCCCCCAAAAAAGGACTGTAGGCAGGGTCCTGTGGAACATAACTCCGCTGCGGTTTGTATAGGACAAATGAGAAAGCAATGGGCCTTATTGCCCCTTGCCTGTCTCATTGAAAAATCTTTTGACGAAGAATTTTATTCTATTTTTCATTTCAGAAAACATGAATAGAAGTTACGTAAATCCTAAAATGAAAGTTATTGTTTCTATATTCTGAATTAAATTCAGTCGTCAGTTATTAGAAACTTAATTTATATTCCATACTATGTTGGTGAGAATATAATATAAGTACAGGCGACTCCCGAGATTCGACTCGGATGCGTTCCTGAAAATGCGGTCGAATCTCGAACAGTCGAATGTCGAACGCCGATTTTCAGTACACTAACACTCGGGAAAAAATTACCAAGTTCACTCTCGCGTTATATAAACATAAAATAACATTACTCAAATGTTAATAAAACAATATTGTTATGAATTGATAAAAAAAATTTAATATATAATTTATACGCGCACTGTAAAGAAAAAACCTTTTTTTCGTATAACTATCTTGTGTAAAAAATTCCAAATTGAATCCAATCTGCCTCATCGTTTCTCATGTCATTTAAATGAAGGAATTACTTGTATTTGTACTTTACCAACACATTTAACAGGAAAATCACGAGTAATATTTTGACTATTCGAGTTTCAAAATTTTTAATAAACGGCGCATACATGCAGATCGCAGCACATCCCTAAAGAGCCCTAGCAAAGACGGTTTGTGGCCCAACTTGCTACAGTACTGAATATATCTATGCATAAAACTATACCGTTATCACAGCAAAATTATATAAAAGTTATTAAAAAGGAGAAAATTACTTAGGATTTAAAAAACAATGACATTGACAATATTTTATTTCCTTAAATCTTTTACAACTGCCTCTACTGGACTTAGTTTATTAATTACAAAGTTCAGAAATTTTAGTTGGAAGAAGAGGGGCTACTGGATTTGCAATTAACTGGGGAATTGGGTGGGTTAGTCCTTGCCTCCGAAGTTGAAGCAGCTTCTGCTGGCCGTGGGATTTCAGCATGGCTTTCCTATTGATCAACACGCTTTAAAATTTTTAATTTTAATTTGTAACTATGAGTCTTATGCACTCTTTTATTGGATACACTCGCATTATCACTATTAAATTTCCTTTTAGATGCCATGTCAAGGGATAAATTTAAAAATAAAAAATAACTAATATAAATGATTACAACTAAAAAACGAGTGAAATCAGTACAAATTCAAACTGCAATAACAGGAATAACGATGTCTGGAGAGAAACTACACCTTATATAAATGATTAAAACTAAAAAACGAGTGAAACTAATACAAATTCAAACTACTATAACAGGAATAAAGTGACACAACCCAGAGCGGTGGTCAGTCTTCCTCCACCTCCTACTAAAACCCATTACTCCGGGTTTTCCCAGCTTGCCAGATGGGAAGGTGCCTTCAAACAATAGAAGTATACATCGTACCACACATTAGGAATAGAATGGCAAACAAGCCGACGCCCGGGACAGAGGACCTCAAACCGTAGTGATTTTTCCTTCTGCCTTACACAGTTTCAAGTTACACTTTTTGATACAAAACTTACTTGAAGAATTCCTTTCTGTCAGTGTCTCACAGGTTCCACATTACAGAGGGGCATTCTTATGAAGTATGGTATCATTATGCACTATGCATTCTAGATTTCCGGCTTTGGTAGGTTTCCTTATACAGATTCCGCCTTTCGCAAGTTTCACGGCATGTGAAAATCCACACCAGACTGGCTTCTTATGTCTCGTCCCTGGCCAAAGAGCCTGAAATCTCATAAGAGAAACTGTATTGTCTGTATGAAATATGAGCCACTTTTTCATAGCATGTCTATTTACACTCTCGGTAAGAAAAACATTGGTCGTGAGCTCATAGCTCTTTGGTTAAAAATTTCAACCATGTCCCTGAGATAATGACTATGTCTGAATTGAGGGAGAGTACTATCGGGGAAAATAGTCGCCTTAAGAAGAATCAATGGTTCCTATTGTTAAATTTATACTAGGCGAGTGTCCAGAGGAGGGTGAAAACAAACGAGTTGAGTTTGTTGATGGGATGAGACAGGTGATATCTCACCGCCCATTTTCGCAAAAACGCATCTAACAGAATGAGTGGCCGTGACCAAATGGTGGACTATATTTTGTTCACGGCAGACACAAAGAATCAAAGTGTATAAACAATGTAATAACAATGCCGAGAATGGCGCCGGATAAGTGAAGAATCAGACCGCAAAACAAACGAAACTGTGAGACTGAAAATATATAAACTGCTAGAGATTGTACTGCTACATCATTATAAATTTATCACAAATGAGGTCACACAAACAGACATCCTATGGAAAATAGGCTGAAAAATGTAAAATGATTCATGGGTTAAAACGAAAAAATTTCTCGAATATCTCAAGAAAATTTTTTCGCGACTCGAGATGCTTGAATTTTGGAGAGAAAAATTTCTCGAGAAATGAGAATTTGAAAGAAAGGGAATTTCTCAAGAATTTTCGAGACTAGAATTCTCGAGCACAATCACTAGGTATGCCGTATATATATTCATGCTGTTTTTTTCGGCTGTTTGCTATGGGTATGCCATAATATTCCGTCACGGAGCTTCTCCGGCAACTAGCTGCATCCTTTAAGTTTACCATCTCGGCAGTAAATGGACTTCACTTCTTTATTTGGAAAAGATACGCTTCTTGTATCTAGACCCTGACTTTGCTTTGCAGGTTGCATTTCTGTTACCCTAATTTTAAAATTAACATTTATATGTTATTTATAATATTATTATTGTTTATTTTTTAATCTCTTAGTAATTGTGTAAATTTTTAATGTCTTTATACCATATTTTAGGAATTGGTGTTCGTTAAATATTATTAACAAATTAAATTTTTATTGTAATAATAAATATATATTAATATTTTAATTTAGTTCTTGTGGTAAAAATAGTTTAAGACACAGATTTTAAGAATAAACAACTCAAATACTGAATAATTAACGAATTTTTTTTCATTGATTTGCGATTTGATTCATCTCAATTGCAAATTAAATGCCCACCTCCAGTTTTGAAAAATTAAATACCCAGATGAGTGGTTAAAGGAACGTACGGGCAGGATTTAATTAAACCATCCTCCGGTGTGAAGGGTTGAAAGAGAATTTTTCATCTTGACTGGTTTCCTAGCTCCTAGCCTTCAGTCTTTCCTTGTCAGTGGTCAAAAAGGACAGTAATTTCTGTGTTTCAGCCATTTATCTATATTATTAGCCACTCAGTTCAGGTTAGAACAGACCTCTCATTATAGTTTCTCAATGAAATTAAAATTTGTTAAACGTGTTTTTTAATTTAAATAAAAATTTATTACTTTTTGACATTTCTTATTACAGTGTTAAGTGTAAGAGTTACAATTCTGAAATTTCTCTCCTGCCCCTCATGACGTCATGTTGCACAGTCACAAACAAAGTGAATCAAAATCTTGGATATATTTTGATCATTTGGAAGGAATGGAAAGTGCCAAGTGTAAAAAGTAATCAAGTACAAAGGATTTTTCACCAGTTGATTGCTTCGATATTTGAAAGTGCCCATAGTGGAGAGTGAACTCACTAGCACAAAAAGATCACGTGAAGAACCATGTATGTCAAGAAAATTAGCTTGCAATCAACATTGACTTCTTTTCTTAAAACAGAGTAGGAAAGAAATTTTGGCAAAACTAGTGTCTGTTGATGGTTTTCACTCAATGCAATTGTTAATAGTGAATTCATCAGAAAATCTTTTACTGATAAAGGTGTGTACTACCAAAAAATTCTCATCAAGTGATGAACATGATTCGCAAACTGTCTTACTGTGAAAGAAATCATTTCTTAAATAGCTGAAAAGTGTCCGAGGGTGTAAGATTCAGCATTTCACTGGATGAATGTACTTCTCTTTGAAATCATAGTTACAGTAGATCATCGATTATTCTGCGGCCTAGGAGGAAAGTGCCACCGGATTCACAAAAATGCCGGATAATCACATCAAAGTTTTATACAGCTTATTTTTGAACGTTCTTTTACAGCATTGTTTTTTTGTGTTGTATGTGTTGTTTAGTGTTTCGAATTTTTTTACCATACAAAATGTTATAAATAAAGCCTGGAATATTTAAAATCATAAATACAGTACTGTAATATAGAATTACGAGAATGACGAACAATTCAGTTACTTGCAACTCAGTATATGTGGGTATGAATTTGCAAAGTGTTTCGCCAAGGATCACATAAAATACAGGTAAACGAGTATTACGTGTGACTGGGTTGCATATAATTAGGCTTGGTAATTGTCGACATTTATTTTTCTTAAAATTCGACACTAAAATTGATGTTTATTTTTCCTAAAAATCAGAGATGAATATCGACATTTATTTTAATAAATTTTACTAGGATGTTTAGTTTTCGACTTTTATAGTTCTTAAAAGCGATCAATAATATAGATGTTAATTTTAATACATTTGATCGGTTTTTATCTATAAATATTTTATAAATTGAATTCCTTCTAATTAAATTTAACGAACCATGTGTAAATAAAAGGAAGGCTTCTTGTATGCTGCCTTGTTTGCTAGTATCTATATTTTGGTGAATTCATTTTCATTGAATATAAACGTTTTTAAAATTCGATGTTGATCGACATTTACTGATTTAAATTGAATCCTACCAAGCCTATGTATAGCCCAGATCATACTGTACTGCTCGTGATTGTCCCAAAACGTTTTGGCACCATGTGGTGCATTATCGCTGAACTGGTACAGCCTTTGATGCGAATCTCCGGCAAATGCCGAATCACTCCCAACTTTCGCCTGATCAGTCAGGACCCCCGGATAATGTTGGAAGTCGGATATTCTATCACTGAATAATCAATGATCTACTGTATTTAAAAATCAATCTTCATACTAATAATGAATTCTGGAATTTGGGCATGGTGCATATATTTGCGTCCCTTCCTGCAGAGAAAATAAGTTGAACTAGCGGAGAAGAAACTTGCAGAATTAGAGTTATGTTTGAAGAAGCATGTGAAAATTTGTGTTACTGATGGAGCAAGCATAATGATAAAATAAGGTAGATTAAGTGATGTTGAACATGAGCTGTGTTTTGCACATGGGCTCCATTTAGCTGTTTGTGATGTTCTGTACAAAATGAAATCTTATTTAACCCTCAGACTACCAAGGGGGGTAACAAGATTACCCCAGGTACTAATTTTTTTTATATTAAATTTTTCTGATTTTTATCCTCCTACTTAATTGTTCTGTAATGTATGAGGAGCATAATTATGTAAAAAACAAAATATCTAACAATTTCTGAGAAATATCGAAAATTGTCTTCGGGTAACCGAGTTACCCCTCTTGGTATTATTCGGAACATTATTCCTCATTGAAAAAAATAAAAAAATTGACTTAAAGAGCCTGCATAACATTAATATACCTGTTTTCCTTTTTATAAGCCTATAGTTATCTTCTCAATGTCATACTTGCTACTGCAGGTGTTGAATCTACAGAATTCTTATCTTATGGAAACAACAGAAAAATAGTCAATAGTAATTTGGAATGTCTTACATTACATCATATATTATAATACAGTTATTATGCAGGTAGAGTGATAGCCAAACTATTCGAGTGTTTGCTGCTAACCACAGAGTCAATGGTTCGAATTTGGCAGCACCTTTTCATGAGCCCCAGACCAACGAACCAACTCATAAATTACCAATGAAAATTTCAATGAAAAACACATCTGGTTTGCTAATGTATTAATATATTGTAATGTTTTTATTTGATGTATCAAGTAAACAGCAAAAATAAAATTATTTTCACAAAACAAAAAAATCATGGCGAAAACTTTTACCGGGAAATGATGAGGAATTTCTTGGTTTTGAGAACAGTTTTAATGAAACGGTGCCTGAAGTATTACGTAATTTACACAGTATAAGTGAAGGTATGAATGTTGATGAGGAAGCTGTGCACAAGTGGTTAAATGCACACCAAAATTTGGCCGGTCATGAGGTATTAAATGACGAAGAAATCATGCAACTTATTACTACCGAAGGTAAACCAACAGCCGCTGATGATTGGACCAAGGAAGAAGACAACCTTATACTAGAGCAAAGGATCAGTCACAGTGCTGCTTTAACTCACGCTGAAACTCGGCTTGATTATTTGGCAACAGCAAGACAGCACCATTGCTGAGAAATCTGCGCATCACCATTTGCGGAAAGGTGAATGAATGGAAAAAACAAACTTCTTTGCTTTCTTATTTCAAATAAATAAAGTAAGTTCGTATGTACATTTTTATCGATTTGATTTTTTTCTTTGGTACAATTTTATTCTAAACTTTTTGAATCTTTTTGAACATTCATATGGATGGTGGATTAACCAAGATTTTCATTATCCAAGATTAATTTTTGCCTATCATCCTGGATAATCAAGAGTCTACTGTATTTGTAAATGATTTTAACTAATTTCTTCGAACATCTCAGGGTACCGGAATCAATTAAAAACCGAGAAACACAAGCACTAGTTTAAACATCAATATGTAAGCCTTTTGTCTGATACAAGGTTCAAATAAATAAAATGGAGTAATTTTCTACTAAAACATTAAATGACCCAAAAGAGTTGATAACAAATCCTTAAGCTAGAGTAAAATTACTTAATAAGGTTCACCTGTTCATTAAAAAGTTAGTAACGTTATTTTTATTTTCTTCTTCCTTTTTATTTTCTTCCTTTTTATAATTTTTAAAAGGTTTTATATCAACCACAGGATATAATCAAACAATTGGTAAGCTTATTTTTATTTTTTTCTTTCTTTTTAAATGATTTTTAAATTGTTGATTGGAATCCCAGGATTTATAATTTTGAATCTAGGGATTGTGAAAGAACCAGGAAATGACAAGCACTAATAACAACATAGCCATATCATCTATTTACTGGGGCTGCCATTTTCCCCTCAATGTCTTGCAGAATCTAAATTAGTTCCTTTTTGTAAACTTTAGTTCCCTACTTGCAATAAACCTGTAATAGCTTCCATTTTCTCTAAGAGAGAGTCCCACTGTACAGGCTATCAATGCTGAATGACATAAAAATAAAACTCACTTTGAGTCACTTCACTTGGCCCTGAAGATGGTCGCTTGGCGACCGAAATGCGTATTGGCCAAAAACTGTTTGAGGAAGTACGTTTCATCGACATCACTGGCACATCATTATTTTCCTAGAACACCGTTGGTTTGTTCCTTTTCGTTCAGTCGCTGTTGGGTTCCCTCCCCATTGTGGGGCCTTTGCTTTGTCGGAGGATTTTTGGCAGCATCGTGGGAAGTTTGCCTCAGCATCGGCTATTCACCAACACTTTTGCTTGTGACCAGCTGTTGATGAATAAGTTTTTACCTTAACGACCCTGCTGGCTTCAGGAGAAAAAAGTTTATTTATATCGCTGAATGACATATTACGTCAAAAACAAGCAACACACAAAGGTCCACATTATTGTGTAATATTACGTCAAAAACAGTGAAGTAGGGACAAACTTGTGTAATATTACAGCAAAAACAGTTAAGGGTTTAATAAAAGAGGACTATCGAGGAGGATATTTCTGCTAGTATTGGCATAAAGAGATCGCTCAATGAATTATGTCACATAAGAGGGAGAAGATGCTTAATTTGAGCGGAACTTGTTTCACCCATTTGGAATCAGTGAAGAAGCTGACTTTTTAAAAACTTATTCTGGCTCAAAATAATTTTTTCCCTCGGAACCAGCTGGAAAATGAAGTTGTGCGGGTAACACGAGTAAATACAGTATATTATAATCTGCAAAATTTAAATGTAAAACTAACAGTTTTGGCCTGGAAGAATGCTTATAATCAGAATAAATAATGAATTATCATCTCAAGTTTATGGTTCTATGTTAAATTTGTTAATTCAAATTTTTGATTAAATTAAATATCTAATAATGAATGATGAGAAATTATTTATACTGGGTGGTTAAAATGGAATTGCTAACATAATCAGCAGTTTTTTGGAAAAGTTATAATGAATTAGAATGAAAATATGGTATGTGTACTCATATTTTAAAAGTTTTTTGATTTTTCTATTTTATTTTTGTCCATCCTTGTTTTTTCAAAAAATAGGTCCAGTACATGCAGTATCAAGGATCACTTCATGCTAAGCTTTACCAGGAAATTGAAGTAGCTAGTGTTGATGCATTTCAAGGTAGAGAGAAAGATATAATTATCATGTCTTGTGTTCGATCCAATGAACATCAAGGAATTGGGTTTCTGAATGACCCAAGGCGTCTAAATGTTGCTCTTACACGTGCTAAGTATGGCATTATCATTGTTGGAAATCCAAAGGTTCTATCAAAAGTAAGTAAAACATTTTTCATAAAATTATACCACATGAATTGATGCATTCAAGTGATGGTTTTCTTTTATTGAAATAGGTTTTGAGATTTTTTGTCATCTTTGATATACCAGGCATGGCTTCTCTGTACTGAAATTTAAACCAATCAATTTTACTGTCATTAGTTTGTAAATTCTTTTAATATCGTCTCTTTTTTAGCAACCTCTCTGGAATCATCTGCTTAATTTCTACAAAGAGCAAAAGGTTTTAGTTGAAGGGCCATTGACTAATTTAAAAGAGTCAGTCATTCAGTTTGCCAAACCTAAGAAGTTGGTGAATGCTGCAAATCCTGGCACTCATTTTATGTCTACAACAGTGTTTGATGCGAGGGAGGCAATGGTCCCAGGAAGTGTTTACGACCGCACTGGTCACATGAATGGCGGCAATAACAGTGGAACAGGTGTTTCTCTAACTGCATCTGCAAGCCCATATTTCCCTCGTCCAGGTATGTAAACTCTAAAATTTTTAATCTCAGCAGCATTTGCAGTGCAAAAACTTAACTGCCAGCCTAAACAGTTGCTAAAGCCATCTGCACTCAGTCACAATGTGAATTGTCTAGTAATACCTCGTATTATATAGAGTTTAGCTTTATCTTTATAGTTAAGCATCAGTGCTTCATTGATAAAATAACCTATTTTAAAATACATATTGTGAAATCTTGTTACAATCTGCTTCACAATAATGCACTTTTTAGTGGTTTTCATCATTAATGAGAAGCACTAATATCTTTGTGATGTCCGTCTGTCCGTATGGATATATCAGGAAAGAGTTCGCTGAGCCGACTGCAACCAAATTTGGTACATAGAATATTCACATAAATAAATGTCCAATTTGACATATTTGGACTGGATCAACTCAGCAGGGGTGCCACAATTGCAAAATAAAACTTTTGGTAATTATGAATTCGAAAGGAATTGGTGTAACCGATTTCAACAAAATATTGTATGAAAGAGGTATGCAGCATAAAGAAACAAAATCAAGATGTTTAATATAGATATAGAAAGCAGGGTGGCCATAATACAGGAAATAAAAAAATTAATTTATGTGTATTTGTGTTGAACTGTCCACATCAACTTCAACCAAATCTGGTACATAGAATCTTCACATAACTACCTGATCAAAATAAAATTTGTACTGGATCAGCCAAACATGGGTGCCACAATTATAAATTAAACTCTTGCAGTAACTATGGATTTGGAAGGAATTGGTTGAATGCATTTCAACTAAATTTTGTATATAAGATTTCTACAACATACCGTAATGAAATCAAGATGTTTCAAGTGGAGCTAAAGAGCAGGGCTACCACAATAAAAGGTAAAATTATACTTCTTTTACACATATTTATAGAGGACTGACCATATTGATTTGAACCAAATATAGTACAGTCAGCGTCTGCTTAACATACAGGTTATGTTCTTGAAAATCCATAGGTTAAGCGGACATTCATTTTCCATATAAACTAATGTTATAAATGGAGATACGTTCCCGAAATGGAAAAGCACAGTTTTCACTCAAAACCAAGATGGAATATTGCACTATTGTATTTATAAATTAACTAACATGAAATTTAAACATGCATACAATATATTAAAACAAATAAATAGAAAACTTTATAATAATTTAAAAAATATTTCTTACCTGAAATTATCTTCCTCATTTGCTAACGGTAGTTGAAGCATTATTATGAGGTAGAAGAATAGTTATTGGTCGTTGGAAAAGGGGCTGTTATCAGAGAAATTTGAAATTGATTTAGATGAAGAGTCTAAAGGTGACTTTGGTGGTGATTTTCGTTATGGTGAATGGGTGGCAGGATTTCTTTCAAGTTTTTTGAAGAACTTGTCCAAATAAATTTTCCCGCCGAAGATAATTGTCGCCTTACATGAAAGCCTGGGCATCGCTCTATAGCATTGACTTACTGGTCTTTCTATAGGGCCTAAGCTTTTTCAACCCCATCTGTTTACCCATGTGCACAAGAATTGATGTACATATCAGCAGATAGTACATACATTGGTGTGGAATATGTTGTCAATATGTAATGTACGTATCAGCGGATGTACATAAAGCCAACGTACATTAAGCAGATGCTGCCTGTATATATAATCTTCATATAAATAAATAACCAAAATAGCATATCTCAACCAGGTCGACTAAACAGGTCTTATAAAATATCAAGGTTAGAATGTTTCTGTAACTATGAATTTAGAAGGTATTGGCTGAACCAATTTCAAAGAAATTTTGTTTGTAGGGCAAGTATAGAATAGGAAAATGAAATGAACATGTTTAGAACATCTAAAAAGCAGCGCTACCACAATATAAGTAAAAATAATTTTCTGATTTCAAAGCAAATACCATATTTCTCAGCATATAAGATGCACTTTTTTCCAAGAAAAATGACCCCCAAAACTAGCCTGCGTCTTATATGCCAAAGGTAAGATTATTACTGTTCTCAATACTGACACTAACAAGCACGCTAGGGTGGTCCAAAATTTTTAACTTTCGAAAATTGCCAACCTGACCCCATTGATTTGTGACATTACCATAGAGTAACTCAAGTACCAAATTTAACTCAAATTGGACAATATTCTATAGTGCCACCGGGCACTTAAATATCAGAAAACACGATGGTTCACGTCGGGTCCATATAGTATTGCCATCCTTCTGCTCCCCGAGTCAGTAGCCGTTTAAAATTAGTTTGGAGACTTTGAAAGCAATCTGTGAGAAGTCTAACATCAAGATGCATAAGCTATTCAATGGGGTGAAAATGTGAGTTATCATATTAAACATGGTTCAACAAGCGTAGTTCAGCATCGCCCGAATGCGTTATTTGGGAAAGGCCAAAAAACATTACTCCTAGTAAGGTATGCAATGCATTGATAATTTTTATTACAAAAAATACAGCCTCTGCTTGCTTTTGGACTCACTCTTGGGTCTTGGTCAGCTCCTGTTTGGTGCATGCTGGGTGTTGCCTGCGGTGTTCATCGAAAATTTGAAGAAGGAACTGCATTTGATCCTCGTCCTTCGTGAGGTGGGTGTTGTACTTCTCAATGAGAGCTAGGCCCCTCTTGGCCACGTCATTAATGACCTACAGACGATGTGTCGTCTCCCGCCCCTGCATGTAGTCTTCTCTTCCCTACCATTCTGCAGGGTGTAAGGCAAGGCAGCAGGTTTTAAGCTGCAAAAACCTGAAGAAGCTTTTAGTGTGCTTTGTGACGAAGCACTCTAAGCTTAACTTCAGCACATAGGGTCAGTCCTCAATTTCACTCTTTTGGGGGCTCATCATGCCCTTGCAGCTTTCCCCGAATGAACTGTTTACAGCCGTGCCTGCCATAATATGGGATCATAGATTCATCAATTGACACATTATTTTCCTTTGGAGTATTTTTCAAAAATAAACTTTTTAATTCATTCACTAGTGTTGGAACCTTTGCCATTCATTCGCCGAGATCAAGAATTTCACTGTCGCAGACATGGAGGAACCGAAAAATCTCTTCAAACTGATTGCGACGCATTGATTTGTAAATCAGCTTATTACGAACATCATCACTTGCCTCCCAATAGAGTCTCCTACGTGGAAGAGGTACCACTAACTAATAAACTACCTAGGAAAGTGTACATATCCTCCATTGATAGTTGAAACTGCAGCTGGTTTTTTTGTACCGCATACATGACAGTATGTTTCACTATATTTTCTACCGTCTCTTTCCCTAGAAAAACTTTGAAATATTCTATTGGGTGTGAGTCCTTGTTTAAGTGTACCACTCCGGTGTTCTGCATGTTAACTGGCAGGGAATTATATGCTGGTAAGTCCTCCGTCACCCACTCTCTTTCCTTTTGAGAATTGTTTTGACACATACCCTTACCCCTTTGGCCATTCTTTTGCACTTTAACTTCTTTCTGGCTTCTTCTAAGGGATTTATCTCTCTCACAGTCCAATGAAAAAACAGGAACCTCGGAATGTACCTCTTCTGGTGGATTGCTGCGAGATTCTGGTTCACCAGAGTGGTCATCATCGGACTCTTCTGCAGCCCCCATGACAGCAATGACCAATTCTGCCTCTGACTGAAGCTGACGTCGACTCAGACGATCAGGATCATTAGAGTCCTCATCGCCTGAATCCGCGTCAGTTTCTTTCCCACTGTCTTCCGGTGTGTCAATGAATACATGTGCTCCAGAATTCGGGATAAATTCTGAGTCAGAATTCTCAATGGCGTCAATAATTTCAGCTACATTGAGGCCCAGGAACCTGATAAATTGAAATATTTTATAAATCTGGGATGTGGCCGGCGTCCTTTAGAATAATATACTTTTCTCCATATTTTAAACAACATGAGCGTCCATACAGCATTAATCAAAGACAAATCTAGATGTAAATACGGAAAATGTTGGCAAAATCAATAATTAATAGATATTATTCGTGTTTACAGATAGCCCATTCAATGTCCATAAGAACTAATAGGTACGATGAAATTTGTGAAATAATCAAATAAGTACAGTAAACATCCAAACGATGCACAATAACCACTAAAATTGGAAATAAAGCTAAAACATTCACTCCCAAATACTTTCCTGGTCATGTGCCCATCAGGTCGTTTTTGACCCATTACAAGTTTGAGTGTACATGGCTCTCACAAAAATGAATTACTGAAATTGGCAACACTTAAATTGCGTTCTTAAATATCATTATATATCGACGACTCTTACAGAGGAGGAGGATATAACATATATATAACAGGAGGATACTAATGTTTTGGCACTTCCAGATGTGCTGGAGATTCGAAATTTTTTTCTTAGGTAGGATTTTGTGCAAAACCGACTAGAAAAAACGAAAATCTTGAAAAAGTGCAACAATGCGGCCGCTAAAAATTCGCAATTGTTTAAACAAATTTTCAAGGTTTATATATTTCTGAATGTGCCACGGAGTTGAAATTTTTTTTATAAGTAGAATTCCTTAAAAAACGAAAGAGGGATTATACAAATTTTGATATTTTAATTTTGTTTGGCAGTTAAAAATTCTTAAAGTTTAAACAAATAGATAACTGTTTAGGTACTACGGGATGAGTTAGGAAGCTGCAATTTTCAAATTATTTACAAAGTAGTGAATTTGCACAAATAAACATTTCAATTTCTCCATATTTGAATTGCGGCGGCCGTTAAAAATTATTTAAATTTAAACAATTAGAAAAATATTTTTTTACTTATTGAAGTGCTACAACCTTTAAATTTGGCTAAAATGTGTAGCGTTAGTACCCCATAATGAAGATAGTGTAAAATTTTTAAAATTGCAAAATTTGGGGATTGTTTTAACTATTATTTTTACATGTGGGAAAAACGAAATTCACTGCAGAGGTGAAATCTTTAGAATTAAAAGACTATTTGTAATGATGAAATGTCTGTCTGAAAAATGAATATTTTTTCAAGGTGAGTTGAAATGCATGCAGTATGCAAGCACCAACTACTAATATATTATAAAGAGAAAAATGCAAATTCATTAATATTATAGTGATGATTTATATTTTTAACTTACAATTTCTGACGAGAGGACACAGCGCGAGATAACATTGTTTCTGCCTGTGCATGCACTGTAACAATGTAGTCCTTTGCAGGAGAGTAAATGGCCCAGTATGGTAGAATCAAGCTTCTATTACGCAACAAAAACAATTTAGTAGCGATAATTTCTGTATGGGCGGCGGTAAAATTTTTCAAGGTAGTGGGTCAAAAATGACCCGCTGGGCATAAATGGGTTAAATAAATTTCTGAATGAAGTTGCATTGGCGAACCCATTTTGGACATCTTCCGTCATAATATGCAGCATCAATGCAGGAAAACCACTGCCACATGTTCTCGGTGTGCTCTGCTGCAAAACAAACTGCTCCCGACTTGGATGCATTGCAACTATGTATAAACAGACATACATAGTTGCAAACCATCCATGTGCATATGCACGAGCATGTAAATGTGTATACAAGTTTTCTTCCTGCTTAAGGGGGTAGGTATTTCGCGCTGATGGTAGGCAACAATTGCAGCGGGTTCACCAGTGCGGCTGTTCGAGTTCTGCAGTATTCAAATGCCAGGCGGCACCATTAAATGTTGTCTGATCGGAATGAACTTTCGTGTGTGAGTTACTCAATGATATTGTCACAGATTGAGAGGGTCAGGTTTGCCATTTTCGAAAAAAATATTTTGGGGGCCAATTTTAAACCACCCTAAAGCACACTCCTGTCTAAAATGGAATAATCTGCAGTTCGTTGTTGCAAAAACAATAAAATATACATCATTAATAATTAATAGTGAATAATTTGTTAATATATATAGTAATACCTTATGCAACGTGAATTTCGAGGACGCATTTTCATTGTTACTCTTCAATACCTACATGTCTGCTCACAGTGATTACAATTTTGGCGCGTTTGCGATGATTTAATCCCAAATGAGCCCGTTGAATAACGCAATTAATGCCACAGAACAGTAGAATTCGTTTAGATGCCATAAATATTTTATACCTATCTAGGATAAATAACGTTATGCGTATTGAGATCGCAATGGCTACAAAAGTGAAAAGATATGCCTATGCTATTATCTATAAGCTTCAGGCGATTCAATATGCAAAAAATGCATGGAAACTGAGTAGCAGTATGTCATTTCGATCTACCTTCCACAGAAAAAATTGATTCGTTAATGGAGAAAACGAAGAAAAACAAGCTGAGGATAAGAGAAACAGTCTTCGTAAGGTTGGTCTAAAATGGCCACAACTAAAGGAGGAAGTGATGGGTAACAGAACAGAGGGAGTTGGGTATTGCTGTATTGATCAAAATCATTATGTATGAGGCAAATAGAGTTGCAGAAGAAAAAGGACTAGTTAGGCGTACGTGTTGTTATTACATATGCATTCCATTTATTATTTATCCCATTATATTAAAACATCATCTTGAAATTAAGTTGAAGTAAGTACTAAAGGGTATCTATACGTACGATGTGTGCGGCACACTCCGGCAGGTTTAATTAATACGACTGCCAATTTCATGCAGGGCAGATTTAGCTATACAAGTCTCAAAACAATTATTTATGGTTTAGATCATCCCTATTTATTTTTAAAATTAAGTTTATCTAAAACATTATATTTGACTTATCACCCTGGAATATTTTCTGTAAATGTTGCCGGATACGGACTTAATCATGGCTGGAAATGATACACAACGTGACCCTTCATAAAATACTTTTTTCCTGAAAATTCTTCTAAAAAACGGGTGCGTCTTATACCTCGGTGCTTATTATATGCCGCGAAATACAGTACATTAGTTTATGATTTTACTAGAACAAATTTTACGAAAAGCACTTCTGTACCACAGGAAACACATGTACATCTCTACTTGTTGTAAATCCATGTTGAATATGCTATATAGACAATGCAAGAATATTTCACTTATCCCTTAGGCTGCACATTTTGATTCACTGGAATCTGAAAATTAACAATTCTCCACTCAAAAGTGAAACACGTTAAATTTGGCATTAAAATTGAAAAAAAATTATTTTGGCATACAGGATAAGAAATTAACCCTAATTAAGCTCTGAATTTACTTTTTATCATGATAATAGCATATAAATTTAAAAGAAATATAAAAATCTACTTCAAAATCTTTTTTAACACAATCGGATATGAATAATAAAACATTATGTACATAAAATTATAAATACAGAACCATAAACAAGGTAAAATATGTACAAAATTAAAAGAATGTTTTTTACAACTACAATATGTTTGATACTTTTTTGCATAAATATAAAAATATATAATATATAAATTTCAAAACCGGGAACTACACACAATTCTGGGTTATCTGGGCAGTCATTGCAGTAATAAATAGTCTGCTTTCTTTTACACTTGCCCTTTTTCATTTTACAACATTTAGAGGGCATAACACTGCAAACAGTACAAGGTCTTCTTCCAAAGTTTCTCTCTTCTTCTGAAATGTATAATCCATTTCATCAGAAGAGCTCATACTCCAAGTTACACAATGAGAAAAATATGTAAGGGCTGAGAGTTCATTTCATTTAGTGGACTGCCACAATGCTGAATTTATCCCAAGACTTTCCTGCTACAAAGTAAAAAAGGTTCATCTGTTGTGAATGCAAGATATGAAGGCAGACTTTAAAAAGATGAGCCACTCCATTGACCGACCTAGTGTTTTCCTTTCATAAAAATTTGATGTGGACACTTTCTCCATTCCTGTAATATGTCTAAAAATTCTGAATTGGTTAAATAATGATAATAAATATTTTAAGAAACTGTGAGAAAAATTCAAATCCTTACAAAGAATAGACATAAACTTATACTGTAGCCTTCTGATATAGGATATAGCCATGAAGCTCCAATAGTTAAAATAAAAAGAACAACAAAGCGTAAACAAGTGCTCGCAAAAGTTGCCTCTAGGTGGTGTGGTGGTGGTAGCAAAAAAATATGGTTTTTAAAATATCTCTTAGCAGGTTGAACGCTGCTGTAAATTTTATAGTTTTTACCAGTGGCTGACATGTTTTTTACTTTTTATTTATTTTAATAAGTGACTCAAGTTTTCTAACTCAGCCTTATCGTATCGATATCGCATTCAAGACATGTAAAAATTAGTAACAATAAAATTTATTGAACAATAAATTCGTAATTTATAAGAAAAATAAAATAACTGGTCTGTAGTTTTATAGACAAATTACACTGCACAACACAGTTTTTGCCCTCTTGACAAAAATAGTCGATTTTAGTGGTTTTTTACATGCTATTTGCGAATATGTAATTAGTTTTTCTCTATCACCTACCATTTGCTCAGAAATGACATTCCTTACGTTTTCTAAATTACTCTATTTCCTTTGACTTAGGTACCTAACTTAAATCTCGCGGGTTAGTGCAATTTATGCTGGCTTCCTGTGATTGTTTGCTCTTATCTATTTTTTCCACCCCATGCTGCCATCTAGTGAATTCATCTTGTTATTCACCCAGTAATTCCATCTTGTGCTGCCATCTATATATAACTATCCATTCTATTGCGTTACTCACTGCATAAAGCATGTAATGGTGGTTGACTGAGCAGTACCTTGGCTTTAACTGTGTTTTTAAATATCTGTTTTTATAGGAGTAAAGTTTATTTTAGCTATTTTTATGCAATAAGTGCTATTATGTCTCGAAAGTGTGTGAACAGTCCAGATTTGTTTTGTTATGTGTTCGGGGAACTCACAGTGAAAGCTCAGAAACATGCACTCACTCCTCTAGTTAAGAAGGCCTATGAATTGTACTTTGGTTGTAAAGTGAGGGACCAGGACAAACCCTGGGCGCCTCACATATGTTGTGGTTCTTGTGCGAGCAATTTAAGAAAATAGTTGCAAGGTTCATGCCCATCTATGCCGTTCGCTGTACCGATGGTGTAGACAGAACAGAAAGATCACATTAGTGACTGTTACTTTTTTTTAACCAATGTGAGGGGTTTCTCTTCAAAATCAAAACATTCCATCCAATACCCTAACTTGGCATCAGCTATGCAGCCAGTTCCTCATGATGAGAACCTCCCAGCTCCTAGGCAGTTATGCAGGATCCAGTTTTTTAAAGTGAACTGAATCATACAGAAAAGGCAGCCTGGAATGCCTTTAAATCAGTGTGCTCCAAATTTCTCAGCAATAACAAAGCTGATGACTATGTGGAAATTGTTAATGAGATGTTGAATTGTTTCCAAGTTGTGGGCTGTAATATGTCATTAAAAATACATTTTCTTGACTCTCATCTGGACTTTTTCCCCCAAAACCTTGGCACAGTTAGTGATGAACATGGGGGAGAGATTTCATCAAGAAATTTCAACAATGGAGATAAGATTTGCCGGAAGATGGAATTGCAGCATGCTGGCTGAATATTGTTGGTCAATCATCAGAGAAACTCCAGAATGTACTTACAAGTGAAAAAGAGCCAAAAAGACATTTTAAACAGTGTTTTAATGCAAACAAATGTCTATAATATGTGAATAAATTTATATTTTAAGAGTTAAAACTTCAATGGAATGTCCTGTTGAAATGGTACTTGATAGAACATGATGGTTTGCAGATTTGAATTCATCTACCCTCAATTTACTAAAATTACCTAATTTCATTCCGAGGGCAGAAAAAAGTTTAAATTTGTTGAGCAGTGTTATTAACTAAAATAAAATACGAAAAAATAGTTAAATCTCAAATTTTTAATGAAGAGTATTGGACACAATGCCCACAATGAATAAAAGTGCAAAATTGGCGCACATAAAGTAAATAAAAATACAGTAAAACCCCGTATTTACGTTATCGGAATGTACGTTTTCCCGCTATTTACAACATTTTATTTGGGTCCTGTCAATTTTCCTATTATTCCGATGTAAGTAAAACCCTGTATTTACACTATTTCATTTTAAGTTTTCGTACTGTTCGTGTCATTTTACGTTAGAATTTCCGATTTTTTGAAAGAATTTAGCATGTGATTTCCAACAGTTTTTTAAAGTTTTTCATCTTAGCTTTGCAAAAAAATCTGATGTGGCCATCACATGACTTTCTCTATATCTGTAATATTTCTACAAATTCCAAATAGGTTACATAATAATAAATATTTTAAGAAACTGCGAGTAAATTTTAGACTAAATAGAACAGAAATAAACTTAAACCCTAGCCTTCTGATATTGGATATAGTCACAACAAAGCTCCAACAATTAACACTTGGATGCCCGGACTTAGCTCACCCCCTAGTATACCCACTGGGTCAATTTGACCCGTACTATGAAATATCAGCTTTTATAGCTTAAAATTGCAAAATTAAAAGCGATACATTATTTTTGTCATTTAACCCCTCAACGCCGTCAGGCATACTATTACGTCCTGCAAAAATTGTCTAATCGGCCGTCAGGCGTACTATTACGTCCTGCGGCAGCCCTAATTTATTTCATCTTTTGACGCTAGAGACTTCATTAAATCTAAATAACCTATATATATTTTGAAAGAGGAAGCTTTGTACTTCCTATCTATCTTTGTCTTGTATTTTTTTCTCTTTTAAAAAATATATTATCAATGTTGAATTTTGCGATAGAATTTTCAATTTTGCTATGATATGATGGTGTTTCTCTGTATAAAAGTCGCTTTTCAATGTAGCAAGGAACCTTTCCTTGGTGTTTGAAATGCAATGTAGGAACTCTGTATCATTTCAAAGGAGAGGACGTTTTTTCTCATCTTTTTTTCTGCTGGAGATATTTGGCTTATGTCATGCGACAAAGGTCTTCATCGGTATGTAAAGAAAGAAAGGAAAATATCTTATGTCTGTCTATGCACAGCTTATTATAAATGTTTACAATGCAATTGATGAAGAATGGAATTAGGTTGAGTAAAAACATTTCTGTAAACATTCCCTTCCATTACCGCGCGATCCTTCGTTCATCGCTTCATAGGAGAGCGTCAACGTCAAAACAGCTGATTTCAAAATCCAAGGCCGACATTCTTCCGATAATTTAGTGCCACGCCTCAAAGAGAGGCATTTTGTGAGAAGGATATTATCTGTCATATAATTTTCAAAACCTTTAGAATTTCATTTTAATCTCGACGAAAATTGCGGGGAATTGAGTATATCTATTTGTAAGTATTTGTTTACATATAATGTACGTTTAGTTTTGTGATAGAATTTTAGTTTTTACCACGGGCCTACGGATTTTCGGTTTCTAAAGTTGACCCATAAATAGCTGAGGAAAGGGAACCCACAAAATTGGGTTCCTTTTCTTTGACACTTGAAAGAAGACGAGGTCTGTTTTCCTCTTCAGATAAGTGCTTCGCTGTTGTGCTAGCAGTGCCAAATCAGCGATGAAGCGAGTAGGCAAGAAGAGGACACGCCAGCAAAAATCACGAAAAGCTCTTCCATATATTTACACAATAGATTACTAGAAGTGTTTACTAAGCTATAAGGCATTTCTTGCTGAATCCAATTACGCATGCGTAAATTTTCTGAAAATATTTGGGAAGGACCTATAAGCTAAAGTTTTCCGTGTTTTATACAACGTCATATCTCCCTTTCCAATGAATGAAATGCAACCATTTCTTCTATGTGACTTCTGTAATGACTAAGAATGATGACTGTATAACTAAAACGTTTACATTATAAATAAATCATCTTTTAATAAATCAATAATACTACATTGACTTAAAAATTTCCAGTCAAGACATGAAAAAGATGAGATTCGTAAAACTTTTTACCTAATTGGTTTAGATGGGTAGACTTACAGAATGAAATTGTTACTAATTTTAGCTATTTTTTTATTAAAATTGCACATCAATATCTTTTATAGATTTTCCGGTGCTGAATATTATATATAAAGCGCGAATGCACGCCGGAAAATTAGCGATTGGTTTACATTCTCTTCTACTCCAACAATCTTTGTATGTAAAATATTTTAGGCAAAATAGATATTTACAAATTTCATGTCTTTCATAAATCCACAAAAAAAATTAAGAAAAATCAAGAGAAAACTTCTAAAGTTATGATTATTTTAATATTTTCGAACGTTTTTGCAACGCAATCATGCAAATTTAAAAACCTCATCCGGCCGTACAGGTGGGATTTAATAAATCTCCTCCGGGCTTGAGGGGTTAAGCAATTATAAGTTATGTATATGTTTAGTAAATTTCGCCAAACTGATACATTCATGGTCAAAAATAATGTTTGTAACAATTATTTTTTCAAAATAAAAGTTGTGTTATAGTAATTTTTCAACGTGATAAATATTTTACTGCTCTCTTATTAGAATGTACGCCTAAAGAAAGACGTCCTTTTCCATAGGGTTCTAGGATGGGATGTGGCACCTTAAGAAACTGGAAATGCTATTGATAAATGGTTAGTATATATGTATGTGGTAAGAACCTATTAAAAAATAAAGCAATTATTTCTTTGCGAGTATTTATTGCGTTTAAATAAGGTATACATTCTCTATTCAGACTAACTAATAGCATGAGCCGGTACACTCTCTGTCTGAAACTTAAAAAAATAAGAACATCTTCAATATGTCAATTGTGAAAAAAAATATTTGAAAATCATGCAAGGATTGCATATCAGCGAAAGAACGTAAAAATCTTATGCTCAAGTAATATAAGGCAGACCCATATTTACCAACATGAAGAATTAATTAGGTACTGGTAGCAACAAAATGTATGTAATTAAAATATACAGAAATAAGCACGCTAATTATAAAAAGGCATTATTAGTCGGATATGTATAATGGTAATGCGTTACGGTTGAAAGCACTCATTTCACTTTCAAATACTACGAACAGGTTGATTTATAACTAATTTAATAAACTAACGCTAATTATAAATAGTAAGTATTTTACTATACCATCTAACAACAAAAACCTTTCGGTCCTGAAAAATAGGTTTCTTTGACAAATATTTGTGACGAACAAACCAAGTTTCAAAATAATATAATAACAAAATTATTATTCTTTCAGCACTTTAGTGCAGCTGACGCAAGTGCAACGCATTTTGTCCATACACATCCCACAAACCATTTTCTTGTATACTGTGCATTTGGTTGAGGTTTTATTTTCCCTGCAATTTTCCATGATGTGACATCTTCGGCATTTTGAAACAACTTATTCTTCGCCTTTATTATAATAATTTGGCCACTTTTCACGTACTTGCTTCACTTATAGCTTCTCTTCAAGCTGTCTAATGAACTTTCTCTGCGAAATTTTTTTACCAATGATAGCTCTATATATCACGACAGCATTTATTGCCACCAAATCAAGAATGTTATAAAATATGTGTCCGTCAAACCTATCCTCAGGGATGTTATTGAGTTCTGCGAGAATCTCATCAGAGTATAAATCATGTCTACGAGTCATTATCTGACACTATTCTGTGAAAATGCACACAAGGCTGCCTGCATGTTATTGCACATCCAAATATTGCCAGGGACTGAGCAAAGGGCTTGTTGAGATAAAATGAGTGGAAGACAATATCTGCAAGTTCAAACCTGCACACACAATGTTGCATTTTTGGGACAGAAAACGATTGAGTGATGATTAGGAGGGAGAGTGGGAATCAGGGAGGGTGGGAGGGAGAGTGATAGAGGAACGCAGGGTTGAATGCAAGGAACAGCTGAAAAAATAGGTAGTAATTCAATATCATCAGCTGTGATAACATAGAAGCGTTTTGGCATTCCATGTTGAAGAAAATGTTTCATTCTACACTCGAGTCAAAATGACCCGTTCGGGCATCCGAGGTAAATTTCTTTATAATTCATGACATACTGTCATGGCAAGATTAAAATCTCTTGTGGGTAAACACCTTCTAAAATGATTAAAAGTCATGAGAAGAAATTGGGATCAAGATCATATTACAGTAGATACCCATTCAAATTCTCCTTCGGGTCTAATTGACCCATCTGAGTGTTCTAGTGTTAAGAAAATAAAAAGGAGCATTATTAAGATGTAACTAAGTGTCAATTGTTAACAGTACTCATCTGAAGGTGGCATGGTTATGGCAGCTAAAAATATAAGATATCTCTTAAACAATGCATTATATGGAAAAATGTTTCAAACAAAACTTATAAAATTAAATTTCCTACAACTTTTATTCAAGTACATTTTTACATTTATCAAATATTAATGCAAATATTTCAAAATAATGGTCAAGTTACAAAAGTAAACACCCACTTCCAGTTGACCGATTTTTACCAAAAACTAATCAGTCCTTGTGACTTTCATAAAAATGTTAAATATAAAATTTCGCGTTGATCTGATTAATAGTTTTTGAGTTACAGCACCCACAAAAAAGCTATCACATACACGGACATCATCGAGAAAATGGTTAAAACGTGTTCAGGGGACCTCAAAACGTGTATTTCCATATAAATCACGAAGTCGATTTTTTTCATGAAAACAATACTTTCCCCTATACTACATATGAAGAATCAAAGATGGCTCAGAACACTTTTGGCATAATATGATAAATGGAAGAGACTCCAGCCAAAAACAAGTGGTCAAAGACTAGCCCGATGCATTTTGCCTACTAAGTGGGCATTTTGAAGGGCGATGTTCCTTTGACAGCGACCAGGGTCAACTGTGAGAAAGTGAAGGGACCAAGAGTGGAGCAAGAACGAAAGACAAAAGAGGAACGAAAACAAAGTGGCGTGTGTATTATCTCTGGTCAATAAGTCTGTAAAGCGTCTTGTTGAAGTCAGTGTCACTGTTCATTAATGTGTCTCGATTTTTGTAAATGTGTAGATTTTCTAGGGAATTTAAAGAACTATTAGATGAAATTTCAAGTTGTAAGTCTTTTAATTGAATGCTGTGACCGGTTTCAAAAATGTGGTTAGCGACACTGGATTTATCAAATCGGTTATGCACTTAGCTCACTGTAAATATTGGCTCCCACAGTTTTTAACTAAATTTAAGTTAATTTGTAATTTTTTATAATTTAAATTACCTTATTTTCCCAAATACAACTGTTTTTTCCAAAAAATGAATTTTAAAAATATCCTCCGCATTATATTCGTGTAATAGTAATTTTAAAAGATCGTAAAATCGTGCTTTGAATAATCACAGTACATTCCACATGTCTGTTAAGTGATACAAGATGCTTGCTACATTGTAAACACATCAGGCATACATATTACATTGTACTTGAAAAGCATCTGAGGCGAAAATAGATCGAGTTCAGTCGGCAGCTGAACTCCTCATTAGTCATTGAATTGAAGCTATCAGTGTTTTGGCATATTTTTTGTTCCTGCCTTAGCGAGTTTTTACCTATCAGTTATTTTTTAAATGGGTTACAAAAAGGATGTTGAATATGTTGAGAAAAAAGGTTCTTCCTAATCCCAGGTTAACAGAGGAACCCGATGAAGTGATAACATGAATTTTAAAATAGTCGTAGCTCAAGAGGTAGAAAAAACGAACAATATTCAAGCTTTAAAAAGTATCATGTTCCTGAAGTAAATATACCTATGTATGTCCATGTACAATTTTCTGTACAATTTTCCAGACAAATGTAATATGAAGAATGTAATGGAAACCCAAGCATACTATACTAGCATTTTAATTCAGCATATACTTTAATATTGCTATTATTAAAAATGTGCTGGTTAAGTAAATGAATAAATAGATCTACTCTTTATAAACTTAGCTCTTTTAACCGCTTCCCTGACGATTTTTTTACAATATAGGATCTAAAAAAAGTCATTTTTTTATTGCAATTTTGAAAAAATGATAATGATACAATTAAAGAAATGCATTCATTTTTTAACAGTAAATTTTAATAAAAATGATATCAAACTTTAAAATTTTTATATTTTTGATAGATACGAGGTACTTGAACTCGATTCATATTTAAAAGTTACATTTCTTTGGTACAAACTACAAAATTAAGAAAAACTAATGTATAAAACGTACTTATGTACAACAAAACATTTCTATGCAATAAAAAATACATATATATGGTGTTAATTATATATACACTTACGTAATAAACATGAAACAATAAAATAATATACAATAAAAAAGAAATAATAATAGGTAAAAAGTACTAAATATTAAACAACTAATTCACGTATGTTACAAATAAATTGTATACAAAATATACAATATTCATATATTTGAACTTGAATGATAAATTCTAAAACACGGCACCACACATAACGGAACATTACACGTCGCAAAGTAGAAACGGCTCTTTCCTTATCCGCTTTCCCCAGGCATCTCGCTTTCGTCCACACAATGCACACTGCTTCGTGGGTTTTTTCTTATTTTCAGTAGTAGTAACAAGGTAACAATATAACAACAAAAACAAGAGAAAAATAAAAATGCTATGGAGCACAAACGGAAGGAAAACTGCTAGACATATTCACTCGAAAGCTGTATGAATAACTGACCCGAAAATGTCTTCTAAAGGGTGCATACTTATCTCGAGGGGCACCACCAAGGAGGGGAGGCAAAGGACCTTCCAGGAACTGAGGAACGAAAGAGTGGGTGGGTAAAACCCTCTCAGGGCAAATGACCTAGCAATGGAAAGAAAGGGTAGGTGGAGAAAACCCTCTCAGAGCAAATGACCTAGCAATGGAAAGTGTCCTTGGTAGGGTAAAGAACATCTGGTGTAGCAATTGAAGCAACTGGGTTGTAAAGAGAAATTTTGGCATCAGCGGTGCAAATGACCGTGTGAGTTCAGTGCTCCGAAATTTCGAAGAACCCGCTTCGAGAAACCCTCCGAGAAATCTAATCTGTCTCTCTGAGTGACCTCTAACGGTCGGAACGTAAACTACTAGGAAGGATCGAAAAAACTTGGTTGCGTTTCTACAGGAAAGGAAAAAATACAGCGGCCCGAGTATACTCGGGCTTGTCAGAATTTGACCCTCGCCTCTATCCGAGTATACTCAGGGTAATCAGGAAAGCGGTTAACAGTGCTTTCTTTGTTAGTCTTACTGTAACAAATGAGCGAGCTTAAAAGTAAAATCAGTTTAGCTATTTTTTCTTTTCCCGCAATTAACATTTTTTTCCCAGGTCCCTAGAAAAGTGTAAATAAGGGGTTTTACTGTATACGAATTGCGCTTAAAACTGATTGCAAAATACATACTAAAAAAATGTTGAAAAAAAATGGCAAGTTCAAATTCAAAACGGCAGTGATCTGGACAAAGGTTTAGTGCTAACTGATGACGAGAGGAAAAGGGAATGCCTTACCGCTGACTTTCCCCCAATAAAATCTAGTTAGGAAAGGCAATGGACTCGAGTATCAATTGATGTCTGCCGCCACCTAACTGCACCGCGCTGGGCATCAATTGATGCCCACCACATCCAATGTGTTAAACATTGCATTATATGGGAAAATGTTTTGAACAAACGTAGAAAATTAAATTACCTACAACTTTTATTCCAATAATTTTTTACATTGATCAAGTATTAAAGCAAATATTAAAAAAAAACGGATGTGACACCTACTTCTGGTTGACTGATTTTAACCAAAAACTGAACAACTCTTGCCCCTTTAATTAAAGTGTCAAATATAAAATTCCGCAATGATATGATTAATAGTTTTTGAGTTAGAGCACCCACAAAATTTTTTTATACATAAATACATCATCAAAAAAATCTGATGTGGCCACCACATGACTTTCTCGATGCCTGTAATATTTCTAAAAATTCCAAATAAGTTAAATGATAATAAATATTTGAAGGAACTGCGAGAAAAATTTATAGACTTTACAAAGAACAGAAATAAACTTCTGATATTTGATATAGCCACACAGCTCCAACAATTAAGCATAAAAAGGAGTGTTACTATGATGTAACTAAGCGTAAAGTTGAGAAAAAGAAAGAACGTAGTTACTTCCACAAATTTATTTTGCACGACCGGTTTCACTACGATCGTAGCATCATCATCAGGTGATAAAATATAAAAATATATTGACTAAGTTCTTTCTTTTTCTCGATGAGTAAATTCCACAGGGTTGAGCCTGACCTCATTATTGATAATCGTAAAGTGTTAACAGTAGGTGGTGGTGTGGTGGTGGCAACTAAAAATTAGTTTTTAAAATATCTCTTAAACAATGCATTATATGGGAAAATGTTTCAAATAAAGGTTGTAGAAAATTAAATTACCTACAACTTTTATTCCAGTATATTTTTACATTTATTAAATATTAAAGCAAATATTTTTTAAAAATTGATGTGTCAAGTAAACTCTCACTTTCGGCTGACCGATTTTTACCATAAACTAATCAGTTCTTTTCCCTTTAACAGAAATGTCAAATATAAAATTTTGCATTGATCTGATTAATAGTTTTTGAGTTTGAGCACCCACAAAATTACAGTCACAGACACAGATACACACACACACACATCGAGAAAATAGTCAAACCATGTTCAGAGGACCTTAAAACATGTATTTTCATTGAAATCTTGAATTTGATTTTTTTCATGAAAACAATACTTTCTCTATACTTTATATATGGAGAAAGTAAAAATTGTCAAAACCATTGCCGGATTTAAGTTGTTGGTGCCCATAGGCACTGTTTTCCGGTGTAGAAAATTAAATTTCCCACAACTTTTATTCCAATACTTTTTTACATTCATCAAATATTAAAGCAAATATTTCAAAACGGATATGTAACAAGGGTAAACACCCACTTACAGTTAACCAATTTTTACCAAAAACTAATCAGTTCTTGTACCTTGAACAAATATGTCAATTATAAAATTTTGCGTTGACCAGATTAATACCGTATATACTCGTGTATAGTTCAACTCCGTGTATAGTTCGACCTCTGATTTCTCGGTGAAAAAATTAAATTTTTCATATATCTCGTGTATAATTCGACCCTAGCTTTCTACTTACTCTTTTACCCTAGATTTCCGTCAGAATCGACATTTTTCGTTTCGATATCTCGAAGCTCACAATCGAGGTATATAGAATGATCTTGGTTTTCAACAGCTTTTAGTATCATAATAATACTATACTAATAATAAACTGTAAACATCATAAACCTATTGCACGATCTTGAGAAGAAATATATTTATTACTTTTTAACTACGAGATGTGACATACGAATGGTGGCAGAATTTCTAGCAAATAGACGAAAATTAAGCTTATATAACGAAAATTAATAGATGCATATTACTCGTAAAACCTTTAATAGAAGTTATGAATGATAGTTGAACAAGATGAAATAAACTCATTTTAATATAATTCATTCCAACTCATCTGTTGTTATAAGACACAAGAAATATATGCATAGAAATCAAGAAAACAATCTGTGAATTTGAGACAGGCTTTAGTATTCACGTAACAACATTATGACGACAAAAGGTCAATATAATGGTTACATTACGAATTTTGGTTAAAATGCACTATAACCCACCACTGAACGTATAAAAAAATAATGAAAAATACTACTGGGTCGCTATCAAATCAGAATTTCGAGATAATACAGGACAGGTATATAAGTCTTCAAAAAGGAAAAAAAATAAATTCTCCACTGTATGGAATTTTTTGAAACATTTTTCAAAACAAAGTCTCACTTCGCAGTCAGGTGCTTTCTTTCTTCCAACCTCGCTTAGTGCAAACCACACAGCAACTCTGAGGCTTAGCTTTCTTGCCAGTTGGGTGAATTTTCTCGAAGTGCCTCTCAAACAAGCACTTCAAAGGAGGGTTGAATGAGGACCTACCTGCACTTGATCTGGCTACCTAGGGTCTGATAGTTTGTATAAGAGCTTTCACTAAGGTCAATCTATAGAGGAGATGGTCAATGTAGCCATTATTAGCGCAATACAAAATGTACGAATTGTGTACATTTAGAATTCTTTTAAAAAATTTAACATATAACTTCATTCCCCTTTTCCTTTCTACTAAATATGCTTGCAACCTTTGATCTTTTAGATCCATACCCCCCATGGCTGAATTGTATTCATCAACGCATTTAGGTTTTACAACATCTACACCTCTAGTACTTTTTACGACCATTTCATTGTCATGAAAAGTAGAAATTATTGCAACATCTCTTTTATCTCTCCACTTCATAGTCATTATGCCATTACTATAATATGCTACTGTCTCACCCTTACTTAGCTTTTTATTTTTTAAGACTCGAGGAACATTTTTTCTATTTTACCTCAGGGTTCCCGCAACATTTACTCCATTTTTAGTAAGAAGAGATGCTAAGTAAGGGGAGTTGTAATAGTTGTCCATCCAGATTGAATGACCTCTTCCAAACAATGGCTGAATTAATTTCACAACTACTTTGGAACTTTGCAAATTGTCCTCCATGTCCACCTTACAGATTATATCTGAGCCAGCACCCGTGTATACAATGAAATTCCAAAGATAACCAGTTTTTGATTCACACAGCTCAAAAATTTCTGTACCAAACTTAGATGCCTTCAATGGAAGGTACTGCCTAAATCCTAACCTACCCTTCCACAGTGTTAAAGATTCATCAATACAAATATTTTCGCCTGGCTGATACAAATTGTGAAATTTTGACTTCAACACTCATAAAATAATAAATTTTGAATAATTTTGATGGTCCCTTGTAATTTTTCTTATCATTCACAAAGTGAAAAAATTTCTGTATAAGTTCAAATCTATCTTGTGTCATGACTTGGGAATAAATTTCCAGAAAGGGATCTTTGGAAAAATACAACTTTATCATCGGTTTTTGGATGATTCCCATGAGAAGAAATAATCCAAGAGTAAGATATATTTCCTCCTTTGAGACGTCTCTCCAATTATTAACTTGAGACCTAGGTTTGAGAGAAGTATTCTCTATATGCTGCTGTGCATAGCGGTTAGTCTCCATGACAATTATTTCCAGGACTTCCCTATCAAAAAAAGCAAGAAAACTATCTAACACAGTTTTAGTTTGTATCTGTGGTCCATTAGTACCTGTGAATGACATTTTTCGAGGATTATATAATTCATCCACTAGCTGCCAAGTAAAAGGTGCATGATCACTAGAATCGCCAAAACCATCATTGTCATCTTCGATTGTAGCAAACTAGCTGTAATCTTCATCACTAAACTTGAAAATATCATGTATTGATTCATCTGAATCAATTTCACTGTCACGTTCATCCAACAAAGGCAAAATATCCTGAGCTGAAACATTTGCACGCTTAGAAAGACTCGCCATGATTTTTTACTATGTGGCAAAACAATTCACTCAGAAATATACCCAGAAAAAAGCTAGCGTAGTAATTGGAAAGAAAAAAATGAGGGCAGCACCATACAGGCATTTTAAACCTGAGGAAACTGAAGGATGAAGAAAAGGTGAACAGGTGGCTCTGATATTTAGACTTGCGTCAAGTGAGGTCAGGGTCTGTACGCATGTACGGACAACTGCTCCTCGGGGGGAACAGCAAGATCCGTACAGGTGTACTGTGAACCGGTCTTAGGGGTTAAAGTATAATCAAATAGAGTACGTCAAAGATCCTGAAATTGAACCTATGCTTTCACAGTAGGACTCACATCTAAAACATGCAGGAGAACATAGAGCGAAAGATTTGTCGAAATCAAGAGGGCAATTCTTAAGCTCTCTTCACAAATTAATAAAATCGTTCTCACTGAATGACAAAATAACACAGATTTATTATGTACTGGAATATATGTGAGTAAAAGTGGAATAGAATTTGCTAAAACTTTGTTGTTCTTTGAAGGTGATTTCTGAAGACCTCGTGCTCTCTCTTAAAAACTAAGCGACCTGTGCAATACCGGTGAAAGCTGTTAATGTTGCTGATTTTGCAGCAAACTTAAAGAATCAGCAAGGCCTAAATTTTTTGAGAACATGTTTATATGATTATACACCATGTTTAATTTAAATTTAGTTAGCAACAGAATACTTGGAAAGTTACACAGCAAAAAAAACATAGTGAGTTTTAACTTTACTCGGAAGATGTTTTGTGAAGATTCTTTACTCTCGCGTTTACAATCAAAACAACCGTTCCCAAACTAAGTATGCCTAAATGGTGAAGAATTAATGTAATATTGCATAATGTAAGCACATTGGAGAAAAACTAAAATAGGCCATGTGCATCAAGGATAAACAAATTATAATTATACAGCAATAAAAATGTTGCTCTGAGAGGCAGGTTTATTAATTTTTTGCAATAGATTATTTCCAACTTGATTCAACATTTGGAAATATAAAAAGAGTATTCATAACTCATCTTTTTTTGACAATTTTTTTCAAAGCCTTCCTCACCGTTTCACTTTTGAAATCGAAGCACCTGTTCAGTAGAAATGTCTTGCCGATGAATGTTCAAACTGAAGCCAAGTGACGATTAGTGTTTTAAGCATCTCAATTGTGAAACAGTGATTATTTGTGCAAATGAATATCAGAAAAAGATCGCAATTTTGAAATATGGAGGTTATTTTTTATTTCGGAGTAAAATTTCCGTTACGATATATAGAGGAATATGAAATATGGAGGTTATGAAATAGGTCTAGTTCCTATAATATTACATTGGGTCTGTTCGAAACCAAAACATCACTACGCTATATGGAGGTGTATGATTAAAAGAGGTTTGCTAGGTAGAGGTTTTATACTGTATTTCTTTCTTTTTTTATTTTTTTGCAGTGATTATGTATTATTTTTATATGCCACATCCTGTGCATTGAATCACCCAGCCATTTCACAAGTTCCTTGTGAATTTTAATGATAACCTTGCATATCTATATCTACATGATACCCTGCAAGTCACCTTTTTGGTGGATGGCATGGGTTGCAGTGCACCAAAGGTCCCTATTTTTCCTCTTTATCACTCAGTTCTACAATCGATCCTGCGAATCTTATCCTCGCTGTCCCGCTTTCGGAGATATGTCGGGCTTCTGATAATACCTACTACCTCCTTTGCTGGTCCCTTTGACATATTTTTCCAGCAGTTTAAATCTAGTCTGCAGCCTACGTTCCTCTAATGATGTCCATTTCAGATCTTCTATTAATGACGTTATGCTTTGTTTACTATTGTTATTTCTCTTTACAAATCTAGCTACCCTGCACTGCACCTTTTCTATCTCGTTAGTGAGTCCCTTTTCGGAGAGATCCGAAACAGGTGACGCATATTCGATCTGCGGTTGAACTAAGATTAACACCCGAACCTTGAGTCACATACAACCCCGGTCTCATAATTTTATTTCTTTTACAAGTGTCAATTTTATCTACAATTTGACTTTTAAGCTATTCTTTATGGTCACGATAGTCACTGCTCTGTCATTCGGAAAAAGACGTCAAAACAAACATGTGAAAGGTGTGGCATCGAATCGGATGATTTAGAATAGCATTGTTATAATTATGCGTTTCAGTATTATTACTTTTATGATTTTGCTCTCACTGTTTCCTAATATTACTTCTGAGGTCCATATTTTAATGATTGAATTTTAACTGGTTGACATTATTTACATTAAAACTTAATTTGAATTTTGAATAACATATATTATCCATAGTGGAATTCCTTAGGTTTAATAATAAAATGTTTATAAAACATTAATAATTTGTTTTATTTTGTTAAACTGTAAATATTTGATACTTAAAATGGTTGGGTCCTTCGGGAAGGTATGCTTTAAATAATTTTCGATTACTTGGTTGATTAAAACTGATTAGAAAATAAATCAGTAAATAAAAATATTTCCCTGGCATTATTTTTGATACGAGTTGTTGGTGCTTGCATACTGCAAGCGCTTAAAAAAAATCTCCATACACCAAGATATAAACTCGTAAATAAACCAACCCGATCTCCAGGGCAACAGCATTGACAGCCACGTGGAGCCTATATTTATTAGACAATAAGTTCCATGAGTTCTAGCAGAATATTTATAATTTCCTGCATAATTAAGGCAAATATTCATAATTTCCAAATTCTCTGGCAATCGGCTTGTGTCCAAGTTTTTAGTATTTCAATTTTTGTGACTCAGTTCGCCCTGCATGAGCAATAAGAATAATCATCATTCAGACAATACTCTATACACTAAAGTTGTGGAAAAATTAGGATCTTTTTTGCCTTGAGCACATATTTGAATTTAATAAATTGCGAAATAGGTATGATGTCATTATATTTAACAATTGACAAGAGTTAAAATTTCTTGAAAAACGGTGAAACAACATCAAAATACTTTTTACGTTTTACTAAATTTTTTGTATAATGACATCATTGTATGTCAACATTGTAGTTTGAAATCATTGGCATAATAATATATAAGACAATAATTTTCATTTTCTTTGAAATTAGGGCATATATCTGGAATTTTCAAATTCTCTGGCAGTTGGTTTGCATCCGAGTTTTAGAATTTCAGGTTTCATGGCTTAGATCACCCTATTTCAGCAATAACTATAATCATCATTAAGGCAATAGCCTATATGTTACACTAAAATTTGTAAAAATTAGGATACTTTTTGTGTTGATTGTGACATCAACATCCGTGCATTTTAGTACGTATCCCGATAAAAAATTAATTTAAAATTATCACGTCATCATATGTCTTTGGCTGAAATCAAATGGATTATAATGCAATATAAACATTAAATCAATGCTCTTTAAGTATGGAAAATACATTCCCATTGAAAGGCATTGGAGTTGTTGCTATGGCAGTTAATATTATTTTTCATTGTTGAAAACCGAAAAACTTTTCATAATTTTATGATTAAAATCGAATTTTTATGCAAATTCAGCATGAATTTGAATTCTGCCTTCAAGAAAAATAACCTTCATACTTTATTCCACAGTACAGTGCATATCCCAACTTTGTATCTTAATTTTAATTAATTTAAAAAATGCAATTTTATAAAGCCCTGCATCGTTTTCAATGCTTTTCTTATGGGTGTTTAAAATTGGACTTGGGAGTCAAAAACACCCCTTAAATATAACTTTTTCTGGATTTTTTGATTTTTTCCTGAGGTTGTACCAAATGCCCTATATTCATGCCAAATTTCAACTCTGTAGCACTTCTAGAAGCACCTTAGGTTTTATATGATATATCCTATATATATCCAATATATATAAGAAGCAGCTATTTATAATGATATCGTTTAGCAGTAAATATGTTTATTGATGCACCAACTATGGTGGAAGAAGAAATTTTTAATAGACAGAGATATAATCGGGTCATGGTGTTTTGCTGTTTTGTAGTGTATGTTTGGTCATATTATATCATATAGTTTCAAATACTCAATCAAACGATGATACACTGTACACTTTCCTAATTTGTGAACACGTAAAAATAGGATAAAACGTGAATGAAGTCAATTTACCATTAAAAGAAAATGTGTTGTAACTTACTAGGAACTAAATACTTACATTAACTGCAATGAGTTTTAATTACTGTATATCCTCGATTCTAAGATGCCATCGATTGTAAAATGTACCCTTGTTTTAGTAATTGCTTTTCGAAAAAAATAATACTACAGATGCCATTGAATGTAAGACACACACTGATTTCAGAGACATTAATAAGGGCATCTTATAATCAAGGAAATATGGTATATTTTAAGATCGCAAATTTCTTTTAACTCCTCAGCATCAAGCAACGCACTGAGTACGACAGGGGCAAACTTTGTATGCCATTGACCAATGTACTCAGTATGTCATTGTAATCTCGCATTCTATTTTTTTGACATGATGAGTTTTCTTAAATCTGGATAACCTTGATATATTTCAAAAGAGCAACCTTTGGCCTACCTATTTATCGGCATTCTTCAATTTTTTTTGTCTTTCTTATAACATTTAATATACATTAAATTTGGGGAATCATGTTTTCTAAAAACTCCCTATTCAATGCTGCGATGAACCGTATCTCAACACAAATGCTACTGCAAACTGAAAGGAGATTTGACCCTGCTTATCTGTCCATAGACTTGTCTTTCTCTTAGATTTTTATTATGCGTCAGGGCTTGAGAGCTATAAGATGAGGAGAGCTGAACTATTGTTCGGCTCTCAGGGCCATGTGCTTTCTTTAGAATTTCTTGAGAGCAATATAGTATGAGAGAGAGTGAGAAACCTCAGCACGTGTCCTAAGCCTGTTTACAAATAAGCCACTTTGATGATGTCTACTGCTATTTCTTGAGCGAGAGTGCTTTCGGGGTGCGTGCATGGGTTCTTACACTCAGGTTGCAGGAGAAACATTCTTGTGTCGCTCTACAGAAGTTAGTCTGAAGAAAACCTTTGCAATGTGCAGAGGCAGTTTCATTTGTGATGTCATAGTGATAATTTTTAGGAATTAATATCCATAACAATGTCACTCATTTTCCCATAGGTTTACCTCTGAGACTCGTGTGTGGTCTTTCATGTCTTACCTGCTTTTGGGAGCATTATATTGAGAGAGAGAGAGAAACAAGAATCAAGAATGAGGTCAGGCTCAACCCTGTGGAATTTACTCATCGAGGAATAGAAAGAACTTTGTCACTTCCACAAATTTATTTGGCATGACCAGTTTCACTATGATAGTATTTATTTATTTCTTAATACGGCGAGGTTGAGGCCCTATGGCCCCTTCTTCCACCTAACCATTATGATACACAATATGATAAATTTAAATGTACAGAATTCAATACAAATCAATATAGTGAAATGAAAATCATTTCAAGGTATTCATAAATAATAAAAAAATAAGAAGAGTACAGCACAAATATACACAAAGTAAAATGATAAAAATCATCATCGCTGCCCTGTTTGCTGATGGATATAGTGATGTGCTGATATTTAAATGAAGGATAGAAGGAAAAATACAGAGGAAAATATTACATTTTTATGAGGACATAATGCTGGCTAAGTATTTAGCACAATGATTCTTAAATTGGTTAATACCATTGACAGAGTAAAAGTGAAAGGGGAGAGAGTTCCAAAGATTGCAGGCGGTAACGGTGAAGGATTTATTATAGAAACTGCTACAATGAGTGGGAATAAGTAGTTTGGATGGTCCTCGGGTATTCAGGGAGTGGCCAAAATTAAGGGGTTTGAAGTTGTAGCTTAGGTGTTTAGGCGAGGAAGAGGTGAGGATACTTCTTAGTTGCGTTAGGATATGCGTCTTCCTACGTTCTTCCAAGAACAGCCAGCCCAATTCTTTGAATGCGTTTGTTATATGGCAACTTTTGCTCATATTAAAAATGTATCTAACACAAGAGTTATGAGTCCTCGGGAGCTTTTATAACAAATCTTGATTTAGATCTAGAAAAACGGAATCACAATAATCGAATATTCTCACGAGAATAATCTTTTGGAGAATATTCTGAGAATAGTCGCTTGAGAATATTCTCACCTCACATCTCTACACTTTCCTTACGCATATAGTACAGTGCAACCTCTATAATCCGATCTAATTAATGCAAGGGCATGTTAGGATTATCGAGGTGTTTGGATTACTGGATTCATGTAAAATAACGAGGAAAAAATCTATTATGTATTGAATTTCTGTAAATAAAACACCAATTAATGTACTTACTGATCACTAAAATGATTGGAAGAGATCTGTATTGATGGATGGAAAAATTGTACTCCATATTGGGCTGCGGCAGTAGGAATGATTGATATGCCGATATTGCTCATTCCTTTAAAATCGATGTTTCAAAGAATCATCTATTCAGCTGCAAGGGGAGTTAGTAGTGGACACCTGTGCTCGACTTTGTTACAAAATAAAAGCTTCAAATTTCACTTTTCGATGCTTGCTTCGCTTAACCATCACCTTACACCAGATGTTGAAAAACAGTTCGGATTACTGTGGGTTTGGATTATTGAGGTTGCACTGTATTAGGATTGAGAAAACTGTACAATCCCGAGGTTTAACAATGACAAGGTCGGCAAGGCAACATATCATTAAAAAGCTTAAATTCTTCCAATGAATATGATTTAAACGTATAACTTGAGCGTTTTGAATCGTAGGCGAAATGTGACGATAAGAATAAGAAACTTGGGAAGGCTCCACTTTGTGGAAAGATTCCATTTAAACGAAAAAGAAACTTGTAAATTTCCACTAACAATTTTAATACACGATGATGCTATAACAGGCAAAACCGGTTGTGTATTAAAATTGTTGGTGGAAATTTACATTTAATTTTAATTTGAAGAATAAGAAACATTATTTATTTTTCTTTAAAATGGTCCTAAGATCATAGGTAAATTATTTCTAATTTTAATTTGCAAAAGAGTAAAGGCCTTTAAGTCAAAAAATCAATTTTTACATGTTATCTTATGGGAAACAAATTATCTCCTGGAGTCGAACCCAGGTCTTTTTTGTTTTTTTTTTTGTAAATGGCTTTCAATATAAGAATCAAACATTCTTACCAAATTTCAATCTTTTACCGAGTCGGGAAATTTGTCAAAACATGTTAAAAATATCGCGAGCGAGCTTCAGTTTTTACTCTGTATGAATCAAAGCAGCATTCTGACAGACAGAATTAGGATATTATTTTTATAATTATTTGTGAGAAAAATCAAATTATGGAAATATTGCTTCTGAAACCAGTAGTTTTATGCAGTGTGATAGGTTGGTGCTAGCAAATGAAAATTTTAATGCCATTGTGCAAAGTGTTAAAAATTGGGCGCTGATTAATACCTTATTACAAGTTGAATCATATTTTGTTTTTATAGGAACCAATCCAATGGACCCTTACAGCAGAACTCATGATCCAATTAGCTACATCTCTCCTGAAAGAGCCCAAGCAGCGATGACCAACATCCCTGTCCCCGTTGGAATGTTTATGAACATGGCCCATGTTCCACCCAGGTTCTATAACCAACATCAGCAGGCTCTTCAAGGTATTTTTTGTTGAATTTTCTCTCTTAGAATAGCAGAATGAGGAAATACACCAAATATAAGTTACAAGAAATCTTGGATGCATTCTTTTAAGGCAAACATTTCTTTGGTGTAGAAGTCGTACGAACTTTAATTTTGTCAGTTTACTCATACATATCTATTTTAAGAAACGTTTCAAAAATTTTGCTGCAGCAGTTATTTATTCTTTTATGGTTTTAACATTAACACTTGATAATGCTTATTTGATAAATTGTAGCTCGCCAGAATCAAAGAAACAAGGCTGCCAACCGCAACAAAACCAAGAACATAAGGACTGCTGCTAAGAATGCTTCTGGACAGTTGAATCAAGGGCTAAATAGCCAAGATGCTACTCAACCATACAGTCAAGGAGTGCCTCTCACACAAGGAATGTCTCAGGTAAAAATTTTAAGTGTTACTAGCTGCTTAGTGCAGCGTTGCTTGGAGCATCAATAAGATATATGTGTACTTCCACCCGGCATGGTAAACTAATGCAATGGGTGGGTTTATTTTTAGAAATGTATTCCAAAATATCCTGGTGGAGAACTTTTTAACTATCTCCGACGGTCCCGCATTTGTTATACTAGTTCCATGTTCGGCCCTGAGATGGCAGTAATAGAAAGATCCTCGACAAAATATTTTCTAACAAAATTTTCTGTTCAAATTATATTTTTCGACAAATGCTGCTATTAGGTATTCACACTTTTTTATTTAATTGTTTTTTACGACATTAATGTAATGCAATGGAAATCAAGAATGTGCATGGGTATAATTTAAAAAAATGCATGTCAAAGTACCATATTTTCTGGTCTATAACGTGCACCTTATAGATAACGCGTAAGTGATTTTCTTCAAACCTCGTACAAATGTATAGATAACGCGCAGTCAAAAAAAATCTATTTGAAATAAGCACTTCCTGAAAAAAATTGATCAATTAAAATTTGCTGTGGCTTTCTGTTATTCAGTTGTTTTCACTGTACACCACATGGCCTTGTTGAGTCTTGAATTGGCTTGGTGTCAGTATTGTAAGTTTTTTAATTTACCAAGGAAAACGAAAATATGCGAAAGCAAAAATCATACACTTTGCAGTTTAAATTAGAAGTCGTAAAATTCGCTATAGAAAAAGGAAATCGTGAGGCCGGAAGAAAGTTTAACGTAGGGGAATCAAGTGTACGAGAACGGCGTAAAGGTGAATTGGTGCTGAAAAAGTTGCATCGGAAAAAACGAGCAATGCGTTTTAGAAAATGCTTTTGGCCAGAACTCAAGTAAGAACTGTATGAGTGGGTGATACGAGAAAGGGCAAAAGGCATTAGGATTTCAACAACGAGGATCTTAATGCATGCTTGCAAGCAAGCATCGGCCAAAAATTACCGATGGACTGGAAGATGAAAATGATTAAGTTTAGACAATATATGAAAAAAAACATATAGAGTTGATGCAATGCATGTCGGCAATATGGATGAGGTTCCGGTTAGTTTTGATCTTCTTTTCTGTAGCAACTACTGGGCATGAGATTTCGAATTTTACAGTTGTTTTGTGTGCAATGTCTGATGGTTCTAAGCTTCCTCCCATGGTGATTTTTAAACGAAAGGCTTTGCCAAAATAATGCTTTCCTATGGACATTGTAGTAACCGCGAATGAGGAATGTTGGACGAACCAAGAAATGGTTTGGTTGGACAGTGTGTGGAGAAATCTGCCTTTTTTTAATCCAAAGTCACTGTTAGTCATGGATTCATTTCGTTGTCATGTGACGCCTGAAATTTAAAAAGTGGTTGGTAAATATTCAAAGCTAGTTATCATTCCCGGTGGTTTAACCAAAAAACTTCAACCACTATATCTGTCCGTGAACAAGTCATTCAAATCAAAATTGCGAGCTAAGTGGGAGGATTAAATGTTAGCGGGTGTGTGTCAATATACTAACTCCGGGAAAGTGAAAAGACAATCCTATGCAGAAATGTGTAAATGGATTGTTGATAGTTGGGGATCTGTGACGTCTAGTTATGTAAAAAACGATTTTGAAAAAGCTCTTAGTGATGCACTTATGACAGACATGGAAGAATTTAAAGATGATGGTGATTTTTGTGAAAATGAAGTTTCAAATGTGCCTGACCAAATTATGAGTGCTATTGAATCATTTGACATTGACTCAGTCGATGATTTTTATGGTTTAGAATGAATTAATATGCATTAATTTCAATAAAGTTTTATTTTCCTTTGTATAACGTGCACGATGTTTTTTCCTGATTTTTATATTTCTTGTATAGATAACGCGCGCGTTATAGACTAGAAAATACGGTACTACAGTGCCTCCTGGTGACGAACACAAACTATCTCTGATGGTCCCGTATTTTAGGTTTTTCCGGTTCCTATAACTGCCATGAGATGGCAGTATGGTAAAATTGCACAACACGAATATTTTCTATCAAAAATCTTCTTTTCAAATTAGGCTTTCCTACAATGGCTTATATTAGATACTCGTAGTTTTTTTAAATTTAAATGTTTTAGGCGATATCTGCAACCAAAAAAAAAAGTATAAATACTTTTAACGAAATTTCAATAATGTAGTTAACAGGCCATGGTTCAGTGTTGTCCAATAACCATTCGGAGACAAAATATAATGGTAAATTGTCACAGTGCAGTGACTTGAGAGCTTTGCATATGATAGATGTGAAGTGTCATTGGTCTTTTCTGACACACTGACAAAACGCACTTAATATATAGATAAATCCAGTAGTATCCAGTAAGTTTCCACCCAGAGACTGCTGACTCATTGCCATAATCACCAGTCTCCAGTCAGTAGCTCAAATTTCCGACTCACTTTCTTAACTCATTTATGCACAGTTTTCAAACCCCTGTTTTGGTGTTTCACATCTCTGGTATTATATATATATATATATCTTCTATATCATAACTGCACTAATGTGTGTTATGCAAACTATTTCTTACTTCCGTATGAGCTAGAACGCTGAAAAATTCAGACTGGTTATTCATGACTTATAGAGGGAAAATTGTAAAAACTGGAAGTTTTTAAGTTGAAGAACCCCAAAAGAAATTTTTTTATTCAAGAAATTCCCATAAGATTAACATTGGGGGATTGTTGCCATCATGTTCACTTTGAAAGCATAACACGTAAATGAATTTAAGACATCTTTCATTTGCTTTTTAAAATAACTTATAATTGTTATAGTAAATCGAAACTTTAACCATAATAAGTGCAAAAGAAGGCGAATTTAATTTCCTACCGTAGATTTTCAAATACGATTCGAATTGACTCAGAAAGTTGTTTTGAAGATGAAAAATTTAAGTTCTTCGTGAATATATATTTGTGATAGGATTAAAAAACCTTCTTATCATGGACGCTGGGATCATGAGCACAAGATGGAGCCTCCTCCACAAAAAACAAACTGGGGAAAATTCTCGTTTCTTAATAGAGGGATTGAGCATTGCAACGCATTACCTGCAGAGGTCTTCAAGCCATTCCCTTCCCGCGTAGGTCTCTTTAAAGCGAAGTTAAATACCATTTAAAATGCATAATAATTATGGGTAATTCTAAAGACGAGCTTTTGAGTGATATGTGATGTTTCCATTTGTGTACCCTTCCCTAGAAATGTTAAAACCTTTAAATCAAGAGAAAAAAATATCACTGGGAACGATTTTCATTACTTTTAGTTAATTTATTGTTAAATAATATTGTAAGATGAATTAATTAACGAAGGAGCTCGAACTCGAAGCTCCTAACAGGAAAAATATATGAATAGAATATTGTATGTGGTATGTGAAAAATTGTAAACTGAATCTTCTGAATATGTTTTTATATGTTTTAAATATGTTTTTTTTTATATGTTAATTTTGTAACCTTGCCACCGGGCCAGGCGCCCACTTGCATTGTATATTGAAATAATAATATAATATTTCGTTGCCAAGTACAACCAGCATTGTTGCTGTACACACAAAATTATATAGGACCCTATTGGGAAAACGGAGGAAGATGGGAGTGTGGAGAAAAGAAAGAGTGAAAGAGAGAAGGGAGGAGAGAGAAGAGATAGAGAGGGAAAGGGGGATGGAGAGAGGGAGATAATGAGAAGTGGAAGTTTGGGAAAGTGGGAGGTTTGGTGGGAGGTACGGACATAGGGAAGAAGAGAGGGAAGGGAGAGAGAAGCCTGAAAATAGGGCTAAATATAATTTTCTACCTTAGATATTTGCCGAGATGAGGAGGTTCAGGGTTGCACATGGGCAGCAGATGAATTCACCTCGCGGAGTGAGGCATGGGGTTGATGCGCACATATATATATATATATATATATATATATATACTTGGTGAGTGTCCGCTGGGCTTCCCTCAACACCTTGTTGCCACCCTCATCACTACCTTTTCTTTTCCTTTAGTTAATATATATATATATATATATATATATATATATATATATATATTATGAATATGGATGGGAAGATAGTTACAGAAACAAAGGATGTAGCACAGGTATGGGAAGAATACATTAAGGAATTATACAGCAAGCAGGCAGGATTGGCAAAAATAGAGCTGGAAGATGAGGAAAACATTAAAGAAGAACACATAGGACCAAGTATTATGGAGAGCGAAGTAGAAAAAGCGATAGTGGAACTAAAGAAAGGAAAAGCCAAAGGCAATGCAGTGTAAAGACTACAGAATAATAAGCCTTTTGTCACACACTTTGAAGATTATCATGAAGATTCTTAATAAAAGGCTGGAGAAAAAGGCAGAAGAAATGCTAGGGGAAGGTCAATTTGGTTTCAGAAAAGGACGAGGAACTAGAGATGCTATAGGGGTAGTTAGAATTATATCAGGAAGGACAATAGAGTACAGTCAAGATATCTGCGCATGTTTCGTAGACTGGCAGAAGACCTTTGATAGAGTAAATTGGGTAATGTTGATGAAGATATTAAACGATATAGGTGTAGACTGGAAAGACAGGAGACTGATTAGGAATCTATATGTGAATCAAGTTGTAAAGGTCAGGTTGGAGAATGTGGACACCTGCGGAGTAAATATCGGTAGAGGAGTAAGACAGGGCTGCTGCCTATTGCCGACCCTATTATATATATATGTGGAGAAAGTCTAATGCAAGATTTGAAAATTGGAGGAAGGATTATAAGAACAGTAAAATACGCGGATGATCAAGTACTTCTAGCAAGAAAGGAAAAGGAACTCCAGAAAATGATAAATAGACTAGTAATAACAGGTAGAAAATACGATATGGAAATAGATACAGAAAAATCCTAGGTCATTCGAATATCAGGCAAAGAAGGGAATCTGAACATAAGTATTGAAGGAAAGCCTTTAGAACAAGTTTCAGAGTATAAATACCTTGGAAGCATCATAACAAGAGAAGCAAAATGTATGGATGAGATCAGGACTAGAATAGGAAAAGCAAAAGCAGTTTTCAGAAGAAAGAAACACCTACTTATGGAGACTATAAGAGAAGATATGCGCAAGAAGTTCATACAATGCTATGTATGGAGTATAGCATTGTATGAGGCAGAAACATGGATGCTAAGGAAAAATGACATCAAATATGTGGAAAGATTTGAAATGTGGACTTGGAGGAGAATGCTGAAGATAATATGGACAGTTAGGATGAAAATGATGAAGTGCTATGAAGAGTAGAAGAGACGCGAATGATTGGACAGTCTATTAGAAATATACTAGAAGCAGTGCTATTTTCTAACAAAAAGGGTGCCAGAATGCGAAAGAGTGGGGAAAAAATAGTAACTGAAAGTAATTTGTCAGCGAAGGAATTTGTGATTGTACAATATGAGCAAAACGTTATTGCAATGCAAATAATCATGTCATTTGATTTTTTTTAAGCTATGCAAATTAGTATTTTTTGCAATCAAGGTTCCGGATCGGCATTCCAATATGTTCCGGCAGAAAAAAAGCACTGGTACCGAATAAGGTAAAGGGAAGAAAGGACATGAGAGAAGAAGAGAAGATAGGTCCATAAATTGTACAGTGCAGTTATTCAACATAAACTTGATCAGATTTTCTTGCTCATTTTTACTTTCTCCATACGTAATATAGGGGAAAGTATTGTTTTCATGAAAAAAAACCAAATTCGAGATTTCAACGGAACACATTTTGACCATTTTCTCAATGTTGTTGTGTGTGTTTGTGATAGCTTTTAGGTCAAGCCGAAATTTTATATTTTATATTTTTATAAAAGTCACAAGAACTGATAAGGTTTTTGGTAAAAATCGGTCAACCGAAAGTGGGTTTACTCTTGTCACTTATCCGTTATTTTGAAATATTTGCTTTAATATTTGATAAATGTAAAAATGCATCGGAATAAAAGTTGTAGGAAATTAAATTTTCTACAACCTTTGTTTGAAACATTTGTTTAAGAGATATCTTATATTCTTAGCTGCCACCACCACGCCACCTACCGATGACTGTTGTTAACAATTGATGCTTAGTTACATCTTAGTAACGCTCCTTTTTATTTTCTTAATTGTTGGAACTTTGTGGCTATATCCAATATCAGATAGCTATTGTTTGAGTTTATTTCTGTTCTTTGTAAAGTCTAAATTTTCTCGCAGTTTCTTAAAATGTTCATTATTATGTAACCTATTTGGAATTTTTAGAAATAGTACAAGTATGGTGAAAGTCATGTGGTGGCCACATCAGATTTTTACTATACCCTTGAAGATGAGGAGATAACTAAAAACAAGGTGATTGATGGCATACATCGAAAGCCTGATGTGAAATTGGTTATCTTTGCTTTGGGTTTTGAACCATATTTTTTGATTGATAACACCAAGTAAACTTGCTCCTATGATAAATAGATGAGATTATGGAATGCCATACTTCAACCAGCATTCCAGGCACATATAAATTATGGATTGGTTGATGATTTAAATGTGTAATAGAGAATAGCTTCATGAGAATTAAGTAAGTGCGAAGGTTTTCTCGGTGTTACATGGTTGAAGGCTTCATGCTTCTGGGTATTCACCGCATAGGTCAACTTGTAAGATGACGACAGTTTCATCAACCTTCCTGTCTGCGTCTTCACATCACTTCGACCTGGAGATGCTGACAGGAAGGTCAGTGGAACTGTCGTCATCTTTCAAGTTGACCTACGTGGTGAATACCCAGAAGCACAAAGCCTTCAACCTTTCATGAGAATTTGTTTGAAAGGAGAGGAAAGATTAAAGCTGCAAGAAATTGACAATGGTTTTTATTCCTGCTGCAGATTGTTGCATTTTATGTGAATATTTATGGTAGATGAGTTAGTCTTACAAGTTAGAAGATTGTGATGTATTTCAATTGTTTTTGTCTTGATTTGCTCTGATTTAGGATAAAATCAGCCGATTTCTTGAATTGGTATTATATACCAATTACGATGTTTTTTCCTATAATATCATTACATATGCAGTCTCTTCTTGAGAAATGCCTTCCTTTTGTGTTATTATCTTGTCTTTTACCGCCATTGCCACTCTCATAAATGTTTCTGAGTTATCTTTGGAACATTTTCCTTCCTGTCTTACTTTGCTCTACTCCGCAATGTTGATCCTGTTTTTATCGAGCTTCTGGTTTCAGGTTTCCTGAATTTCCTGTCTTGACAGCTTTTGCATTCCAGTTTGTGAATAACAATTGTTAATTATCTTTTCAGGGTATGTCTCAGCCTGGAGGTGGCACGACAGCCGCGTTCAGTTTGTCTCAACCTGGTTTGTCTCAGGCCGAGCTTTCCCAAGACAGCTACATGGTTGGAGAGTTCCACTCGCAGATGGATGGTCTCTTGTCTCAAGATTCTACCTATCAAGGAGACAGGTCCAATACTGCTTTCTACCCAAGCACCTCCCAGGGTGGGCAGTTCTCCCAGGTTGGTTGAAAGGGTCATTTCCTACCTCAATTTGTGCATGATCTAATGAAGTGGAAACAGGAACATTTTGACATTGATACAGTTTATTAGAAGAGAAGGTAGAAATATTTTTACGAGTTAATAAGAGTAAATTAATTCATTTATTAAGTTAAATTCTATATGTTTTAAATAACTTATAATTTGCTCAAATATTTCAAATAAATTTCAGCTACTTCTTTATGCATTATATCTTATTATTTCGATTTTCCTCTTATTTTCATAAAATATTTGGATAATCATTTGGCCTCTCTACTAATAATTACTTAAACAGTATAATTAAAACAAAGATAACTTTCAAAAACACTGATTTGATTGTGCTTGAAAGCCAAACAAGATCATAGCATATCTTACTGATTTTTCATATTGAAATCATATATATTTGGAATACTTTTATGATAATCCTGTCATATGTGACGGGCGATTACGCTAGTATATTATAAATTAATTAATACCAGTAATATTCATTAGGCTGTAGAAGGTTACCATGGGCCAACGCCGAGTGGCACAACACAATTATAAAATGCACAAAGTTTATCAACGGTATCGACACTACACTTGGTTTAATTGTACGACCTCCATATAGTAAAACGGCTAAGCTTGAGATTCAACTGGCCAACTTCCCTGATGCGATTTTGGTCTTCATTTGTTTTTGCTGAACTAGTGAATTACCCAGCCAGCATCAGAAGTTAAATAGAATTACAGCTTTGCCTCGGGTTGGGTTGGTTAGGTTTGTTATGGTTTTAGGCTTTAATACAACAATAAAGGAAGATTAGATATCACATCGGGAATGTTGACCGGGTGATTCACAAGTTGTTCCAGTAAAACATTTTGTTCTTCTTCACGAATGAAAGAAATAAATTTGTGTGCAGTGAAAATTCCTATGTGAATAACCAGTAAAATTAATCAATGGCATATACCAGGGGTCACCGATTAGCAGACCGCGGTCTGCATTCGGACCGCCAACGATTTTTCATGGACCGCGTGAGATCTGAACCTAAGTCAATAATTTGTACATAAATTAATTATTTTGGCTTTCCATTTTTTTAATTCCCCTTAATTTGATGTGTTTTTGTCCAAATTGCATCCTGCAACAGTTTCATCCTGCGTACATCACCTTTATACTCACTTATACCAGTCTAACAGTCTGTTGACAGAAGCGGTTCACTGCATATGTGCGATACTTTTTAATTAATTATATAACAAAAGTTATTTGTCTATAACCCAAAATAAAACAATATGGATAAAAAGAAAAAGAAAGTTGATAATGAAAACTGACAATTTATACTGAAGTCGACTGAGTTATACTATTTTTGATTCATATGTGCCTAATTTGCAAGCAAACGGTTGATGTTATCAAAGGTGGCAATCTTAAATGCATAGTTTTCATATTCAATATCCAGTTGGATTCAACCCAAATTATGAAAAGCTGTATGTCCCAACAAGAAAAGTTGCTGAGGCTTCCTTATGTATTTCATTGATTAGCTAAAAATATGAAAACTTTTACTGATGTTTATAGTTCAATGCCTCAAGGAAGACAATGTAAATTTGCTAAGTTATTATTGCTTAATTCAGTAAGCCATCTTTTGCTGCAAATTTATTCCATATTTTGAAGAAGTGATGCAAAAAGTGATAAAGATGATTAGTTTTATTCAAGATATATCTTCGCTTCGTCATCACCAATTCAGATTGTTTCTTGATGAAGTTAACGCTCACTATGATGATTTGCTTCTCCACAATAATATTCGCTGTCTAAGCAAGGGTGATGTTTTACAAAGATTATGATCAATTCTGGAAGAATTAAAATCATTCCTCGCTGTTTCTACCCCTCCAACTGTAAGAAATCATCTAGTTTGTCTTCAAGATAATGCAAATTTACTCGCTGTTGCCTTTTTAACTGATATATTTAAACAATTTAATGATCTCAACCTGAAATTACAAGGAAAGGGCAAACATTTTCGGATTAGTGTAAGATGTAAACTTTTTGTAAAGAGCTCCAAATACTTTCTTCAGATTTAAGTGATGAAATGTTGCACTTTCCATGTATGAAAGAAGCATTGACTGAAGAAATTAATTAAAATTAGTCAAAAGCAAATATTTGAACTTTGTAGCAAAACTAAAACATGAATTTGACGAAAGATTTGCAGATTTTTTGCAAAATTGAGAAATTAGGACTACTACTCAGTAACCAATTTTTACTACGACCAAATGGGGAATGGACCAGTGAGGCAGACAAATTGTTCAAATGTAATAAAGCTGCACTTCAGTTGGAAATGACCGATTTTCAAGAAGATTTCGTTCTGATAGGAAATACAACCGATACCACTGAGACTGATTTGCAACAGTTTAGGGAAAATATGTACATGAGCTGTACCCTGAAATAAGGTAATTTGTACTAAATTGTGCACAATGTTTGGTTCAACATATATTGTGAATCAACATTTTCGATAATGAACTTTATAAAAAACAAGTTTCGATATTGGCTAACCAAGAAACATCTTCTAAATTTGCTTCAAATACCAAGTAGAAATTTGACTCCAGATTTTTGGAAAATTGTTGTCGAAATGGTGTCATTTTTCTCATTGTATATGTATACATTTGCAATATAATTATAAATATTGCCTTTAAGTGTTCTGTAATAATTAATAAAAGGAAATAATACATTGTATTATTAATTTTATGCCAATAAGGGATCTGGACCGCGATTAGTTACATATTTTCTAATACGGACCACTAAGAAAAGTAATTGGCAACCCCTGGTATACACATATGCACAAAGTTGTCTTTTTGAATGAACCAACACAGTGGCCTCTAGAAAGAGCGTCAAAATATGGCAATATTGCTACAATGATACATCATTTAAATGTTTTAATTTAATGTTAGTTTTCGTAGTTTATTCCCTAAGTCAGGGCCTTTCGGGTAAACTCCCTTAGGCTTACGTTTCACGTCTAAAAAGAAACAGGCAAAGCACCAAACATCAATTCTTTCACGATCCTCAGTTTACATACCACTGCTACGTACGTGCCAGTTTTCACCATCTCTGAAAAAACCACGAAAATATGACAGTGTTGCAAAGGTCTTATACTATTTACTAAGTTGACATGGGTTTCCCACCGGGTAAATCCCTTCAGGCACTCATCATCATTTATATACCGTTCCTACAAACGGATCACTGTTTACGCTTGCATACCACAAAGAGCTTGTTTTAATTACTGGTTATAGCAGCTTGATTCGTTTGATTGAGCATTTGAAGTCATCGTAGATACGTGACCTACAAATAAACATATTTTCAACTTTATATTCATTGTAAATCACGTGCATATATATTATCTTTTATTGAATTATTAATGAATTAATTTTCTGATGATGATTCAAGTTTATTACATGTATAACAAAATCCTTTGTTATCCCTTGTACTGCATTAAATACAAGATTTGTAAATAATACATAAAATAATTAATAATTACGTTTGTGAATAAATTAATTTTAGACTTATGATGGACATGGTAATCCGTGGAAATATTTTCCAAGCCATTGATGAGGGGAAGTGAAAAATAGATGTGGCAATCTCATACAGTCAAAAATGAGGACTTGGATAAGTGTGTTTTTGATTGGTTAATGGAAGCTAGAGCTAAAAATATACCGTATATGCTAACGTATAAGTCGACCTTTGAAGCTCAAAAAAAAATTCCAAAAACTTAAGGTCAACTTATATGCCAAATATAAAATGTGACCCTGAAATAACAGATTAAAAACATTGATATTTACGAAACATTTTATCTTACGGTGTAGGTGATTGCCATTTTGAATCAGCTGCTCCATTGTTTACATATATGTCATTTATTTTAGAAGATTTAAGATAATTCTTTTTAATAGTTAATAAAAATTAAAATTTTAACTTGTTTTTATTACTGAATCTCAAAAATATAAACGATCTATTTGCAATTACAGAAACGAAGGATATGTAGAAATACATTCTGCCAGTAGATGACAATACGGTATATGACTGATCTTTCTTAAATTAAACAAATGATTTAATAACTCAAAAATCGACACTGCATTTTTTGGAAAAGGTTACATTTAGGTTTTAAAAACCATACAATTCTCGTATTCTTCATTCAAAGTTTTTTCTATAGTATGCTATACGAAGCCTGACTGCTTTCAACTGAACCACTCGAACCCTCTATCCTTTTACCAATCCCTAAACGCTTTTCCCACTCCCAAGGAATAACCGCTAAAATCCTTTTACGATGTCTAATGACTCTGAAGAGGGCAACCTGTTGGAGATGCCCACGCTACGTGCAAATTTTTGGGATGTGGTGGTCGACCACCTGTAAGGATACATGGAATACTTTTATGATAGGGTGAATGCACTGCAATGCAACCCGACATTGTGAGCACCCTCCTTTTAACCTCCGATTCTGAGACCTCCCATGATATGGAAACCTAGCAACGGTTACAACCTCCTCCAGCTTTTCTCTCTTTCTCTGTATATCCATATCTACATACACATAGAGGGATTATTTGAATTTGATATTAATGCTTATTTGGTTACACAATTTTTATTATAAAAATTAATTAATTAAATTCCTTTTCATTTTTAACATTCGTTTATTTGCAATTTTTGTAAAATTAACATCTTAAGAGCGAACACAATTGCATCATTTTCTATGATGTTTTCTGAAACACTTCTCTAAACAAAGTCTTGGCTGTCCATCACATTTTTTACAATAGTATAATGATTCAGTTCTTTTCCCTTCCTCAGCACAAACTCTACATCTTCGGCACAACAATGTTATTTTTCTTTTTTGGTACCTTTCTTGACAAATGATCACTCATTATCGATGGTGCTGGTGTGGTTCGCACTGGAGTGGATTTTGAACTTATAAACAATAGCTGGTCTTGCCTGTCGATTCCTCCCATGAATTCATTGTATTTTGTAATGGGAAGAGGTTTAATTTTCCTCATTCATCTTCTATTAGTCACTTCAACCATTTCACAGTTGAATTCACTGGAAATAAAAAGCACTTCCCTTTTGTCCTTCCACTTACCAACACAAATACCACTTCTGTTGTACCTACTTATAAACTTCCCTTTGCTCTATTTTTTATTTACAACCACAGATGGATTGTTTTTCGATTACTCCGAAGAGTTCCCATTGCAAATGTTTTTTTCTTTCAACAAGCTCTCTGTCAGCTTCACACTTGTGGTAATTGTCCATAAAAAGACTATGGCCAACTCCCAATTTACCATCCATTAATGCCATCACTACATTATGACAATGAACTTTCTTAAGTGCAGTAAGATCTCCCCTTCCGGAATATACAAGGCATTTGTGGACAAAACCAGTTGGGTCAGTCGTCAAATAAAGTTTTACACCATATTTATGCCTTCTGCCCTTGATATACTGACGGAATATTAATCTACCCCACCACAAAACCATGAATTCATCCAATGATAATTCTCGACTTGGATAGTGAATGGCATCCATGGTGTTATTGAAATGGTCAATCAAGGGTTTTAATTTAATCAGACCATCTTGTTGCTCACTTAAAATCCCATTTTCGGAGAAATGGAGTTTGCGAAGGATTGAGAGAAACCTATTTCTGCTCATGTACCTCGAGAAGCATGTCAAATTAAAAAGTTCATCGTTTTCCAGTAATCCTAGAGCCTATTCATACGTATTGTTCCTGTATGAAACAACAGTCCTAGGAAAGTTTTAAATTCTTCCTTCAAAATTTGTCTCCACTGAGCCCTCATAAATATTTTCTCAGCATATTTATTAGAATTTTCTACAACAAGGTTGTAAAAATCCTCATTCGCCAACAAATTAAAATAATCAATTGGCTCAGTACCTGGTAGGTCAACTTTAAGGCCACAATTACCGGAAAAACCAAATGGTGGGAGGGACTTCCACCCACTCATCATCTTCTTCATCAGCACCTCGAGATGAAAATTTTCTTTTGGTCACTTTCTGAGAGGGGCCAGATTTCTTCTTCATTGGAGAAACTGGTTCATTTGATTTGTCCTCTTCATCTGCTGTATCACCTTCACCCAGAAGAAATTTCTGCTGGCAATTTCTGAAGATATTCTTTTGATAACTGTTTTCTGGGTTGCATAACTCCTGATGGTCCTGGCTGTGGATCCGCCATTTTTAAAACTACCCACTCATCTAGTGAATATTCTAACAATTTTTCCAAGAGAAATAAACTATTAAAAATTTATTTAACATAATATATATTATTTCTTAAAAATATGATTGTGTGTTTATACAGTTGTACATATATAAAAACTTTCTTTTAGTTGTACTCAACATTCAGGAAAAATGTGCTAGAAACAGAAACCAACCAACACGTAGAGAGATGAAAGCTAAACTGAGAAGCCAGCAAAATAAGAGAAGCCTATCCACCAAGCCTACACATAACGGTATATTTATTACGGGGTGGCAGCTGTGTTGATTATGCATCGACGGCGGTTGCTGGCACATGTTAGCCTGTGTTGACACATTGTCGACGGCTGCATTGATTGTGTTAAGACATTTAAAAATGTGTGGGAAAGAAGCTTCTGTAAGTACAATTGTGGAAGAAGAGTGGAAATAGACTTTGCATATAATTTTAATGGGTTATGTTTCTAAAGACATTTTTAATGCCAATGAGGCTGGTTTTTTAATAATTTACTGCCTGATAGAACAATTGCAGTTCAAGGAGAACCCTGCCACGGAGGAAAACAAAGCAAGGAGAGATTTACAGTCCTTTTCTGTACAAATGCAGATGGTACTGAAAAATTAGAGCCATTTATGATCGGAAAATATAAAAAACCCAGATGTTTTAAGAGTATAAAGAAATTTCCCTGTTCATACAGAAATTCAAGAAAGTCATTGATAACTTCAGCTTTATTCAATGAGTGGTTAAGCATGCTCGATTCAAAGATGGGCATGAAAAATAGAAAAATAATCCTTTTTTTTTGGACCAGTGCACTGCACATAAATGTGAGGGGATTAAATTGCAAAATATTAAAATAGTATACTTTCCTCCAAATACCACAAGTAAATTACAACCATTAGTTCAAGGTATAATTTCTAGTGTTAAGAGAAATTACCGGCAGCAGTTATATGAGGAAGGTGAAGTATCAGATGACGAACCTTTGGAATGGGCTGCAAATCAACAAGAGAATTCATCTTCAAACATCATTTAATGATTTTGTTGATGTTGACACTTCCCTAGTAACTTGTGCACCAACAGAGGGAGAAATGCTAGGAGAAGTGGGGATTGAAATTAAAGAAGAGAATATTGCAGATAACGAAGATGAAAATGATGACAGGAAAGTAATTACATCGCCAAAAAAGCATGAAGCTTTGAGTGTGCTAGAAAGATTTTTTTATTAATATGAAGGATTACAATGATGATAACCTCTTGCTATTAAATTGAATAGAAAATGTTGTATTCAATGAATTTAAGAAAAAGATGACAAACTGAAATTATAAGCTTTTTTCCACTAAGCAAAAATAGACCCTGCATTTACATTATCAGAATGTACGTTTATCGCTATTTACATTTTATTTGGTCCCATCAATTTTCCTATGATTCCAATGTAAGTAAAACCCTGTATTTACATATTTCCTTTTTAAGTTTTTCTGCTATTTGCGACATTTTATGTTAGAATTTCCAATTTTTTAAAAACAATTAAGCATGTGATTCCCAACAGTTTTACTGTAAATACCCGCATATAATGCGCACTTTTTTTCGAAATATTTGAGTTAAAAATTAGGATGCGTGTTATGCGAGAGTACATAATCTTCATATTTTCATTTGACCCCATATTTCCACAATTTCGGCACATTAATTACTGCCTGGGTATCCTCATAATTTTATTGGTGATTTTTACGAAAAGTAAGATAGATAATAGTTAAAATTTATTAACTAATTTTATAAACTTACATTAATTAGATATGAAAAAAATGAATTCAGTATTTATTCATTTTAAAAGCCAAGAAATTCTTCGTCACTGGACCATTCTTCTTTGATGTTGTTATCGGAATCGTCATCTTACGCATGATGTCACCCTACACTGGCGCCCGTCCTGGTGGTGAGGTACTGGTACTACTTACAATTAGAAACAATGGCAGCTGATGCCTTTGAGTACGCTAGGAGTTGATGCTTCTTGTAGAACTAAATCAAGTTATCAGTTCCTACTTTTCTCTCAGCATTCATACATGGTTTATTCTTGATTTTTAGAGTGTAGTTAATTATGGTTATTTGCTATCGTTTTTACATGCTCCAGAGTGTTCTAATAAGGTTAAAACTGAAGGTTGGGTGAACCCGTCCACCTCAGGCATGACTAAAACCTATGTAAAAAACTTCGACATAGGATTATCGTCATTCCTTCAATTTATTAGCTCAAACAATGTCATATGCCATACTATGAAATTAATATAATTGGATTATTGTGTATATCCTAATATCACCTTGTAAGTAACCAGAGTACGTAATGATTGAGTTAGCTGACGTTCTTTTGGAATGTTATTCGAAAATTTCATTTCGCACTTTCGTTATGTTACCAATACATAATACCAATAATTTGATCATTGCTTTAGACTGCGTTACACCATCTACTTTATTCTGGAACGGTAACACTAAAAAAAATCTGTTCGTGCTATATGCGGGTATATAGAAAAATCATAGATTACAAGGCTGAAAACCCCCCTGTGTGTTATACGAGGGTGCGCATTATACGTGGGTATTTACGGTAATACTATACTACAAAAAATGAAAACCTATAAATATCAGCACTAAAAATTCAAATACAGTGTAAATATTTGCATTCTATAACGGTACTTGTAAGTACCATTGGTACATAAAGGGTTAAGACTAATCCTGATCGAAAAGTGTCTATAATTATGGCTGGTGAATTTCCTTTCTTGCTTCCTGTTAACTCCTTCATTTTTACATTATTCGTGGGTATTTACAGTAAACATTTTTCGGCTTATCTTTGAAAAAAAATCTGAACTCTTTTAGGCAAAGATTTAAAAAACGGTGGCAGAATAGGAACAGCACCCCTAGAGGCAGAAATATGAACTTTCTTTTCAAAACAGTGCTCGCGTTAACAGATGCTGCTCAGGAACAGAGTATTTTGAGATGGAAATATGAACTCTTTTGGATGAGAACTTCAAAACCTCATATGTAAATCACACTAGCAGAGCAAAAAGAGTGCACCTATGTAGATACGGAAATACTATTTACTCTTTGAACCAAGTATGAATGCTATTGAAAAGATGTTCATTTTTTACTCTATCATGTTTTAATCCTTTCCACTTCAAATTCTGCCCCTTGGCTCCCTTAGTTTGTAATTAAATTTACATTAATATGTAATTTGTTGTAATTTAAATTACCATATTGTTCCAAATACAGTAAAACCTCTCATTAACGAAAATCAAGGGACCCAATTTTTCGTCTATTCGTTATTCAGAAATTCGTTGATCAGAAGTTATTGGGTGTTGCATAACTTCAGGGGCGCATTGCCTGTTAGATTATACAGGAGCAACGGGGTTATCCAAATGAAGGCATATGCGCAGATACGGCGTCACTCTACTAAAATACACCTACTTTCAGGAAAAAGTATCACATAAGTGGACGATATTCAAAATGCGCCCTCAATGTTTAATAACCAGCCATATTGATTTGAAGCTCCGACGACATAATGCTTTCTTATGGGAAAAAAGGGCCACTTTCATTCATCTCGTTTTGCAATGTTTGACAGTGGAAAGCACCAAATAACTGAAATGCAATGTTATTTTTTCTAGCATTGATTGGCAGGTTTTGCACGAAAACATCCTCTGCAATTTTTTATTATGCGACTTTTTTCGAGGTTGCAATACGTGAAACTCACTGAGCCTATCCTAAAGCATCTGTTGACTCGCTACGTTTATAAAAAAATATTGACAGCAACGCCACTTCTTAACACCAATTAATAAACTACTACTTGACCACCACGGCGAGGGTTGCAAATATTTTAAAACGAAATGAATGAAAGCAGCATTTTCCTCATAAGAAAGCACTAACTGTCGTTGACAGTCCAAATCAAGACTCCAATCAATATTTTTCACTAACCTTCTTAACAACACTCCAGCTCCGTATCTGACAAATAAATTACCTATCACAAAAAAGTGTATAGGAACCACCTCACCACGATACATACCTCATTGCTGCAATCTTTCATTGTAATTCCCTTTAAATGGATTAGGGGATTAATTTAATCGGGAATGATTTCAAATACAACCCTTTTTTAAAAGATCTATTTAAAATACATCAACATTTTTAAAAAAACGAATCTATTTTTTTCTGTTTCAAATTCTTTGTGAATTCTCGGGAAACGGCAGTCTCCACTTCCCTAAAAGCATGCATAGCGGCATCACTACAACTCTCGGACGAGATTGTCAATGGCGCGAGAATGCCGGAAACACAGGAAATACGTCATCATGCTAGAATACGTGCTATGATTAGCTTGTTCTAAGCTTAACGCTAATTGGCGCATTGGCGACTGTTTTCAATCGTTTTCCGTATGTATGTAACTGAAAAAAATGTTTAGCGAGCAAAATTTCGTTCTAAAGAGGTAAATATAAACGGAAGTGACCACTTTTTCTTTCGTTGTTCGGAAGTTTTCGTAGTACGGAAGTTCGTAGTAAAGAGGTTATAATTAGGGATTTTGTATATAAGTTTGGCGGGACCGCCGTCAATTGTTCGCTATCCAGAGGTCTTCGCTATATAGGGATTCGTAAGGTAGAGGTTTTACTGTATAACATGTTTTTTTCCAAAAAAATTAAATTTCAAAAGTAGCCTCCGCATTATATTAGAATACTAGTGATTTTAAAAGATTGTAAAATCATGTTTCGAAAAATCACTGTACATTCCACACGTCTGTTTAAGTGATACAAGATACTTGTTACATTGTAGACACATTAGTCGTACATGTTATAATGTACTTGAAAAGTATCTGAGGCAAGAATAGATCGAGTTCAGTCAGCGGCTGAACCCCTCAGTAGTCATTGAATTGAAGCTATCATTGCATCGGCGTATTCTTTGTACCTAGCTTAAGGGCTCCATTTACAGTCAATAATTTTGCGCAACACTGCCTGTTGTACAATAATTTTTGATGGTGAATGGGGTTGCTTGATGTGTTGCATAACAGTTACAGAAAATCAAACTCGGTTTGAGATTTTTCACGCAACAGGTGCTGCACAACACATTGCACTGTGTGTGATGGTGTTCGCACAGACTTGCTCAGTCTTGTCTGTGCCACCATGGCAGCAACATCGGTTACCAAAGAGTTTTGGAGTGAGTTTATTGAACTCGATAAAAGCTTGCCAGCCATATGGAAAGAAATAAGCGAGTGTTACAAGAATAAGAATTTGAAAAATGAGGCATATGAGCATTTAAGTGCAAAATTAAAAGATATTGAACCGGCCGCCAGCAGAGAAATGGTGCAAAAAAAATAAATGCCCTCCGTACCAATTACTGCAGGGAGTTGGCAAAAATTAAAGCGAGTGATAAATCTGGAACAAGTCTGGAGGATGTGCAAGGAAGAGGTCAGCAGAAAAAGACAGAAAATGTATTACTCTCAATGGCTTATGAACATCTCTGCAACAGCAATGATGAGGCTGAAATTTTGGGGAGAGGGTGGGGATTGATATATACGAGACTGCAACAAATTTTTGCTAAAAATGCCATCAACGATATTCTGTTTGAAGCTCATCTTGGGATATTACATCTAAATTCAGTGCAACTTAACAACTCTCCGTTTAGGCATGCATCTACACTGTTGTCGACCAACAGCCACTACAGCCATAATCCTAGTTTAGAAATGAATGCAATTTCTACTGGTCTGCATACTAATTACACTTCTGTAGATCAATTGTTTAATGACTCTCAATATCAATAATGCCTTAGAGAAGGCATTTGACCGAGTGAGATGGGACAAACTCATGCTGATATTGAAAAAACATGGAATTGACTGGAGAGAGAGGAAACTGATAAAAGACCTATACCTGGACCAGAGAGCAAGGGTAAGAATAGGAGGAGAGGTAACTGAGGAGATTGGGTTAGGCAGGGATGCTGCCTATCACCCACTCTATTTAATATCTATTTGGAAGAAATAATCGAAGAATGTTTTGATGGAAGGAGAGGGGTGAGTATGGGTGGAAGAAATGTGGAGTGCATTAGGTTTGCAGATGATATGACTGTGCTGGCTGATAATAAGGAAATAGTAATTGAGATGTTAGAGGATCTTAATAGAAAATGCGAGAAATATGGAATGAGAATGAATAAGAGAAAGACAAAGAGTATGATACTAGGAGGGAAAGGGGAAAGAATTAACATCAGATTGGATGGTGAAGAGATTGAACAGGTAGGATGGATCAGGTATCTAGAGAGCATTATCTCTGAAGACATGCTTTGCTCCAAGGAAATAAGATCGAGAATAGCCATGGCGAAGGAAGGATATAATAGGAAAAGGAAATTATTGTGCGGGCCGCTGAATAAAGAATTGAGGAAGAGATTGGCGAAGTGTTATGTCTGGAGTGTAGTAATGCATGGTGCAGAGACGTGGACACTCGGGAAAGAAGATGGAAGAAGGTTAGAAGCGCTAGAAATGTGGAGTCAGGAACGAGGAAGTGTTGAGAAGAATTGGTGAAGAAAGACAGATGTTAGGAAAAATTTGGAAAAAAAGATGAATTGGCGTGGACACTGTATGAGAAGAGAATGCCTGCTGAAGACTGCAATTGAAGGAATGGTAAATGGAAAGAGAGGAAGAGGAAAAAGGAGGTACCAGATCCTGGATGCAATTAAGGTTGGAGGCAGGTATGATAATGCCAAGAGACTGGCCCAGGATCGAGAAGCTTGGAGGGCTGCCATGACTGGACCTGGCGAGAGGCAGAATTACATATGATGATGAATATCAATTAACAATAAAGGATGTATTTTAAAAAATGTATATTTTTCTTGAGCGCTATTATTATTGCTTCACATGTTTCTATAGTTACATGTTTATTAGTTTGCCGAGCAATAGCAGTCAGAAATTTCAAATCTTCAAAATTTTGGCCTGTTGCAAGAAAACAATGTAGCCAAAAGTTGTAGACTTGCAGGACTCGTGTCTCTCATCATGGTGCTTTCTTTGCATATTAAAGGGGTAACCATATTCAACAACTCCACAAATGTCGAGTGTTCCATTCGCAAAAAAAAATATAATCTGATGGCGCACTTATCTCTAGCTCCTTCAAGAGATTTTCATGAGTAAATTTAACTCGTTCTTTGAACCATTTCTTCATCCAATTCTATTTTCTTTTTCTTCTCCTCTTTTCTGTATTGGATGCTAGTACAAGTATAATAGCGATACAAGCTGTTTCTTTACTCATGTTCACTCTTTCATTTTCGAGATCCAACTGATGTTTGTGCAAAAATGTTGTTGTGTGTGTGGGATTCTAGTTGTGCAACATGCCTGTTGTACATTGACCATGAATGGGGCCCTTGAGCGAGTTTTTACCAATCCATTATTTTAACAATGGGTGACAAAAAGGATGCTTATCATTTTGAGAAAAAAAGTTCTTCCAAATCCCAGATTAGCAGAGGAATCTGATGAAGTTATGACATGAATTTTCAAATAATCATAGCGCAAGAGGCGGAAAAAACAAACAATATTCAAGCTTCGAAAAACTATGTTCCTTAAGTAAATATACCTACGTCTATGTACAATTTTTCAGACAAATGTAACGTGAGAAATGTAATGGAAACCCAAGCATACTATATTAGCATTTTAATTCAGCATATATTTAATATTATTATTATTAAAAAACTGTGCTGGTTAAGTAATTGAATAAATAGATATACTCTTTATAAACTTAGCTCTTTTAACACTGATTTTATTATTAGTCTTACTGTAACAAATGAGTGAGCTTAAAAGTAAAACCAGTTTACCTATTTTACCTTTTCCCTCAATTTGCCGAATTTTAAAGTTGTAGCACTTCTAAAAGTGAAATAATATTTTTCTAATTGTTTAAATTTTAAACTTTTTTAACGGCCGCAGCAATATATTCATGGAGAGATTCAAACATTTATTTGTGCAAATGCACTACTCGGTAAATAAGTTGACAATTTCAGCTTCCTAGCGCATTTCGTAGTACCTAAACAGTTATCTATTTGTTTAAAGTTTATGAATTTTTAACTGCCAAACAAATTTAAATATCAAAATTTCTATAATCTCTATTTCGTTTTTTTACAATTCCTATCTCTAAAAAAATTTCAGCTCCGTAGAACATTAGGAAATACATAAACCTTGAAATTTTGTTTCAACAATTGCGAATTTTTAGCGGCCGCATTGTTGCACTTTTTGAAGATTTTCGTGTTTTCTAGTCGGTTTTGCACAAAATCCTACCTATGAAAAAAAATTTCGAATATCCAGCTCATCTGGAAGTGCCTAAACAGTATCCTCCTATCATTATATATAGACGTTTCTTACAGAGGAGGAGAATATAACAGATAACATAACACTACTATAAGGTGCTTGCATTCTGCAAGCATATTATCTCACTTTCAAAAAACATTCATTTTTCAGACAGATATTTCATCATTACAAATATTATTTTAATTCTAAAGATTTCACCTCTGCAGTGATTTTCGTTTTTTCCCATATTTAAAAATACTAGATTAAAACAATCCCCAAACTTTGCAATTTTAAGAATTTTGTACCTTTTCCATTATGGGGTACTAATGCTATACATTTTTGCCAAATTTTAAAGTTGTAGCTCTTCTAGAAGTGAAATAATATTTTTCTTATTGTTTAAATTTTAAACATGTTTAACGGCCGCCGCAATACATTTATGGAGGTATTCAAATGTTTATTTCTGCAAATGCATTACTCTGTAAGAAACTTAAATATTTCAGCTTCCTAGCTCATCCCATACTATCTAAACATTTACCTATTTGTTTAAACTTGAAGAATTTTTAACTGCCAAAAAATTAAAATAGAAAAATTTGTATAGTACCTATTTTGTTTTTTTTTTACAAATCCTACCTCTAAAAAAAATTTCAGCTCCGCAGCACATTCGAAAATACATAAACCTTGAAAATTTGTTTAAACAATTGCGAACTTTTAGCAGCCGCATTGTTGCACTTTTTCAAAATTTTCGTTTTTCTAGTCGGTTTTGCACAAAATCCTACCTAAGAAAAAAATTTCGTATCTCCAGCTCATCTGGAAGTGCCTAAACAGTATCCGCCTCCTCCTCCTCTGTAAGAAACGTCTATATACTAGTAGTTGGTGATTGCATACTGCAAGCATTTCATCTCAAATTGAAAAAACATTCATTATTAAGACAGGTATTTCATTATTACAAATATTCTTTTAATTCTAAAGATTTCACCTACACAGCGATTTTCGTTTTTCCGACATGTAAATAAAATAGTTTAAAACAATCCCCAAATGTTGCATTTTTTTAAATTTTACACTTTCTTCATTATGTGGTACTAATGCTACACATTTTAGCCAAATTTTAAAGTTGTAGCACTTCTAGAAGTAAAATAGTATTTTTCGAATTATTTAAATTTAAATAATTTTTAACGGCCGCCTCAATATGTTTATGGAGATATTCAAATGTTTATTTGTGCAAATGCACTATTCTGTACATAACTTGAAATTTTCATCTTCCTAGCTCATACCGTAATGTGTAAACAGTTATCTATTTGTTTAAGCTTAAAGAATTTTTAACTGCCAAACAAATTAAAATATAAAAATTCCTATAATCCCTATTTCTTTTTTTACAAATTCTACCTATAAAAAAATTTCATCTTCGTAGCACATGCGGAAATACATAAACCTTGAAAATTTGTTTAAACAATTGCGAATTTTTAGTGGCCGCATTGTTGCATTTTTTCAAGATTTTCGTTTTTTCTAGTCAGTTTTGCACAAAATCCTACCTAAGAAAAAAATTTCGAATCTCCAGCACATCTGGAAGTGCCTAAACATTAGTTTCCTCCTATATGTTATGTGTTATATCCTCCTCTTCCTCTGTAATAAACGTCTTTATATAATGACTAGTAGAAGGTGCTTGCATACTGCAAGCATTTCATCTCACCTTGAAAAAACATTTTTCGGACAGACATTTCATCATCAGAATTATTCTTTCAATTCTAGAGATTTCACCTCTGCCACGATTTCCGTTTTTCCCACATGTAAAAATAATAGCTTAAAACAATCCCCAAATGTTGCAATTTTAAAATTTTTACACTTTCTTCCTTATAAGGTACTAATGCTACACATTTTAGCTAAATTTTAAAGTTGTAGCACTTCTATAAGTAAATAATATTTTTCTAATTGTTTAAATTTAACGGCCGCCGCAACTCAGATAGGGTAAAATTGAAATGTTTTTTTGAGCTAGTTTACTACTTTGTACATAACTTAAAAATTTCAGCTCCATTGCTCATTCCGTAATGTCTAAAGAGTTATCTATTTGTTTAAACTTTAAGAATTTTTAACTGCCAAACAAATTAAAATATCAAAATTTGTATAATCCCTATTTCGTTTTTTTAAGAATTCTACTTATAAAAAAATGTCAACTCCGTAGCACATGCGGAAATACATAAACCATTAAAATTTGTTTAAACAATTGCGAATTTTTATCGGCCGCATTGTTGCACTTTTTCAAGATTTTCGTTTTTTCTAGTCGGTTTTGCACAAAATCCTACCTAAGAAAAAAATTTCGTATCTCTAGCTCATCTGGAAGTGCCTAAACATTAGTATCCTCCTGTTATATGTTATCATTATATATCGACGACTCTTACAGAGGAGGATATAACATACTAGTAGTTGGTTCTTGCATACTGCAAGCATTTCATCTCAACATTAAAAAACATTCATTTTTCAGACAGACATTTTATCATTACTAATATTCTTTTAATTCTAAAAATTTCATCTCCGCAGCGATTTCCGTTTTTCCCAAATGTAAAAATAATAGTTTAAAACCATCCCCAAATGTTGCAATTTTAAAATTTTACACTTTCTACATTATGGGGTACTAATGCTACACATTTTAGCCAAATTTTAAAGTTGTAGCACTTCTAGAAGTAAAATAATATTTTTCTAATTTTTTAAACTTAAATAATTTTTAACGACCGCCTCATTTAATATATGGTAAAATTGGAATGTTTATTTATGCAAATTCACTACTCTGTAAATAATTTGAAATTTTCAGCTTCCTAGGTTATCCCGTAGTACAAAAACAGTTATCTATTTGTTTAAAATTTAAGAATTTTTAACTGCCAAACAAATTAAAATATCAAAATTTGTATAATCCCTATTTCTTTTTTTTAAGAATTCTACTTTTTAAAAAAATTTCAACTCCGTGGCACATTCGGAAATATATTAACCTTGAAAATTTGTTTAAACAATTGTGAATTTTTAGCGGCCGCATTGTTGCACTTTGTAAAGATTTTCGCTTTTTCTAGTCAGTTTTGCACAAAATTCTACCTATAAAAAAAATTTCGAATCTCCAGCTTATCTGGAAATGCCTAAACATTAGTATCCTCCTGTTATATGTTATCTGTTATATCCTCCTCCTCTGTAAGAGTCGTCGATATCATTATACTAGTAGAAGGTGCATGCATACTGCAAGCATTTCATCTCACCTTGAAAAAACATTAATTTTTCAGACAGATATTTCATCATTACAAATATTCTATTAATTCTAAAGATTTCACCTCCGCAGCGATTTTCGTTTTTCCCACATGTAAAAATAATAGTTTAAAACAATCCCCAAATGTTGCAATATTATACATTTTACACTTTCTCAAAAATGGGGTACTAATGCTACACCTTTCAGCCAAATTTTAAAGTTGTAGCACATCTAGAAGTAAAATAATATTTTTCTAATTGTTTAAAATTTAAACATTTTTAACGGTTTTTGCAATATATATATGGAGAGATTGAAATTTTTATTTGTGCAAATACACTGTTCTGTAAATAATTTGAAAATTGCAGCTTCCTAGCTCATCCCGTAGTACCTAAAAAATTATTAAACTTTAATGTTCAAATGGGGTTAAAAAAACCCCTAAAATTCACAATTTTTTAAATTTTCCATTTTTATAGTTGGTTATGAGAAAAGTTCTATAATCTTGCAAAATTTCAGCTTCCTAAACTTATTAGATTGGTCTACACACTAGATTACGTTTTCCCATGCTAACTTATGGGAGATATTCCTGGGTCTCTGGAGTCGAACCCAAGACACTGTAAGCAAAAGTGACAATAATTCCTAATAGATATTGCGACCATCTAGCAACACTGGAAATTTCATCGTTCTAGCTTACCGGCAAGTGCCCATAATTAATTTACAAAAATGGCGCAATGCTTTTCTTATGGGAAAAAAACGCAATTTTCGAAATTTCTGGAGTCGAACTCATGTCACTTAGGTCAAAATTCTCATTTTATCTGAAGGTTTCTCGATCATATCTACAAAAACCAAAACTTTGAGCTCTCTAGCTCTTGTAGTTTGGGCTGGACATTAGTATCCTCCTGTTATATGTTATATATATATGTTACTAGTAGTTGATGCTTATATTTAACCTCCGCAGCGATTTTCGTTTTTCCCACATTTAAAAATAATAGTTTAAAACAATCCCCAAATGTTGCAATTTTTAACATTTTACACTCTCTCCATTATGGGATAATAATGCTAAACATTTTAGCCAAATTTTAAAGTTGTAGCATTTCTAGAAGTATAATAATATTTTTCTAATTGTTTAAATTTAAATAATTTTTAACGGCCGCCGCATATCATATGTGGTAAAATTGTAATGTTTATTTGTGCAAATTTACTATTCTCTAAATAATTTGAAAATTTCAGCTTCCTAGCTTATCCCGTAGTACCTAAACAGTTATCCATTTGTTTAAACTTTAAGAATTTTTAACTGCCAAACAAATTAAAATATCAAAATTTGTATATTCCCTATTTCGTTATTTTAGGAATTCTCCTTCAAAAAAAATTTCAACTCCGTAGCACATTCGGAAATACATAAACCATGAAAATTTGTTTAAACAATTGCGAATTTTTAGCGGCCGCATTGCTGCACTTTTTCAAAATTTTCGTTTTTTCTAGTCGGTTTTGCACAAAATCCTACCTATGAAAAAAATTTCGAATCTCCAGCACATCTAGAAGTGCCTAAACATTAGTATCCTCCTGTTATATATATGTTACTAGTAGTTGGTGCTTGCATACTGCAAGCATTTCATCTCACCCTGAAAAAACACTCATTTTTCAGACAGATTTTATCATTACAAATATTATTTTAATTCTAAAGGTTTCAACGTCGCAGTGATTTTTTTTTTCCCATATGTAAAAATTATAGCTTTAAAAAATCCCCAAATGTTGCAATTTTAAAAATTTTATACTTTCTCCATTATGGGGTATTAATTCTACATATTCTAGCCAAATTTTAAAGTTGTAGCATTTTTAGAAGTATAATAATATTTTTCTAATTGTTTAAATTTAAATAATTTTTAACGGCCGCCGCAATTCATATATGGCAAAATTGAAATGTATATTTGTGCAAATTCACTACTCTGTAAATAATTTGAAAATTTCAGCTCCATAGCTCATCCCGTAATGTCTAAACAGTTATCTATTGGTTTAAACTTGAGGAATTTTTAACTGCCAAACAAATTAAAATATCAAAATTTGTATAATCCATGTTTCGAAATTTTTTTCTTAGGTAGAATTTTGTGCAAAACCGACTAGAAAAAACGAAAATCTTGAAAAAGTGCAACAATGCGGCCGCTAAAAATTCGCAATTGTTTAAACAAATTTTCATGGTTTATGTATTTCCGCATGTGCTATGGAGTTGAAACTTTTTTATAAGTTTGAATTCATAAAAAAACCATATAGGGATTATACAAATTTTGATATTTTAATTTGTTTGGCAGTTAAAAATTCCTAAAGTTTAAACCAATAGATAACTGTTTAGACATTACGGGATGAGCTATGGAGCTGAAATTTTCAAGTTATGTACAAAGTAGTGAACTAGCACAAAAAACATTTCTATTTTACTATACATGAATTTCGGCGGACGTTAAAAATTATTAAAATTTAAACAATTAGAAAATAATATTTGACTTCTAGAAGTGCTACAACTTTAACATTTGGCTAAAATGTGTAGCACATGTACCCCGTAATGAAGAAAGTGTATAATTTTTAAAATTGCAACATTAGGGGATTGTTTTAAACTATTATTTTTACATGTGGGAAAAACGATAATCGCTGCGGACGTGAAATATTTAGAATTAAAAATATATGTGTAATGATGAAATATGAATAATGAATGTTTTTTTATGTTGAGATGAAATGCTTGCAGTATGCAAGCACCAACTACTAGTATAGTATATCCTCCTCCTCCTCTGTAAGGAACGTCTATATAGAATGTTAACATATATATATATATAGGAGGATACTAATGTTTAGGCACTTCCAGATGTGCTGGAGATTCGAAATTTTTTTCTTAGGTAGGATTTTGTGCAAAACCGACTAGAAAAAACGAAAATCTTGAAAAAGTGCAACAATGCGGCCGCTAAAAATTTGCAGTTGTTTAAACAAATTTTCAAGGTTTATGTATTTCAGAATGTGCTATGGAGCTGAAATGTTTGTTAGAGGTAGGATTTGTAAAAAAACGAAATAGTGATTATACAAATACAAATACAAATTATACGGGATGAGCTAGGAAGCTGAAATTTTTAAGTTATTTACAGAGTAGTGCGTTTGAACAAATAAACTTTTGAATCTCTCCATATATATATTGCAGCGCCCGTTAAAATTTTTTTTAATTTAAACAATTAGAAAAATAATGTTTCACATCTAGAAGTGCTACAACTTTAATATTTGTCAGGAATGTGTAGCATTAGTACCCCATAATGGAGAAAGTATAAAAATTTTAAAATTGTAAGTTTGGGGATTGTTTTAATTTATTATTTTTACATAAGGGAAAAACGAAAATCGCCGCGGAGGTGAAATATTTAGAATTATGAACTTAGTAAATTAGGTAAGTTTTAATAGCTATAACGATGGAAATGAAAGATTACATAAAAAGAACTCAAAAACTACGATGATAAGTATAACCAACTGTTAAACATGTTAATAACTACCAAAATATACTAAAAATAATTATTAATAAAACACTCATTAAGAAAGAAAATTATATTACGTAACTACATAAAAAGAGAAGAAAAAAGCCAAATGAAATCACTACATTAAAAAAATTACGAATTACTTACCTTAAATTTCAACTGGATAAATTAAAAAATCAAACACACAAAATCAAAAATGACTGCTTCCACTAGTAACGCTAGGCATTAACTGAATGCGTAGTAGCAAAAGAGCGCATCTGCTAGACTGCGAGCACCTCCAGGAAGTGAAAGAAACGTTAGGAAGATGGTGACATCTTAAGATGACAGCCGCCAGCGGCGAAGGCACGCCATGACATCTTAAGATGTCATCCACACTGAAAGTGTTAAATGCGGGCAATTCACAAAATTGAGAAACACTAAATCGGGTCATATAATACATTATTTATATGGAGCATTGTTTGCGCCCACAAGAATACCACCTTAAATGGGAGAACCTAAAATCGGGTTTCTACTATATATATATGGCAAACCTCTTCATAGTGAACCTCTATTTATCAAAATTTCCAAAAATCATGTCCCTTCCATTTCTATATATATAGGTTTTACTGTAGTAATTTTTTATTAAGGGAATTTTGCTTATCAATCTGTTGAAGTATGTTGATAAGCATCCTTAAAGGAGCGTGGAACCTGGGACATCTGCCTGTACTGCCCCTCTTGACATTGACTACCGAATTAAACCTGACTTTCCTTGCAATGATGTCAAAGCAAGGGGTCAGTTCCCCCAATTCTTCTTATCCTAGTGTGACCATATTTCAAAGAGGTGAAAATACGACATTTCCCAAAATTTACAAAAACAAATTTTGGCAGAATTTTTTAAAACAGTAGTTTGGTTTATTTCAATCAGTACGTCATTTGAAAGAATTGCAGCAATTCTGTAGGCAGTAAAAATATTGACACATTAAAAAAATATTTAGGTAATACTGTGTAAAAGAATGAAATTTATTTGGTCAAATTCCATTCAATTATTACCAACTACTTATGCAAGTAGGGTTGCCAACAGTGTCATTTTGACCTGGAGACTCTGAGTCTAGGGATCTGTATTCAGCCTCGGTATCTTTTTTTTCAGTTCAGCGAATTTTTATAGACTTCTAAAGAAATAAAATACAATAAATTTTAGCGAAAATTTTCACTTTTCCGATTCATTGATTCAATATTTTTATCATTACATACTTTGTTATGCAATAGGGGGATCAGATTTTAACAAGTAGGGATGTACACGGGTTTCCCGTGGTACAGAAGTGCTTTTCATCAAATTTGCTGTAGTATTATCATATACTAATGTATTTACTTTGAAATCAGAAAATAATTTTTCCTTATATTGTGGTAGCACTGCTTTTTAGATCCGTTCTAAACATTTCATTTTGTTTTGCCCTACAAACAAAATTTCTTTTTGAAATCGATTCAAACAGTACCTTCCTAATTCATAATTACAGTAAATTCTAACCTTGATATTGTGGTAGCCCTGTTTAGTTGACCCGGTTGAAATATGATATTTTGGTTATTTATTTATTTAAGATTATATATACCATATTTGGTTAAAACCCATGAGGTCTGTTCTCTATAAATACGTGTAAAAGAAATATTATTTTACTTTTTATTGTGGTAGCCCTGCTCTGTAATTCCACTTTAAATATATTGATTTCATTATGGTATGTTGTACAAATCTGATATATAAAATTTAGTTGAAATCCGTTCAGCCAATTCTTTCCAAAACCATAATTACTGAAAGAGTTCTTATAAAAACAAAATTTTTAATTACTTCTATTGTGGTAGCCCTGATTTGTAAATCTATACTAATCTTGATTTTGGTTTTTTATGTCGCATACCTCCTTAAGACAAAATTTCCTTGAAATCGGTTCAGCCAATACCTTCCAAATTAATAACTACTGAAACTTTGCAGTTGTGGCACCCCTGCTGAGTTGATCTGGTGCAAATATGTCATTTTGGTCATTAATTTATGTTTGTAATATATATACCAAATTTGGTTGAAATCGGTTCAGCCAATTCTTCCCTGATATATGCATACGGACGGACGGCTGGACATCACGAAGGTGTTAGTGCTTTTCAGCAATGACGAAAAGCACTAAAAATTATAAAATGGCCAAAGCGTAAATTTTGATTCAATGAAACAAAAGCACAATCCCGACTGGGGCTGAATAAAAATTTAGCTTAACAATCCTGAAATATAGGTGGATGAACAACAAATTAATTTGCTTTTTAAATATTTATGAAGTTTTATTTGCAATTAATTTGCAGCTGATGTGGAAGGGGTTAGTTCTGAAGCTGGTATGAGATTTTATAATTCATCCTCTTGTACAGACATTTTTTACTTTGCGGATGAAGATATTTCTTGCAGTGATTTGGGGTTGTTTGAAAGCATATTATAAAAGTCGTTGCACGAAAGATCCCGAAAATGAGTTATTGTCACTATCACTGCATTGATGTTTCCAACGAGAAAGAGGTTCTTTTCGTCTGTTCACAGAGCATTTGTGATAGAAAACATTCTTTCTATAGCTGAACTTGTGCCAGGAATAGCTAAAGCAAATTCCAAAATCATTTGAGTGTTTTTAACGAAATTTTTTCACCTTGCACAAACTATCATTTGACAGTTCCAGTTAAAGTCTTGTTCCATTCGACAATTTTTCTTTTACTGATATTCGTAACATGGTGGTATTCATCGAAAAGCTCATCTTTGTCTATAACTTTTCATGATATGTGTAGGGTTAATTTTTCGTGTAACTTTGTATATTAAATGACACTCTCAGAAAAATGGGACAATTGGCATCCTGTTTTAACTTTATTGAGATAACGGGACACTTAATTTAAAAAATGGGAGTTATGGTCACCGTACCTTATCCCGAGATGGCCCTCTGGATTGGAAATTAAAGGAAATAATTTTGTATGAGTAGTTTAAATATCTGAACTTCTCTTATACTGTACATACTGGTAATCTTTAAAATACGGTAAGTCAGTGGTTTCCAACCTGGGGGTGGCAAAAAATTTGCAAGGAGCGCCATGAAAATGGAACAATGTATATGAAATAGTTTCAATATTTTTTTTTTAGTTTTTAAAAAATATTGTAGTATTTTACTAAAATTATTTAATTCTTACAAAATGTATCGTACAAATCATTCAGGATTCCAGTATATCCAATTTTATAACATTTATAATTCTATAATATAATGAACCAGCTCACTCTGGCACGCTCGACTGTGGTGCCACCCTTAAAAAGCTATAATAAAAGGAGCGGGAGAATTGAGAACTATTTATGACTGTAATGCTATTTTAACAAACTTTCCAAGTACAGTAAAACCTTGGATTGCGAGTAACTTGGTCTGCGAGTGTTTTGTAAGACGAGCAAAAATTTTTAGTAAGTTTTAACTTGATAAACGAGTGAGGTCTTGCAATACGAGTAGTATGTATACGCTTTGTCTGCCAAGCGTCACGTGATCACAACTGAGCCAATGTTTCTTTTCTCTCTCTCGCTGCAGGATTGTGGGTAATCGTCTCACATGCTCGGTCTCAGTCAGCGTGCCTCACTCGTATAGTCAACATCTGTGCAAGCGTATACTGTTTACTATAGTGTTGTGACCACTTGTGTGTGCGTAAAGCATTTTTTTATTTTGTGTCCAAGTGTAGTGACTGTTCTTTAGTAACTGTACTGCAACAATGGCCCCCATGAAGAAAAAGGTTGAAAAGGAAGGCGGTAAGAAGGAGATGGTTACGGTGGAAGTTAAGAAGGAAATCATCGAGAAGCACGAACGAGGTATGCGAGTGGCCGACATCGCAAGATTTTATAACAAGTCTACATCGACGATTTGCACAGTATTAAAGAAGGAAGAAGAAATAAGGGGGCTAGATGCAGCAAAAAGAGTCACGAGAGTATCAAAGCAATGGCCATGTGTTCTGGAAGATGTAGAAAAGTTGCTTCTCGTGTGGATAAACGAGAAGCAACTAGCAGGTGATACTGTGACCGAGAACTTTATCTGCGAGAAGGCAAAGACCTTGTACGCCGACCTCGTAAGTAAACTGCCAGGTATGTCGACAAAAAATGAAGAAGGCTTCAAGGCGAGCAGGGGATGGTTTGATAACTTTAAGAGAAGTGGCATCCATAGTGTTTTGAGGCACGGAGAGGCTGCGAGTTCGGACGCTAAGGCAGCTGAGGCGTTCGATGCCAAGTTCCAGAAGCTCATGGTTTCCGAGTGTTATCTGCCGCAGCAAGTTTTTAACTGCGATGAGACGGGGCTTTTTTGGAAAAAGATGCCAAAGAGGACCTGCATTACAGCAGAAGAGAATGCTATGCCCGGTCACAAGCCCATGAAAGACCGTCTCACCCTCTTGTTGTGTGCTAATGCAAGCGGCGATTTCAAAGTCAAGCCCCTGCTTGTGAATCATTCCGAGAATCCACGAGCCTTCAAGAAATGCAAGGTGCAGAAGAGCCAGTTCAACGTTATGTGGAGGTCCAACAGCAAGGCTTGGGTCACTCGTATCTTGTTCGTTGAGTGGATCAACGAGGTCTTCGGTCCTGCAGTGAAGAAATGCCTTTTAGAAAAGAATTTGCCACTCAAAGTCTTGCTGGTTATGGATAATGCTCCTACTCATCCTCCAGGCCTTGAGGACGACTTACTGGAGGAATTCGAGTTCATTAAGGTCAAGTTCCTTCCTCCCAACACCACTCCATTACTCCAGCCCATGGATCAGCAGGTCATTTCGAACTTTAAAAAGCTTTACACCAAAGCACTATTTCAGCGATGCTTCGAGGTGACCGAAGGAACAAACCTTACCCTCCGAGAGTTTTGGAAAAATCATTTCCACATCATAAACTGCCTCAAGATCATCGATAAAGCCTGGGATGGGGTCACCAAGAGAACCCTCAATTCTGCTTAGAGAAAAGTGTGGTCTGATTGCATTGAGGGGTTTGCTCATGAACAGGAGCCGCCAGTTGTCGATGAAATTGTGTCCTTGGGGAAGACCATGGGACTGGAGATGAATGAGGACGACATTCAAGAGCTGGTGGAGGAACATGTCCAGGAGCTGACCACCGACAAACTGATGGATCTGCATCGCAAGCAACAGCAAGAGGTTATGGAGGAGATCTCGTCTGAATAGGAGGAGATCTCGTCTGAATAGGAGGAGAAAAAGACAGAGGAATCCCTCACTTCAAATGAGATTAGGAAGATGTGTAAAATGTGGGAAACAGTGCAAAATAAGGCTGTAGCAGTGCGAGCGATGAATCTGTTTAACGACAATGCAATGTCACATTTCCACGAAATCCTCAAAAGGAGGCAAAAGCAAGTGTCATTGGATAGGTTCCTTGTTAAAGTCGCACAAAAAGAAAAAGATTCCAGTGAGCCAACAGATAGCAGTGATTCCGTTAGTGACAATGAAAGTCGTCCTACACAATAACCCACCTCCTCCTCCTCTCCTCTCTCTCGTCTCCCTCACACCAGCCACGATTAAATTTAATTAATAAATTTGATTACAATTAAATTTTTATAATGAAAATATAAAAAGGTACAAAAAAAACGAATCGTCTGAGTTTCCATTATTTCTTATGGGGAAATTCGCTTTGATATACGAGTGCTTTGGATTACGAACACGTTTCCGGAACGAATTATGCTCGCAATCCAAGGTTTTACTGTACTGTAATGTTCTGATTACAATACGCACCCAATATAATATGCACCCATGTTTTATGAAATGTGAAAATTGTCTTATCACCATACATAATACACACCTAATTTTTTGTATAAAGATCAGTGTAACTTTTCACTAGATTATTAGCAGTATCGATACAGTTCTCGTTTTGCCGCCAAGTGATATACGTGCGAGAGCTTATGAGGATATCACTCTACATTCTGTCTCGCTTATTAAAGATCGACACAATGTACTAAAATATGTCACAACCACGCATTTTGTATAAATCTGGTCGGTTGGAATAACATTTCTCGCTTTGACACAGAGCGAAAGAGCTTACAAGAATATTATCTACATCTCGAGGAAAATTTCATTTATTTCTGTGTCTATATTCATACAAGCAGGTCAAGGTATGTAATGTTGTTATTTCTTGCTCGCATAATTGTTTTTTTTGAAATTTTTTAAAAATAAATACTATCAGAACGCAATGAAAAGTACAATTTATTTAGAAAGTCATGTCCAAAAATAAAATTATTTCCTTACTATTATTTCCTTACCATATATATTACGCACCCTTAGTTTTCATCAATATTTTGAGGAAAAAATGCGTATTATAATTGGAAAATTTAGGTAGGTAGAAATTGAAATTTGGTAGGAATGTTTGATTCTTATAGTAAAAGCCATTGACGAAAAAATCCCCAAAAATGACCCGGGTTCAACTCCAGCAGATAACTTCTATTTCACATAAGATAACACCTAAAAATCAATTTAGTGACGTTCAAGCTTATATTCTTTTGCTCATAGAAATTATAAAAGTCGACCCTCGGTCTTCAAACGGATGGTTTTAAAGGAAAATGAACTAAGTTTTTTAGTCTTATCGCCGATTCTCTCCCTCAGTCCACAAACGCTCAAATTTAAAGTTTAAATAACTTATTTTGGCAAAATTTAGCGAGTTCATGAGAATTTGCCTTGAAAATCATGCCATTGTTGAAATCGAGACCCCCATTATTATCTCAGCACGAGATTTTAAGTTAATAAATAATATATTCCTCCCCGTAATATTGACAGGCTTTTATACTAGTATTTTGGTATTAATGTTACATTTTATTTTATTGGTAGATAGAGGAGAATAAGGGAGTTGCAATAAGAGTGACTGCCTTAATAAAGAGGGTTGTGGAAGCATCAAGGTTAGGAACTGCTGGTTTATGATCAGCTACTTAATATAGAAAGCGTGGGTCATAAACATATCAAATCCATTTCATTAACATGCTTGTTTATAATCTGTCCGTAGACAGGACATATATTTTAGAGCAACATTACATCTGCTCTTATGTTCAATTCAGTGAAACCTTGTTAGTTTAATATTGAATAATTTGAAATTTGGCCTAATTTGAAGTTACCATCATTCCCTGTCCAACACCATAGGGTTTTAATATGCTTTTTAATATGGATAATTTGAGTATGCATCTGCAATGAAATTCAAAGTTGGTCTGGTGAATTAAGAAAAATATCGACGGGTAGTTTTTCCAACCAAAGTTTTCTCTTTGTTGCTTAAGCACAGAAAATTAAATTGGTCTTTCGTATGTCTACTGATTTGAATTTCGATGTTCTATGACTTGTCTAACTCGATTGAATGTATTAAAGAAAAAGTTCAGGTGTAATGCAATATGATTGTAGTCAATAAAAATTTGACAGCTGCAATCATTATCATTATTTCCAATCATATATTTTTTCTCCTTAGCACTTTTGTCAAGAGATAATTTTCGTGGAAAAATTGAAACCTGCCGTTCCCACAAATTTCTTCCTCCTCATTATAACACTATACATAATGTAGATCCACTGTATTGGTTCTTTGATAAGAATAGCTGGTGCAACTATGAATTTTAATAAAAATTGTTACAGCCTTTTGTGAATAAATCAACATTTGGTTAAAATCGACGAGAATAAACTATCCTTATTTTTGTTCCATATTGTTTATCTCTTCAGAGAATTCTGTAAAGTATTCATAAATACAGAATATCATTCGATTTTGTTTAACTGTTTAGGCCCTCAAGCTGTGCACAGATAGATGGCTTGATGAAAACAACTTTTTGAACTAAGTGACCTGAAACATGTATTTCCATCAAAATCATTGTCTAATTTTTTGTGATTGCAATTTTTTATCTAATTTTTTTTGCATGCCACTAGTTAGGCTGGTTTCCAAAGGAAACATAGCCTTATGAAATGGTCCTGTCTATGTGTGTGTATGTGTCCCCTACTAACAACTTTTGCACCGATGGACCAATTTTCATGAAACTTGGTATGAGGCTCGTGCTGACAGGGCCCACCTCTGGGCTATATTTTATTTGGTGAAGATTGAAGTCCCGGGTTTGATTCAAGGAACTTTTTTCCCTATTTGTTTTACATAGAAAATCTCAAATCCATTGTGCAGAGATGTTTTCTTTAATACTTTAAAATATCTTTAAATTGTGATATCGGAGCGAGGTTTGTACTGTTCTAAGGGTAAAAGAATGTAGATTCTAATTCTTATCACCGATTTTTTATAATTAATCGTATTTTCTTGAATTTCTACAAAAACTTGGGGTTTTAAATCGCATTTTATCGGATTGTTGCCATGGAGACAATTATTACCGAACTCAGCTTGAGCATAGACAAGTGAACAAATGGGTTATTTTCTTTTCCGCTCGACTATTCAGCAATGGACAGTTGATCCAGACGTATTAGCACATAAACAGTAACATTTATTAAATTCGTTTATTTAGATAAAATACATGCAAAATATGTCAGAAAGAGAATTTGACTGTTTTTAGTATTTTAAACCTGATAATAGTCTATTAATTTTTCCCATTTTTTCTCTATCATTGTTAAACTATGAATTACAAGTGGTATTTATGGTATGAGAATTCCTTGGAATGACTAACACATACTGAAACATTTCCTGTCAATATAAGTAATCTATTTGGGACATCAACTTTGGGAAACCAGCCTGCATTAGTCCTGGTTTGGACTTCTTGTTTACTCCTCTAAGAAACTTCATATTTTATACAGAAAATACAAGCTTATGCATGCCAGGTAAAAATCACATGCGTGACACTTTGAGCACTCATGCCGCGTATTTGCCATCTTTACTCTGCAATAATGTTTTTATCAATGTTTGGTACATTTACTGTGTATATATTCTCTTACCGTAGTTTATGGAACAACCATTGTTGTTTACAATAGATTTTGATGTCTTTCCAGCCATACTGAGCCTGGGAATGGTAGAAATATGTTGAGACTCGCCAGCACCGCGAGTAGCTCGCCAAGGAACAAGGACAGCAGCATGAGATGCGACGACAAGAGCAAGCCGAGACAGGGAGGGGAGTCAGTGAGAAGACTGCACAGGATGGGGAAGGCAGACAGAAGTGTCTCGTACACTTAATTGCAGCCAGCGAACCTGCCTGCCAGCTGCAATGCGCCTGGTAACCTCGTTGCCATCCTCAACATCACTCGCCCATTTGGCGGTATTAATGAGCTGGCTACCGATCAAGCTATTGACTGACTAGCCAATGAAAGTCTTTTGTAAGTCTGGAGATTGCAGGTGCCTGAATGGCGGGGTCAGTCATCAAACCAACGAAGGGAGATTAAATTGCTATACCGGTACAAAGCAGCACTCAATACAATCTGAGGAAGGATGAGATAGGGCTGCAATGGCAGTTGAAGCTGTGGTAATGTCTTGTTACTGAATTGCTCTGGGCTAGAATGGGCGATTGGGATGCGAGAGTACCAATTGCCCGCTCTCATGGTATGGAAGATCACATTTCCTGTGAGGGGTTCATTTGGGTAGGGGGTGTGAGGTCTCGTCGTGTATTTGACGTGGTCGCATGGTCTGTGTCTTTTGATCAATCAGGCTTGACTACCAATAATTAATGGTGTTTAAAATGACATCTACTTGTTTGGCCTCTTGAAAAAGCATGGTTATGCCGAGTATTGAGCTAAGAACATTGGTATAAAATATTATTTTGGCTTCTGTCAAGGAGAATGTTAATTTTTTTAAATTAATGAAAGCATTTGCCTTTATATGAATTGTTTGTACATTTGGAGTATATTTTGGAAAATGAATGCCTCGGATGTTACGTTTAGAGATACATTTTTATGGAAATATTTTACCTTGTTTCTGTCATCTGAGGAAAATTGAAGGATGGTTTAATTTCATAGTAGACCATCTCTATGTTGGCATTCAATTTAAATAAAAAACCAAGTGCAAATGCTCTTGCTTGCAATTACATATTTCATCATTTAGATTTGTGTTCACTCACTGCATAAGCATATTTTTATTTGAGATTTGTTTTAACACAATCAAATCATTATTTACTTTAAAAATTGCTGATGGAACAAAGTTCTCTAAAGAGATAGCGAATAGGAAGTCAATATCATCAAAATTTTGTGAAAGAGTACCAGTGATCTTTTCATTTGAGAATGGAGCTTTGCCAAACATCTAAGATTCTTTCATTGAGGTATTTGGCTCGTAAAGGGAATAATTAGTTTTATTATGAGCCCGTTCATGTTATTAGCTAATAAAGGGTGTTGTCATCGACAAATCTGTGGTATACATTTGTTGTAAGCCATTATGGCATTTATACCAATTTCTAATATAGTGGAGTCACACCTTGAATGGGATATCTTAATTGTTTTTTCAAAGAATCGATGGAGGGTTATACATTATTATTGCATAAATGATTATCGGTTTGTCCAGAGGGAACAGTGAGCACACGAGTACTTGAAATTTTCCTATTTTGTGCTTTTTTTTAAGTTTTAGTCGCGGAACATTTTTTAAATTGACAGAAAAGGCATGTTATACATAGGGTTGTTATTTGAAGATTATAAATGCTAAAATGTGTTTTCATCTAATGGATCTTGTGATGTGACTGCTTAAAATTGTATAATTTTCAAATTTTTATTAGTAAAAATCTGTACTTTTCTCAGGTAGCTTCACCAATGTAACAATGTCTGGAAAGCACTGATGAAAGTAATAATTTTCCATACTCCTGACTATTTTGAAACTTCTATTAAAATAGTGTATAAAACCTGTTAGTATGTTTAACAACAGTCATTTTAGTTTCAAGTATAATCTTTTTTGACAGACCCACTTTTACTGTATGACAAAACAAATAAATGTCAAGCACCCCTTATCTTGGTTTTTTATTTCGTCCTTTTATTTATCGAGGCTGTGTTTTGGTATATATTATTATATGTACTACATAGTCATAAAATATTGGTTTAAAAAGCTGTGGTCGATAAAACTTATTCTACCATTTTTTACATAATATGGCAAAATTTAGGTAAATTAATTGTCCTCTGGATTTGAATTTGTATTTCCGATCAAGTTAAAAGATCAAAGAAATTCAAATTGACATTATGATTTGGTTACTCTATCGATATAAAAATTTTATTATGGTTCACTATTGTTTGGAAATTGTAATCGGTAAACTGCAGCGATTGACAAACATTATTCTTCCCAATATTGTGGATGTTTCAAGGCCTTGGACATAATTTTTGAACCTTTTCAATTGCGCCCATTTTAATGTATCAAAATGATGCTTTGAAGGAAATGAAAATTATTGGTCGTGTGGTTAGTTGAAACTAAAAAGGAATTATTTCTCATTGTTTGCCTGTTCTGTACAACCATTAAAACTGACTTCTTTTAACAGGAATATCCACTTCAATCTTGTCCTTATTAATTTTTTCTGTTTATCATTGACCAAGATAAATTTATTCTTAAACTTGATAAAGCATCACTGTGAAATATGGTTTTATCTTAGTAAAATCGTGCAATTTCCTGTGAATGAATTTCTGTATTCTGCAAAAAATATTGTAAATAATATTAGACATTATTAGGCAACTTAAAGGACTCTCATACCAATTTCTTCGCATGCAAATTTGAAATTTTTGTTCATGTATGACTATAAAAATGTTTATTGAATTGAAAGATAATATTAGGTTGTCAAAAAATTAATATAGTTTATTTTTAAAAAACAAAAGAAAACAATTTCACTGAAAAGCAATGAAGTTTAATCAATGATATAATTTCCGTTATTTTCTATGATAGCCTCTCATCTCATGACCAGATTTTCAATTCCACCGTTTGAAGAATTCGGGTGGTTTTGATCGAAGGAATAAATTGATGTCCTCTCTGACTATCTCTTTATTTTCAAATTCTTTTCCACTCAAATGATGTTGAAGCGAACAGAACAGATGAAAATCTATGGGTGCCATATCTGGAGAGATTGGTGTGTGCGGGAGGACTTCACATCGTAAGTCCCTGATTTTTTGTCGAGTCAAACATGCCACATTGGGACGAGCGTTGTCGTGGAGAAGAATAACACCTTTTCTATTGACCATTGACATGTTTCTGACGAAGAGACTGGTTTAATCGATCCAATTGTTGACAGTACAGGCCGGAAATCAGAGTCTGATGTGGATTCAGGAGTTCAAAGTGAATCACTTCTCTCATGTCCCACCAAATGCAGAGCATTATCTTCTGTGGGTGGAGTCCAGGTTTTGGGGTAAGAACTGGTTTTTGCCCGCAACTCAGTCATTGTTTTTTACGTTTGATGTTGAAGTAAAGAATCCATATCTCATCCCCATTCCAGAAACAGTTCACGTGTTTGGCATGCGAGGAGAGAAGATGCAAAGCTGACATGGAGAAGATTTCCGTTGGAGAGTATGAGGCACCCAAAAACCCTCTTTAAGGTCTTTGAGTAGATTTCTGAGGTGTGTTTGCACATTCAGTTTTGTCGCCATTTTGCGGGTTTTGCCGAGGATCAGACTCCACAAGCGTCTTGAAAGCTTCAATGTTGATTTCAATATGGCGGCCTCTACCTGAGCAATTTTTGAGGCTATGGTCTCCAGAACGGAATTTGTTGAACCATTGCTGACATTTGCGAATATCCAGAACTTTTCCATGAACTTCTCGGATATTCTTCGTGGCTACAGTAGCGTTATTTCCTTTTTGAATTCATACAGCATTATATGCCAAATGTATGTCTCGTTGGCAGTCATGTTTAAACAAGAATATGAGGGGTTTTCCTGGGACAACAATAAACATCTTATTTGCAAATGATATGTTTAATTGGTTATTAAGAACAAATTCTGAAGGTGAAAAGAGCTTAATTAAACCTATTCACAAGAACGACATTAATTTCTTGACAACCTAATACATGCACTAATATAGTTTTCATGCATGTATTATTATAAACATTCTGTGAATGGACATAAGATTGTGATTGACTAAAATGGTTTATAACAAATTGATACTAAATCATATTTTGATGTAATAATTTGCCGCTATATGATAGGAAAATTTGTACTATTAGTACAGCAGTTGATTATTTTTTTAAGGTGGCAAACCCAGAGCACTGTAAATGTGGTGAATAAAATTAATATAATGGAAACTTGGGAGGCTTTAATAACTCAGTAGTTCTCTTTCAATAAACAGGCAATATTTTTTACCAATCTAGTTCCCATATTTTATTCTTGTTTTAGGGAGATTGCTAATCGTAGGTAGATTTTTAAATAAAGATGATGCAAAAAGCGCCTATCAAAAAACGTGAAAAAAAACCACTTTTCGTATTTTACTAACACGAAAAACAGCTTGACTTCGAGTAAAATTGATGCCTTCGCTCAGATATATAGAGGGTTAATTGCATCATCTTAGATTTCAATTTGATTAAGACCAGCGTTTCAAAAAGCCAATGTTTCAACAAAGCATATGTGCATTCGAATTGGAACTTGTTTCATTCCCTAGTCAGGACATTTTCTCGAATATCGTTGCGAAAGTACCTGTGAAGTTAAAGACATAAATAACATCTTTTATTAATTTAATTTGCTTGAAGAACAGCAATCACTGTATACCATGCAGTAATTAATTCTATGCGACTGATTGAAGATAAAATTCTAATTATTTAGAATGTTGTCTAGTTGGTAGGATAAATGATCCGAAAAGTTGAAAGAACTAATTTGAAGGTGACCGGTTGATTAATTTTTATTAAAAGTAATAGCTATTTTGAGAGACAGCTGTAATACACATAATAAATTTCACAATTAATTTGTATTAATTAACGGAAATCGTAGTAAAAAGTAAATACAAGCAGCATTCCGAAAATAATCTTGACAACTGAACAAAAACAAATTCATTTGTTTTTTCTTGAGGCATTTTGTTACTCTTTGTAAGTTACGCAAAATCGCATTCATCTAGTTACGTCGTGTTGTTGGGATAGTAGAATATCCAGGATAACCCAATATGGCCATGGTCCGTGATTGTTAGGCGAATAAGGTAAATTTTAATCTTTTATTTCTAATTATAGCAAAAGAGTTCAGTTCGTGATTATTTGGTGGTTATGTTCGCCGTAAGTATAATTAAATTGTTAAAAAAGCCATACGTCATTTTCAAGTGGTTAGTAACGTATGCGATATATTAGAATTCGCATTTTGACGTCCACTACTTTAAAACATCGTAGTGTGTGTCTTTCAACATCTAAATGTGATTTAATCATTTCCATTGACAAGGATAACAATTTTAATTATGTGGAATGAGCTATTTTGCCCAAATGTTGGCAATGTTAGTTGAGCACGATAGTTGACGGGAGGTCACTTGTGACATTGACGTAGTTGTATGTACACGTTCTTATTTTTTGCCGGTGTAATTAGGCAAATATAAATACGAAATTCCTCATTACGTTTTGGAAAAGTAAAAGAATTTCAATTGTCGAATGACGCATAGGTGATTTTATTGAATCGTGCATTGATGTTTCTTGAGGCATGTATTTTGGAGAGTTTACATGTAGTTTTATTGCTGCTTATATGTTTTTATATTTTCAGAAATTAATGAACATTGCTTTTTTTAGGGGAAGAACGAAGCAACCATCATAAGTGAACGTCGGCTATATAAGGTCCTCAATATTTATTTTTCTGTGATATATACGGGTAGCCCTTAATCGCCAAATAGATTCAAGGGTCATAATTCATCGAGCTCATTTGAATACTACATTCTGAAGGTGTGTATCAACTAAAGCTTCAAAGATCTGTGATTTTACTACATGAAAAAGGATCAACTGGAAGAAAGAAGAAAATAACACAAGCAATACTAATTGAGAAATAGTACAGAGGTCATTTATTTGAATTAATGAAGCTCTTTTTGGGTAAATAGCTTTTAAATATTTTTGGTTGTTCAAACCCAAGGTGGTAATTGTATTCCTAAGAAAGTGTGAATTAATATTGCTCTGAGGGAACCAACTGACATTCTAAAACATTTTCGAATATCAATAGTGAAATTGCATTTACTTGACTGGTGCATACAATCTTCGTAAATTGTTACAAATCTTACCACCTAGCAACATACTGCATGCTAATTGTTTTAAAGGCTGAAAAAGTCATTTGAATGGCCATGTATCATGCCCTGTTCCCACCTCATCTTCTGCAACTTATGGGCCAGCAGCAATCACTCCAGCACCACATTGCTGATGGTGTGTCACCTAGGCAGCGCTCACTTATTCTCCACAACCATGGAGCACCGCACTTCGAACAGCATGTAATTTTATAATTTGACTGATCTGTGGCTTAATCGACTGGTAGCATTTTTCAGGTAGTTTACCTAACACATTTTAACAAAATTTCATGATATCTGGATTCATTTAATTAATATTGCACCAGTTGACTGCTATAGTTTCTGAGATTAAAAATAAATTTGTGGCCTGTTCTAACTATGATTAAGTAGCTTCATAATTAATATTTTTTATAAGTTATTGCGCAATCGCCTTTTAGGAAAAACTTTGACAGCCTTAATGTTATGAAAAAAACAAGCTTTTCATAAATTTTCTCATTAGTTTTATTTCTACTGCAGACTCAGCGGAACTGCCCATTAGATCTTTTACAATTGATGGGACTAGACATTCCATCCCCTGGGAATATCTGTAATTATATCCAACGTCAAAATAGAGGTGCGCAACGGGGTAGAGTGAACTCAGGTCCACGATCAGGGATGCCTCCTCCTGTTCAGTTAAATTATAGAACAGATGGCACTTATGCTAAGAAAAATTATTGGAATAAAGATATTCAGCAGTGAGTCTTTCTTTAAAACTTGTTTTTTCTACCATGCTCTTCATGAAAGTGAACATTAAGTATAATAGTCATCAGATTATCATATGTTAATTTTATTATAATTTAATTTTGAAATGAAAACTTTCATTTGATCATTAAAAATATCTGTACTTACTTATTGAAGCAAGAACCATCAACCATTTTAGTTTAAATATACTATTCATTTAAATGTGGCATAATTCTTTTCTTTATTTCTAGGCTTATACCACGAGGCAGTCATGATCATTCTCCAAATGTGGCAGATGCCTCAGAGTCTTTGTCTCCTAAGGCTACACCCGATAAGAATCATTATGGAAAGCCTAACAAGATAGAAAATCATGAGAAGGACAATGAAAATGGTTCCAGGATCGATTGCAAAGGAATAAAGTAAGTTATTTTCTTCTCAAGTGACTTTCAGCTTCATGGTGTTAGTGTATGCTAGAAATTGAAAGTGAGAGCGCAATTTAATGAAAAGAACAAGGTATCAAAATATATAAATCATGCCTTTAAGCTAAGGTTTCTTATGTGATTTTTGTTTTTGTGGTTAAAAATTATTTATCATTCTTATATCTTGTTACATATTCTAATGCTACATTACTTAATACATTACACAAGCCAACAAAATTAAATTTTTTTCTTGGTGCCGGAAAACTGAGAACTGATTTTGGATATATTTGATATGCTGATTCCAAAAATACCTGGCTTTTTTTCGTAGCAGCTCTAGTTTTTGAGATACAGGCTAATTGATTTTCGTTTTAATAACAGGCACAAATAATGAAATAATGGTATCTTTACAGGAAACATGGTACCTAAAACTAGATTATATAGTTAGGCAATTAGAGTTACTTGGTATTCCCGATGACCGTAAAACTTCGACCTTTTATACCTGCCTAACCCCCACTCCTCCACCACGAACTCATCCGCCCATATTACCTCGTGTCTAGCACTGCCGTACCCGGTTCAGTTTACGATTGTGTTTGCAGTTGTGCTTTCAGTTTGTTTTTGTTTTCGGCGTTCTTTAGTCATAAAACAGTTAATTAAAACCATAGCATCCACAAGCAGACGTAGCTGTGTGAATCACCCCGACGTTTTTTGTTACGTATATGGCGAATACACTTTGAAAGAAAGCAGAAAACCTATTTCTGACTTTGTGAAACGGTGTTATCTTGCTTATTTCGGCGTCCACTTGGGAGACCAGGATAAAGCTTGGGCTCCACATTTGGTGTGTAAAACGTGCGTTGAACATTTGCGACAGTGGACAATTGGAAAGAGAAAGTGCCTAAAGTTTGGAGTACCAATGGTTTGGAGGGAACCGAGGAACCATTACGATGACTGCTATTTTTGTATCGTAAATATCAAAGGCATTAATTGGAACAATAGACACAAATGGACATATCCTGATCTTAATTCAGCAAAGAGACCGGTACCGCATTCCGACGAAATCCCCATTCCATCATTCAGCAGTCTGCGCCTAGACTCTCGGAAGACGAAACCGAACCATCAATGTCTGATGAAGGTGAATATGTGCGATCAGACAACGATAGCTATCGTGATCACTATAGTGATTTTGAAGCATATTCAGACAAGCCCCAACGTTTCAATCAACAAGAACTGAACGATCTCAGTAGAGACCTGAACCTCTCCAAGGAGTCTTCAGAATTACTTGCCTCCAGATTAAAAGAAAAGAATCTGCTTAATCCAGGTAATAATATTACATTTTATCGTAAAAGAGAAAAGGATCTGCTGCCCTTTTTCTCTCAGGAAAATAACCTAGTATTCTGTAATGATATAAGAAGACTCTTAGAAGCAATGGGTTTATCAGAATACACACCAGACGAATGGCATCTTTTTATTGATAGCTCAAAACGTAGTTTAAAATGTGTTCTTTTGAACAACCGTAACAGATATGGCGCAATACCCATTGGTCATTCTACCACCTTGAAAGAGGAATACAAGACAATATCACTAGTCCTGAAAAAAATTAAGTATGAAGAACATCAGTGGGTGATTTGTGTCGATCTAAAAATGGTAAACTTCCTCCTTGGACAGCAAAGTGGATACACAAAATATCCTTGTTTTTTATGTCTTTGGGACAGCAGAGCTAAGGATCAGCACTGGGTTAACAAAAATTGGCCCCTAAGAAACATCATGGTTCCAGGAAAAGAAAACGTAATTAACGAACCTTTGGTTGCGAGAGAGAAAATCATATTTCCACCTTTGCATATCAAGTTGGGACTTATGAAGCAATTTGTGAAGGCGTTAAATCGAGATAGACTTTGCTTTGGGTACTTAATGCGTAAATTTCCTGGGATTAGCATGGAAAAACTGAAAGCAGGCATATTAGATGGCCCTCAGATAAGACAGCTTATAAAAGATCCACAATTTACCGCAGCAATGAACGAGATTGAATCTAATGCTTGGTGCTCATTTGTTAAAGCAGTACAAAATTTTCTTGGCAATCATAAAGCAGAGAAATACACAGAATTAGTGGAAAATATGCTTTCTAAATTTAATATTCTCGGTTGTAACATGAGCATAAAACTTCTCTACCTCCACAACCATTTCGATCGATTCCCACAAAACCTAGGTGATCACAGTGAAGAACAGGGGGAAAGATTTCATCAGGACATTAAGACGTTGGAAGAACGATATCAAGGAAGATGGGATACCCAAATGATGGCCGACTACTGTTGGAGTCTGCAGCGAGACTGTCCTACTAAACTCCATGCTAGAAAATCGTATAAAAGAAAATTTTTAAGTGATAAGCCATGAATGTATATTTATCTACTTTGTGAATTAAATACCTTACTTTGTATCTTTGTTTTTTAATGAGCCTTTGTCGCAAATACTAATACTTATAACCTGAAATGTACAAGAGTTAAAAAAAAGATGATTTTTTTCTAAAAGAGGTCAATATAGCGTACCTCAAAAACTAGATCTGATAGACTAAATCTGACAGTTGTTTTGGATTCTACACCCAAAAATTACCTAGAAACAGTTCAAAAATAGCAGGCACCAAAATGTGTGTTAGGCTGTGTTATCAAAGACTCGGAAAAAATTGTAAAAACAGTTCCACAAAGTTATGGCTACATCAGTTGAATTTAATACATTATCAATTGCAACAATACCGCAAAAGAAAAGGCAATTGCTCATTATAAGTAAATTTTGTTGTTGAAATATCAATTGCCTAGTTATTTATAGCTCGTAGAGAGACCTAATGCCAATACTGATATATCCCAGTTATAAAGAATTTATTTTATTTTTAATAACTTTTATATTAACTTCACACACACACACAGACAGTAAAACCTCGTATTTACGTTATCGGAATGTAAGTTTTCCCACTATTTACAACATTTTTTAGGTCCCGTCAATTTTCCTGTGATTCCAAAGTAAGTAAACCCTGAATTTACACTTTCATTTTAAGTTTTCCTGCTATTTGCGCAATTTTACATTAGAATTTTCGATTTTTTAAAAGAATTTAGCATGTGATTCCCAACAGTTTCCCCTAGAGGCAGAAATATGAACTTTCTTTTCAAAACAGCACTAGCTTTAGAAGATGCTACGATGTTACTCAGGAGCACTGTACTTAGAGACGGAAATACGTATGAACTCTTTTGGGTGAAAACTTCAAAACCTCATGCGTAAATCACACAAGCAGAGCATAAACAGCGCACCTATATACGGAAATAATATTTAAGCTATTTACTCTTTGAACCAAGTATGAATGCTATTGAAAAGATGTTCAAGTTTGGCGCTATCATGTTTTAACCTTTTCTACTCAAATTCTGCCCCTTGCCTCCCATGGTTTGTAATTAAATTTAAGTTAATTTGTAATTTTTTGTAATTTAAATTACAGTATTGTCCCGAATATAACACAATGTTTTTTTCCAAAAAATTAAATTTTAAAAGTAGCCCTCGTGTTATATTCGAGTAATAGTAATTTTAAAAGATCGTAAAATCGTGCTTTGAATAATCACCGTACATTCCACATGTCTGTTAAGTGATATAAGATGCTTGCTACATTGTAAACACATCAGGCATACATATTACATTGTACTTGAAAAGCATCTGAGGCGAAAATAGATCGAGTTCAGTCGGCAGCTGAACTCCTCATTAGTCATTGAATTGAAGCTATCAGTGTTTCGGCATATTTTTTGGTCCTACCTTAGCGAGATTTTACCTATCAGTTATTTTTTAAATGGGTTACAGAAAGAATGTTGAATATTTTGAGAAAAAAGGTTCTTCCAAATCCCAGGTTAACAGAGGAATCCGATGAAGTGCGCCTCTTGAGCTACGACTATTTTAAAATTCATGTCATAACTTTATCAGATTCCTCTGTTAACCTGGGATTTGGAAGAACCTTTTTTCTGAACATGATCAGCATCCTTTTTGTCCCGGGTTATATTCGAGCAGGTACTAGTGATTTTTAAAGATCGTAAAATCCCGTTTCGAAAAGTCACCGTAAATTAGTCATTCAATTGAAACTATCAGTGCGTTGGCATATTCTTTGTGCCTACCTTAGCGAGTATTTACCCATCCGTTATTTTAACAGTGTGTGACAAAAAGGATGCTGATCATGTTCAGAAAAAAGATTCTTCTAAATCCCAGGTTAACAGAGGAATCGGATAAAGTTATGACATGAATTTTATAATAGTCGTAGCTCAAGAGGCAGAAAATACGAACGATAATTAGGCTGTGAAATAGTATGATGTTCCTGAAGTAAATATACCCGTGTCTATGTAAAATTTTCCAGACAAATGTAATGTGGGGAATGTCATGGAAACCCAAGCATACTATATATACTAGCATTTTAATTCGACATATTTTAATATTATTATTATTGAAAAAGTGTGCTGATTAAGTAAATGAATGAATAGGTATACTTTTTATAAACGTAGCTCTTTTAACACACATTTTATTGTTAGTCTTACTGTAACAAATGAGCTGGAGATTACACATTTTTTTCATATGTAGGATTTTGTGCAAAACCGACAAGAAAAAACGAAAATCTTGAAAAAGTGCAACAATGTGGCCGCTAAAAATTCGCAATTGTTTATACAAAATGTCAAGGTTTATGTATTTCCGAATGTGCTACGGAGCTGAAATTTTTTTAGAAGTAGGATTTGTAAAAAAACGGAATAGGAATTATACAAAATTTGATATTTTAATTTGTTTGGCAGTTAAAAATTCTTAAAGTTTAAACAAATAGGTAAATGTTTAGATACTATGGGGCGAGTTAGAGAACTGAAATTTTAAAGTTATTTACAGTTCAGCCTACATAAACGAAAAAACATTTCAGTCTATTCATGAAATTCCTATTGCGGCAGTTAAAAATCATTTAAATTTAAACAATTAGAAAAATATTATTTTACTTCTAGAAGTGCTACAACCTGAAAATTTGGCAGAAATGTGTAGCAGCAGTATCCCATAATGGAAAAAGTATAACATTCTTAAAATTGCAAAGTTTAGGGATTGTTTTAATCTATTATTTTTACATAAGGGAAAAACGAAAATCGCTGCAGAGGAGAAATCTTTAGAATTAAAAAATATTTGTAAAGATGAAATATCTGTCTGAAAAATGAATGTTTTTTCAAGGTGAGATGATATGATATGCCTGCAGAATGCAAGCACCAACTACTAGTATGTTATATCCTCCTCCTCTGTAAGGAACGTCTTTATATAATGATAGGTTATATCCTCCTCTGTATATATAATGATATAATGATATAAAACCTAAGGTACTTCTAGATATTCCACAGAGCTGAAATTTGGAGGGAATCTTGGTGTTGGGCCAAAACCATCAGGAAAAATCGAAAATTCCAAAATTTACCCTTACTTCCCAAAGCATTCATTTTCAAGTCCCATTAGAAAACCATTTAAATCTATACAAGCCTTTTTATAATTGCATTTTAAAATAACTACCAGACCTGAATTAGAAGACGGGAAATGAACGAAGATTATTTTTCCTGAAAGTAGAACACTAATCCGTGCCTAATTACTCCAATTATTTGATTTTTACTGCATAAAAACGGGATTTTATACAATTTATAACAATGGCCCAATATTTCTGTCATGGCTATGAGACAATGCTTTTCTCTGGGAATTTATTTTACGTATTAATAAAACTGAATGAGAGCATAGTGCCACGAACTGAAAAGTAGCTTAGTGTCATGACGTCACTCTCAGACCGTGACATTTAAAAGCAAAGGGAAAACATATTTGGTGCGCAGACAATACTAAGAGGAATATTGCGCTGAAATTTTCAGGGTTTGTAGGTGTCATGAGTAGGCCTTCGGATAATATGAAACATCTTATGTAGGTGTCCTCGGTTCGACTCCAGGCACTCCAACATTTGAGTTTTTCCTGTGTAAATAGCATTGTGGAATATTTGGCAATTAATTTACCGTAATTCTCATCAAGTAGGAGGATTGAAATTTGGTGTGGTGGTTATAGGGCACCAATGCTTGCAGTATGCAAGCACTGATTACTCTTATATCTATATGTGTGTGTGTGTGTATATATATGTATGTGTGTACACACACACACACACACACACACACACACACACACATATATATATATATATATATATATATATATATAACAACTTACGGAAAAGGAAAGGTAAAATGAATATATGGATGTCAACAAGGTGTTGGGATGAGGAAACCCAGTGAGCACTCACCAATCAGACGACTTCAGGTTGGCGAGGCCCCGGGGATGTCGAAGCGACACACGTAAAATAACACAAAAACACAGAAACATCACAAACGTAAAGCTTTCGGGACTACTCCTTCTTCATCCCAATACCTTGTTGACATCCATATATATATATATATATATATATATATATATATATATATATATATATATATATATATATATATATATTAACTAAAGGAAAAGAAAAGGTAGTGATGAGGGTGGCAACAAGGTGTTGAGGGAAGCCCAGCGGACACTCACCAAGTTGAGGACCAAGCTGGCAGGCTGCTGGGGGCGTCGAAGAGACACGTAAAACACACGAACACAAAAACACACGCAAGCTTATCGGGCCTAAGCCCTTCTTCAGCGAAAGAGTACCTGTATATATATATATATATATATATATATATATATATATATATATATATATATATATATATATAACAACTTACGGAAAAGGAAAGGTTCTCTCTCTGTAGCTGAAGAAGGAGTATTTCCGAAAGCTTTACGTTTGTGATGTTTCTGTGTTTTTGTGTTATTTTACGTGTGTCGCTTCGACATCCCCGGGGCCTCGCCAACCTGAAGTCGTCTGATTGGTGAGTGCTCACTGGGTTTCCTCATCCCAACACCTTGTTGACATCCATATATATATATATATATATATATATATATATATATATATATATATATATATATATATAAGTGGTGTGTGTGTATATATATACACACACACCACTTTTTTAACTTCACAAATAATTGTTTCCGGAAAGCTGACCAGAAATGCAAATTTGCAAAATGCATCATATTTTCCCATAAGAAATCATATTATTATGCGAGAGTAGTTCCCAGCCAACCTAAAAAATTCACTTTTTTATCATAAATAATGCAGTTTAACAGAAAATATAAGAAAACGTAACTGCAAATGAAAACCAAACATTATAAATTAAAAAAAAATACTTTTAATTTCCTCAAAAATGTGTAATAGCTAATGAAAACCCAGCATAACAAAGTGACTACACTTTTTTTATGCACTTGTACAGTTTACCTCCAACACAATTTCACATGAGATTTTTAATCTTCTTTTGTTCATTCTAAGGAAAAGGTTTAATTTAAAATGAACTACTGAAATGGGATGTTGTGTATGTCATGTATGAATATTTTCCTGGATTCTGCAACAAACATTTTCAAGCCACAAAAAAACACTAGCATTAAAAAGTGGTTACATTTCTTTTACTAATTGCGTTAGAAATACATAACAGAAAATCAAAACTTAGGGTAAGGAAGCTATAACATTTATTTTAGTAATCACGTTCAAAATATGCGGCAGACAATCTTACATTACAAGATGATAACAATTCTTAGATTTACATTAAAATTTCATAATAAACAATGAAAACCTAACAAAACAGCAGTTTCTTAAAATAGTTCCTTAAATTACATTCAAAATACAGAGATAATGGCATTAAATCATTAAATATTTCGGTCAAAATCAGCAACCTCATATGCAAAGAACGAATATTTTCAATGTTATACTCATAAAAGTTGTGAAAAACTAAACATGGAGGATGCTTTTCCATTAGCCAATAATTTATAATTTGACCGCTAGATGCCAGCAACTTCGACTGTTACCAAAAATCCAGCCGTTGGCAGTAAAGTTTAAACTAGGCTACAAAAAAATTAAGTCGATGGTTTTCACATTTGTTTACTTTTTAAAACTGCTAATAACGAGCATTATAAATATAATATGATGATAATGCCCTTTTCTAGGGTGCTAAAGTTTAAAAAGTAGAGGGAGCTCACGCTTGTTGGCATGGTAAACGCATGCCCGGAAATGCAAGTAATTGGCGCGAAACACAAGTAATGGTCATAGAAAATTTTGTCGAGAAGTACAAATTCGCAAATCCCATATATATATTAAGCTGTACACAGAACACGCAAGAGCCTGGGGCCCAAAGGTCAAGGGGGCCCATAGCGGGCAGACTCTTTTAGGCATCCGATTAAAGTTTCTGATTTCAAAGGGCCGCTAAGAAGTGCAAAACTTGAAATCACGAATTGCGGGACCACCGCAATGATAAGATGTGATTATAGGCGTTCACTTTGCTATTCTCACAAAATGAAATGCAAAGAAGCGCCGAGGAGGCGAATATAACAATGCCTATTTCTCTAGGGAAAAGTAAGAGTATCTAGAGGCTCATTCTTAACGTCAAGGAAAAAGAGGGAGAAAGGTACGTTGCTTGCTGACACACGACGGGTCCGGATACGCATGTACTCAATTTACAAAGGCAGTAAAGACCCTTTTGTCAATCCCATCTTTGGTTCCCATTTGTCTCTTGTCTCATGGACCCTTTTCGCTTGCGTGTAGCCATTGCTTCCTTTGTTTCCCCATATGGTTATTAACTCATCCTAAAATTTTCGTGAGGCCTCAAAGTGTCTCTTGTTCAATATCCCGATGGGATGGTAACCGGAAGACTTCCTGCAATGAGCAAGAAGAATGTTACATCAGGGCCTCTCTTGTTTCCGCGTGAAGAATGGAACATGATGATCCTGGGCCTACATATGTCTAGTTTCCAGATGGAGAGGCCACTATCGTGAAATGATGCACCGAGTGCCTTTCTAGAATTCTTTTTCTTAGAATTGTTCCTGTCCTTGTTTGGAAAGGGTGAACAGTTACAAAGTATTTGTTTTACTTGACTCGCCGTGGAAGCTATACCGATAGTGATAGCTACACCTTGCGTCAAGTGTTTTGTGAGTTCAGCATCGAGTTGTTCAAATATTATACTTTTGTGTTTATATTCAGAAGAATTTAACAGCAGAGTTTATAAATTTTGTATTACTAAATTTTTACATAATTCGTAATCCTAGTGTGTGTTGTCTGTGAGTGCGACAGTGACGAAACCACGGAAAATATCTTCGGAGTTAAGGTAAAGTTCATTTTATTTTTGCTACAACAATTAAAAACAATTTGGTCAAAATTTTGTATTAAAATTGATTATTTTTCATTTAAGAGTAAACTATACAAAATTCTGAAATGAAGGTTTTGCATTATTATTAAATACTTAAAAACAAAGAAAAAACGTTATATTCGAGGATGTTGAAATATTATAATAAATAATTATATTCTTCAGATTTTAGTAAGTAATTTATAATTTCTTTCTGTATAGCTGCGTCTGCGAAGTTTGCGATGGTGCTAGTTTTTCTAGGAACAGAATTGGAATTGAGAAATAACAGGAATTTCTTGCGAGTGATAAGTCGGAGACTCCAGTTTAATTTGTTTCGTGTTTGTGTAGTGCTCACCTCGAGAAACTATAAACTATCAAACTGAAGCAAGCACAGCTTACGGAAGAGGTATCACTTAGTTAACCTCATGAAATACAGAATACGATTTTCAAACGATATATTATTAATTAATTAATTAATTAAAAAATTAAGATTTACATAATCTGGTTCAGTGTAAAATTTACTATGATTGAGCATCATAATTTTACTTAAATGACAATATCACCATAGTCACAACAAATTTGGCAACTGAGCGGGATTAGAGGACAGAGCTATAGGGAAAAGCAATGGAATAGAGAGAGATAGCGATCAGGGTTGCCAAAATAAATTTGAAAATGTAGCTAAATACACACTAAAAAGTAGTTAAATAGTCGTTAAACTCGAAGAAATGTTGCTAAAAAGTCGTTAAAAATAAGAAGTACATAAATACTTCAAAATAATTCTTATTATATGTATATATATATTATATATATTATATTAAACATTTTTTTTAATTAAAAACAATTAAGATAATATTTAATTGGTTATTATAAATAAGGTAAAAAAATTATAAGCATTTTTTAAATAAAAAGAATAAACACTTGCATTTATAGGTTAAGCTTTTAAAATAAAAAGAAAAATAAAAGATATTAAAACTTCACAATAAAAATACTACATTAATGCTTCATACATAAGTCACATTCGGGTAACTCTTCACCACTTATATGACAAACTTTTTGTTTCATCTTTAGGTAAATTCTCATATGCATCAGTGGAACCAGTTTTGTTTATTACACTTCCAGGCAGTTTGTAATTGTAACAACATTGCCATCTTATACCATATCTAATTTTGACACTCATTCTGTTTCGTAATTTTGATTTTACAATGTCCATTACACTAAACTGACGTTCAACATCAGCATTTGAGCGGGATAATGTGAGTACAGTTAAGCTAGATTTGAAATATCCTCAAAAGTATTTTCACCAGTTGAATCTCAGTAGCTAGTGATTTCCACCCAAGTTTCAATGTATCTGAGATTTCCGTTAGGGGGCGTAGTCTTTGTTTCCGCCCACATGACTGTATGTAGTTTTTTCCACTGAAAGTCAATACAAGTCAGAATTGTTGAATTTTTGCTTGATTAAGTATTTCTGGTTTCGTTGGTTTCAAGCATTCACTTGCACTCAAACAAGACATTGACTGCAAAGCAGTAATCATCTATGGCGACCTTTGTCGAAGTTCTTTTATAAGTGAAACTAGAAAATTATGACATCTTTCACGGTTAACTTCATCAGAAAATTTGCACTCTTGACATTTCCTTTTCAAATTCATATCCTAAGTAGGAATGAGGATCCATTCAAAAATTTCTTTTCGTATGATAAATTTTGAAGCAAGGCTCCAGGCAAATCCCAACTCCACAATCCTTGCACCAAATTCTCATTTATTTTCTCTTACGCTTTCCATTTTCATCCCTCTTTGCACATCAAACAGCACACTGTTGTCTAGTCTCCTTTTTGATGGGGTTTGGTGGAATATGACTTGCAAAATGACGAGCTGTTAGTCTAAGAGGGCACGGAGTGGCGCTAGGTCTTCCTCTTGGTGGTCTGAAATTTGAATCTGCATACTCTTCTATTGATTGCTCAATGAGTTGAAGCCAATATTCAAGAAGATCGATGCGTTTCTGAGATGATATTTTGTTATATATAACAAAAGAATTTCAGATGGCCTGGGCATACAATTACTCCGAGTAGAAACTATGAACTGATGAACGATGTATAGGTGTGCCACTTCAATACAATGTTTTAGGTGTACTATAAGCATGACTTAAGCTTTAATGGGAATCTGTTAAGGTCCCCCATCCCACTTGGCACCCTCCCCTCAGTTGCCATATTTATCCTGACTATGGTGATATTGTCATTTAAGTGAAATTAAGATGTTCAATCCTAGTAAATTTTATGCTGAATCTGATTATGTGTATAATAATGTTCTAAAAATTCGGTAACATTATTAAAATAGAAACTAAAAATGTGGACTAAGTTTTTTATCAATCCTTAAACATACAACGTTATATCTCGGCTTTTACTTATCCGATAAGGGCAATTTTTTTGTCATGCCTCTTGAAGGACTTTATGATGATTATATAAATGATAAATATATAATACTAGTGTATTGCCCATCATATGATGGATAAATAATAATATTCTCACCCTCCCTCTCGCCATCCCTCTCTCCTTCCATCTCCCTCCCTCCGTCTCCCTCCCTCCATCTCCCTCCCTCCATCTCCCTCCCTCCATCTCCCTCCCTCCATCTCCCTCCTTCCATCTCCCTCCCTCTCCCTCCCTCCCCCTCCTTCCCTCCATCTCCCTCCCTCTGTCTCCCTCACTCTGTCTCCCTCCCTTCCTCTCCCTCCCTCCCTCCCTCTCCCTCTCCCTCCCTCCCTGTATTTTTTATGACAATATACAACGATGCTGTATATACGAAGACTTACTGTACATACTCCTTTCTATTTAATGTTGTATTACTATATTATAATATGTACACTATTTAGGGTTTTCGCAGGTTTTTCACACCCCCCTTCTCAGTGGGTGTTTTCCTCCGTGGGTTTTACTAGGGAGGACATGCCTGTTTTACCTAGGTTTTCCCCACAATCTCTAATCTGTCTTCAATTTTATATTTTTTTTTTACTCTGTATGATTTAGGTATATACTGTTTATGTTATGCGTATTGTAATATCTTACTTTATCATTTTTTATATTTATTATATTGATAAAGGGTTAAATGTAAGAATGGACCTTATGGTCTAAATTTCGCCCGAATAAAGACGATTGTCTATCTATCTATCTATCCCTCTCCCTCCCTCCCTTCCTCTTCCTCCGTCTCCCTCCCTCTGTCTCCCTCCTTTTCTCTCTCTCCCTGTCCCTCTCTCTGCCTCTTTTCTCCCACCTCCCCCCTCTCTCATTCCCTCCTGTCACAATCCATAGCTCTCCCTCTTTTTCTCCATCTCCTTCTTTATCTCTTTCCTCCCATCCGTTTCTAATTCTATACCTCCCTTACTCGCTATGTATATCCCTTCCTTCCTATCTCCCTCCCCACATCCCCCTCTCTCGTGATCTACATCTATATAGTCGTTTAGATAAGCAAAAGAGTTCAAAATAAATCCCAGTCCCATTAGGATTAAGTAATTTTGCGAAAAATCCTACAATAATTGAAAGCAATCTATACACTATTATATATTACATGTATGCGAGCTGAGACAACAATTGATTCTCGAAGTTTAACAATGACGTGGTCGGCAAGGCAACATCCTGTTTAAAAGCCGATATTTTCCCTAAATATGTGATTTAAATGTTTAATATGACAGATCTCGAATGGTAGGCAGAAAAAGATGAATAGAATAAGTAACGTCATTAATTTTTGTAAAGCATAGTTTTAATTTGAAGATCATGTCATTTTTTTCTAATTTTAATTTCCAAAAGAATAAAAGCCAGCTCTTTAAAATGTCGATTTTTACGTGTTATCTTACAGGAAACAAATGGCCCCCCTGGAGTTGAACCCGAATCTTTTTTGTATATTTTTCGTCATTTTTATATCTGTATCAAACATTCCTGCAAAATTTCAGCCTTCCACCTAATCGAGAAGTTTGTTAAAAATGAGTTAAAAAGTGCCATTAATGATGTCAGTGTTATACACAAACCCCACACCTAGGCTTTTATTATAATTAGAGATGAGTGAGCTGTTCGAAATTTCGAACCCAGTCAAGTTTTAAAATAAAACCCGACTCGGTTCGGGCTGAAATAAAAAGTTCAAAAATTTTGAACTATCAAATAATGTGGTATTAAAAAAAATATGCCTACATGATCGTTAAAAAATTATTTTGCTAGATTTATTAAGTTACAACTATTGAAGTTGCATTCGAATTTAATCCTTTATCGTTGGTTGATTTAGATCAGTGGTTTAAAACCTTTTTCTATCAAGGGGCCGTAGTATTTATTTTTCCGAGCCTGAGATCGACTTCGTCGCTTATACCGATTCTGCCGGGCTTACTAGATAACATTAACGTACGTACATTATGAAAATGTGAATTATGAGTTTTTATTAGGAATAAATTTAAGTGGATATAAAAACTCCAACCATAACAACAAGACCATGTGATGTTTTTCAAAATATCACGTGTTTCTGAGGCGCTCCTGTGGTGAAGGTTTTTACCTGAAAAACCAAAGAAGTATGGGGAAGGGCTCTTGCTCTGGTGCCGTGATCGACTTGAAGTGTCACTCTTGCAAGCGAAAACTGAGAAACGGTGTACAGTGCTTGAAATGCAATATGTGGTTTCACTTCAATTGCACCAGGGATAAGTTGGAGGAGTGCGTAAAGGAGAATTGGCGGTGCAGCAGTTGCGTCGAAGGGGACCAAAAGGTATCACTAAATAACGTGGAGAAGATTATATCATCATTAAAGGAAGATCTAATGGAGGCTAAGAGTGTGATAGAGAAATTAGAAAGAGAGAACAGTGTGCTTAAGAAAGAACTTCAAGTTGTTTCCTTCAGGGACAGATGTGATGAAGGGAAGAATAATATCCAATAAAAATCACGACAATAAAATCCCAGAGGCCCAGCTGCCCAAGGTGAGAATATTAGGTGATTCTATGTTACGGTTTGCCGGAGAGAAGTGTAAAAAGGTTGGTGTTTTAGTGAACTGTTTTCCGGGAATTAAAACCGAGCAAATGGAAAAGAAAATTATGGATCTGAGTGAGGAGAGGGAGGAAGAAGTGATCGTAATCCACGTAGGAACAAATGATATAAAAAGTGCTCGGACTGAAGACCACGCCATCAGATTGATTTGGGATATTTGTGCAAGAGTGAAGAAAAAGTTTAAGAAAGCAAATATAGTAGTGAGCGGAATAATTAGAAGGAGGGACGTTGCAAATAAAAGAGTGGATTATATCAATGAAGGCATTGATTGGGTGTGTGCTAAACAAAACTTGTGTTTCGTGGATCCGAACTGCTGGTTAAGTGATAAGGACTTGGGTCAGGACGGTTTACATTTAAATAGAAGAGGTAGCGAAAAATTCGGGAGTTTGCTGGAAAATGTAATACAACACGCCAAGCAGGGAAACTAGAAGAGGACCACGGAGGTCCTGACAACACGAAGAAGACGATGAAAGACGTTGAAGACGGGGGCCATATATCGTATAATAAAGAAGTCAAAAATCCAGGTAAGGGAATAAGAATTCTTCAGGTAAATTGTAGGAGTATCTTAAATAAATGTAAAGAGTTTGCAACCCTAGTTGAGGCAACAGAAGCAGATGTAATTGTCGGTACCGAGTCGTGGTTAAAAAATGATATTGATTCTAAAGAAATCTTTCCAGGCGGGTTCACTACTTATAGAAGGGATCGAAACCAGAGAGGTGGAGGTGTATTTATATGCGTAAAAGATGAAATTCTCAGTAATTTAATATGGGTTGATGAACATAGTGAACTTTTGTGCGTAAAAATATATGGAAGAAAGAGTAATAAAGCCTTAAATATCATAGGCGGATACAGAAAACCAGGGGAAAATTTTGACATTCTAGAGACCCTTTATAGCCGCGTAAATGAAAAAACGGTTAGCAACGGAGTAGTAATTGCAGGAGATTCAAATCTCCCCAAGGTCAACTGGGACGGGCCATCTATGGAAGGAGGTAAAGTGCAGGAACTGGTAAACAACCTCATACCCGATGGGGGGCTTAAGCAGGTAACCAATATCCCAACAAGAGGGGAAAATATTTTAGACATTTTTCTTCTAAGACCGTCTGACTCATTCGTGAGTTGTGAAACCTTCCAAGGCATTAGTGATCACAAGGCGGTTTTAGCTGAGTTGGAGTTCGAAACTGACCGCGTGAAAAGGGATCGTAAGCAAGTCATTTGGAGATATAACGGAGCGGACAGACTAGGCTTCCAAAATTACCTTAGGGAAAATTTCATAGGATGGGTAAAAAGCGGAATAAACGTAAATGATATTTGGGATGCATTCAAAATAATAATTTTCGAAGCTACTGAGAAGTATGTTCCAAAAAAATGTATTCAAAACAATCCCAATCGTGAATTTTACAATAAGAAAATTAGGAGGTTGAAGAGGAAAGTAAGAGATGCGCACAGGAAGCTAAACACTGGCGGATGTTCACGAGATTCATATACTCAGTTGTTAAAAGAATTAAATAAAGAAAAAATGGTCGCGCATGATAGATACTTACTAAATATATTAAACTCAAAAGATAGCAACAACTTCTATAAGTATTTACGGAGAAGGAAGGATACCAAAGACAAGATTAAAAATATAAAAAATAATGAAGGGGCATTAATCATAAGCGACTTAGAAAAGGCAAACGAATTTAATAAATGGTACTCCAAAGTGTTCCAAGTGAAAACTTATGCTTTAGGCAAAGTAAGATTACCAAATGAAAGTGGACCGAGAATTGAGTTTAGCTTTAATACTATTAATAAAAAGGTAAAGAGTCTGCGCTGGCATAAGTCGTCAGGACCTGATAATATTGCATCAGGAGCATTAAAATTAGGGAGCGAAGCGATTATACCGTACCTAAATCACATCTTTACTGTTACTTGAGCAAACAGTTGTATCCCATTAGAATGGAAATCAGCCACTGTTTTACCTATTTATAAAGACGGAAATAAGACAGAAGTTGCAAATTATAGACCAGTAAGCCTAACGTCCGTTGTTTGCAAATTAATGGAAAAATGTCTGGCGGACTATGTACAAAAGTTTTTAGAAAATAATTGTATGATATTTGAAGGTCAGGCTGGGTTCAGAAAGGGTCATTCCTGCGAGCTCCAGTTGCTAGGGTTATGTGAAGATATTGCAGAAACATTAGACAATAGCCAGGAAGCAGAAGGTATAGTGATAGATCTAACGAAAGCATTTGATGTAGTACCTCATGATTTACTCTTGACTAAGGTTTACACTCTAGGAATAGATATGAGGGTAGTGCGATGGATAGAAGCCTTTCTAGCAGATAGAAAACAAAGGGTTAGGATAGGAGATAGTTTATCCGATGAAATAGATGTCACCTCAGGTGTCCTTCAGGAAAGCGTTTTAGGACCGTTATTATTCTTAATCTACATAAATGATTTACCAAGTCAAATATCCTCAAAAGTGAGACTTTTCGCAGACGACTGCATCATTTATAGTCATTAAAGATGAAAATGACAGAGGTTTACTGCAGAGGGACATAGATAAGCTGATGTCTTGGGTATGTTCAAATAAAATGAAAATAAACGTTAAGAAAAGCAAGCATATTCTATTCTCTATGAAAAGGGAAGAGTAATTTTCCTTACTATATGGAAGGGATACAAATACCGAAGGTTGATAATATAAAATATCTTGGAATACATATTACGAAAGATTTAGCATGGGGTCTTCAGGCAGAATGTATAGTTTCAAAGGGTTTCAAGGCACTTAACTTTGTTATGAGAAATTTAAAACATAGCAGTAGGAAAGCTAAAGAAATAGCATACAAAACAAATTATTGTAACATAGTTGGGTTATAATTTAATCACAATACTCCAAATAACTATCTAATGTCAAATTATGGTCGAATTTTTTTTTATTATTCATGAAGAAGATTATTTACTTATTCTAAATTTTTATAGTTTTATGGACAAATAACAAATGAAACATGTTGTAGTTTGTAGCTAAGCTGTTGTGACGAGAGTTCCTATGACTTGAAGTCAAGAAGTTGTATATAGTGTATAGGAACTACTATCAAAAAAGGTTATATTTTTGTATTAAGTACATTCAATTGTTATTATGTAATTTGGGCATTATGTATTGAGTGATACCTAAGCTGTTGTGACGGGAGTTCCTGTGACTTGAAGTTAAGAAGTAGTATATAGTGTATAGGAAATGGTATCTAAAAGATTATATTTTTGTATTAAGTAAACCCAATTTTTATCAAGTAATTTGGGTATTATGCATTGAGTTGTGATGGGGACCCGCTGCCACCGGGACCTGCTCCCAATTGTAGCGTTTATGTGAATAATGAATAATATTTTGTTTACATTGATCGCTAAGACGGTTCTCTCAGCAATCAACAATTAAAAACCCATAAATTTATCTCCCTAGCACTTATCTATAAGGTATAGATTATAATAATATTCAGATAGAGCACTTCATTTATCACAAAGAAGTCTGCGAGACCACATAATTATGAGTTATAGCTTCAGAGAAAATAATTCGAGAAAATTCCGAGCAAAACATATATTGAGAATTTATAACAAACTCCTAAACCGTAGATCCTTATGCTTTAGGAATTTATTATAGATTCTCAATTTTTCACCGTAGTCTCCTCTCACATATCGCATGTTTTGTTTACATCGATCACTACGACGGTTCTCTCAGCAAGCAACAATTAAATACCATATTTTTCTCTTCCTAGCTTTTTTATCATCTGTAACTTATATAATTAAAAAATATTCGGATAAAGGACAATATTTGCATAAAACAGTCCACGAGACCACATAATTATGACTTTAATTTCATGTATAAAATTCAAGAATCTTTCAATGTTGTTTTGAATGTATTTCCTATAAAGAACACCTTTGAAATCTCTATGTATTCCATTTATGGAATAAACTATTCCATATTGTGTATATTAATGCATTCCCAAATAAAATCATACAACAGTTTTATCAAATTGTTATAAATATATTTTTATAGTAAAAACGTTGAGCATAATTTTTGTTTTCTTCTTTTCCCGCTTCAACCTCTAGTTTAACATCTCCTTGATGAAATAAGTATTAACCTGTACAATTTATCACTTCTTTTATTTATTTCATCATCTGGCTTAATTTTTCAATTCTATGTTTTGTATTCTTTGTTATGAATCAATAAAAATTAAGAATAATTAATATTGAGTTAAAAAGGGTCCTTCAAGTACTTTTATTCTACCTAAAAATCATTAAATATATCTTTAAACATAAGACTTGAACTCGACTTGAAACATGAATTTTTCAACAATGTTCGACTTGAACTCAACTCGTAGAAAATTTGACGTTTGCACATCCCTAATTACAATAATAAGTATAATTGGCTTAATTGATGCATACAAATGTTCAGTTGAAAGGAAAGCAAAATGTACATATGTAGTAAACTCTCGATTATCCATGCACAGGTTATCCAGTTTGTGGATTATCCATGCTGTCTCTGTCCTTATGCCTAGAAATTTTATTAATACTCTGATTGCAAAGAAATTCATCAATGTGAGACAACATTTTCGTAATCCCATTATATTAATGTCTAAAGATTTTATTATGTGCAAAAATGATAAGTTTTTAAATACATAGAATAAATAATAATAGATGATATTGCTTTTTTAATGCTAGTGAGTTTCATGACAATACCCCGGGAATCATCATGCGATTTCCGTCAGTCAGTTGTTTCTTCGTGGCAACACAGTCACTTTTACCGGTATTCCACAGTAAGGGTGATTGGATTATAGATTTTCCTATTGTTGTTTCATCTTGTGTACAGCTCATTGTATTGTGGTTTTTGTAGTGATAAACTTTTATCCCACCCCTTGTTAAATTGGCAGAGAAATGGAAGAAAATTGTTCTTCCTATTATAAAAAAACTCGATTAATTGTGAGGCTTGAAAAAGAAGAATCTGTGAATAAATTGGCAGACGAATATGGTATTGGCATACAAACCATTCGTGATATAAAGATAACAAAACTAAGTTGATGGAGTTTGCTGCAGTTTCTGACAGTGGTGCTGGTCCCTCGAAACGTAAGAGTATGGAAAAATCAACCTATGAGAAAGTAGATGCAGCCTTACTTCTGTGGTTTAATCAAAAGCGAGCTGATGGAACTCCTGTCTCCATTCCCATATGTGCACAGCAGGTGAGGCATTTCCATGAATCACTAGGGCTAGAAGGGAACTTTAATGCTTCATCTGGGTTGTTGACTCGATTCAAACCGATACGGTATATGCGAAATTGCCATTCAAGGAGAACGTTTGAGTGGTAATGTGTCAGCTGCTGATTCCTTTCGATTAGAATTAAAAAAATTTGTGAAGGAAGAGATGTTGACACCTGCCCAGATATTTAATGCTGATAAGACAGGTTTGTATTGGAAAGGCCTCCCAACACAAACCTTGGCGTTTCAGAAAGAAAGTCATGCTCGTGGCCATAAATTACACAAGTTGAAACTTACTGTTATAGGCAAGGCATGGATGGATAGAAATATATTCACTGATTGGTTTCACAAGAATTTTGTGCCTGATATTCATTCTTTTTTAAGCAACGAAGGACTACCACCAAAAGCAGTGTTGTTATTAGATAATGCTCCCTCGCATCTGAATGCAGCCAATTTAATTTCTGATGATGGTCCTATCTGCACAAAATTCTTGCCTCCAGATGCCACGGCATTAATACAGCCCATGGATCAAGGAGTGATCGTTTAAATGAAGCGACAATATCGGGCTGGTCTTCTAGAGACTCGAGCTAAAGAGGATGAAAAGTTATTGGAATTTTGGAAAAATGTCGCTTCTAGATGCAGTGCATGTTATTTCTCAGTCATGGGCCTCTGTGAAGCCTGTGACCCTAGTTCGGTCTTCGAACAAACTTCTTCCTGATCTTGAAGAGAACTTGCATGGTTTTTCTGAAGAGGAAGTAAATACTACAAACTCAAATTTGATTAAACTACTGCAGGGAATAAATGGTTTTAAGGATGTGGACTGTGAGAGTCTCAGTGAATGGTATGATTGTGATAAGCTTGAATCTGGATTCCAGCATATGAGTGACGAGGATATTGTCAATGCAGTAATGTAAGAGAAAGAAATAAGAGGAACAAGGAATGCGGTGATGAAAGTGAAGGGACTGAAATTGAACGAATTAAAAATAGTACAACTCTTCAGTGTGTCGAAATTTAGTTAGATTATATGGGACAAATTGATTTTGATTACTGCGATGTCATAGCAGCCAGGAAAATACGAACAATCATAAAAGAAAGTGTAATGAAGTCCTCAAAACAAACTAAAATTACCAACTTTTTGAAAGCACCATTATAAAAGCCTTCTTTTCTAACCTTTTTGTTACCATTGTAATAAGAATTTAAGCATATATTTTGAAATAAATCATTTTTGCATTATCCATGTTTTTCACTTATTTGTGCATCCTCCAAAGTATGTAAATATATTGCTTTTTCAATGTTAATGAGTTTTATGACAATATCATGGGGAACAGCATGCGATTTTCATCAATCAGTTATTTCTTCATAGCCGGCAGAGCAGTCACTTTTACTTCGCGGCCAGCAGCGCACTCACTTGTTTTCTAGCCTTTTTGTTCGTGAGAATTGAAGCACGTATTTAAAAAAAATCATTTTCGCATTGTGTTTTTTGATAATGCATGCTCTTACAATTATTAGGCCAGATAATCGAGAGTTGACTGTAGATAGGGAAGAAGAGTTAACAATTATAAATGTTGGTCTAAATTAAAGAATTGTTTTCTTATTTTACCTTCTGAGATGTCTTTCACTTACTTCATTTTCAATGTTAGTGAAAAACATATTTCGCTGTCTACTAAGTATAGAGAATATGCAGAATACATAAAAAGTTTTTAGAGAACGAAAGCACTTAAAATTGCACGTTAAAACTGTCTCCTGCTTATCTTTTGAAATAATTTGCCAGATTTATAGTTTTTTTGGTGTTTGCCCTTCTTTGAATAATGTTAGTGTTTCTTTATTCCCTACTTCAGTTTACATTAGGTATATATTATTTCTTTTAGTTAATATTATGTATTGTTTATAACAGTTGTCAAGGAGATTGTTAATCCAACAATACGCTCATTCCCATGTTATTTAAATGGGAAAAATTAAAAGAGAGAAACATTTTTTAATAACAAATTAGTTCAAATTGCTTTAAAAACCCTCCCATTTTGCTTAACTTTTTATTGCGTTTAAAATGGCACCTTCATCTTGCTTCTATGTTCTGTAGTTCTTGCATTTTAAATGCACAAACAAACAAACAAATTCTTCAAAATATTTATGGTAGAGATCAATCAAATGCCTTTATAAAATTTAATAACATTGTTCTTTCTCCAAAATTTTTTCTTGGGACATGAAAAAGTCGGTCTGCAGGAAACTTTTTTCCTAATTGATTTAGAGGATACATTAAGCGAATGAAATTCGTAGAAATGTTGAAATTTATTTTTGGAAGAGACTCCAATCCAATAACATTTGTAGTTCTCATGATACAGATATTTAAACAAAAACACAGTACAGCACTGAGAAGCAAACCAGCATGCACCGTGGAAGTCAGCAGCAGGTAGGGACGCTGCCCTTATAATTTCTATCCCCACTCTAGCAAGGTGAGGCATAGTAGAGACAGTCAACTGTAAACAATGAGAACTGACAACATAGCTACGAAATTGTTGGGTTAGTGGTGGGGTGGGGGCAGTCAAGGTGATGGAGGGGAACTTCCCCACCATGCATGGCGGCAATCTGTGCAGTTTGTTTTGAATCTGGCAGACCTATAGCACAATGGTGAAGAGTAGTTTATTCTTGTTCATTTTCATTAAATGTCAATTTATTCAAAAACTGCTTGAACGATTTTGATTAAAATTCACTCAGTTATATAGCTTGGACTCATAAACTTTACTGCTTAGGCCATATTAAAAAAAATAACTACATAGTGTCCAGCAACATAATAATATATCAACTTTTATGCCAAGCTCTCTATAGTCATCTCAGCAACGTCCAGCAATATTGCTTCAGCATTGTATATATGCCTTTGCCAATCTGCATAATACTTGATATGTATAATAGTATAATTTATCAAGTCATAATTTTTACATATATGAGGTAATCAATACAGTGGAAACCGCTTAACACGAAATGTGGGGGACCAGCTCAAACATTTCGTCTTAACCGAATTTCGTGCTAAACGAATTTCATGATAACCTTTTTTGAGACTGATTTGAGATATTTATATAAGCTCATTAATAAATCTTGACATAACAAATATGCGATGGAAACAGCACAGTAATTAGTTATAATAATGAAAACCTTATAATTTATTCATTACATATATACATAAAAAAATTATTTTATTTCAATAATTTCATAAAAACAATGTACAAATATTTAGCATCAAGGTCGCTAAAGTAGTTCAATTGTCTACTTCTTAACAAAAAATTCTGTAATTTTTTTCTGCCTAGCATTCATAATGATCTTTATTTCCACAAATTGTTCCAAATCATCAACCGTCTCATACAAACTGTCTCCATCTGTTTGATTTTCTAAAAACCGACGAACACTTTTTAGCATTCCACGGATATCCGCAGCACTTGGCACTGACAACATTCCGTCGCCACAGTCATCTCCACTTTCACTACTATTTTCATTTTCTTTTGTTTCACTTGATTTAACAATGTCCACAATGTCACTGTCTGTTAAAAGTGGTGTAGTGGCAATATGGTCATCCACTGCTATATAATCATTCAGCGTGATTTCAGTTGTCAATCTCATTACAGACGACACGCGACCGAAGATATCGCACAATTCACTTTTAGTAGATGTATTTACCCTAGTTTCCCTAGTCGATTCAGTTTCATCCTGTCCAGAAAACCTATCTGCTATTGGCGAAGAGGAAAATCTAGCGTGGCGAAAACAATTTTCGATTGTTTTCACTGTAACTGACCTCCAAGCGGCATACAACAAATGCAAGGAATCCAAAAGAGCCACGGGCTTAATTTCCTCATTTGATTCAATACTAGATAAATATTTCTGGAGTAATAACTTCCGATAGTGGCATTTTAGATTTTTTATAATACCCTGGTCACATGGCTGCAACACGTTTGTTGTATTAGGCGGCAGAAAGATCAGTTTAATTGATTTCAGCTTTTCCACTTCTGGATGAGCAGTGCTGTTGTCGATAATTAAAGCTATTTTGCGCTAATGGCATGAAAAGCGCTTGTCCAATGCCCTAACCCTGTCTGTAAAAATGTTTCCCGTCATCCAAGCTTTTTTATTTGTTGTGTATTCCACGGGAAGCTTCTTTACATTCTTGAAGCAGCGAGGATTCAGAAATTTACCCACAACAAACATCGGGATTTTTTCAGAACCGTCTGAATTGCAAGCCACCATTACCGTAATGCGCTCTTTAGATTTTTTTTCCACCAGAGCACTGCTCATTTTTAAAAGCTCAAGTTTTTTCTGGGAGGCAGCGAAAAAAAATCCTGGTTTCGTCAGCATTAAAAATGTCCTTAGGCGCAAAGTCTGTTAATAATTTAGGCAAGGTAGAAGTTACCCACTCTGATGTCATATCACGGGAGACGTCACCCGACTCGCCGGAAACAGTCTTAAAAATTATCCCATTCCTCACCTTGAACCGCTCCAACCATCCAGGACTAGACTTGAATTCAATTCCCAATTCTGATCCTAAAGCGTCAGCCTTCGCCATCAAAACAGGACCAGAAATTGGAGCATTCTGGCCTCTTGCTTGCTTAAACCAGATGATCAGCGCCGCTTCCAAATCCTTGTGCTTTGCCTTGCGTAGACGCTTCCGTTCCGGTTCAAACATGCTTCTCTCAAACACAGATGTTATTTTATCACGATTTTTTATAATTGTTGACAAAGTTGAAAAGGGAATTTCGAACTCTTTGCAGATGTCCGTTTTGGTTCTATCACCATTATCAACCACTTGTAGGAGCTTCATTTTCACTTTCAGCGGTATTGCTTTTTGCTTACGTACTTTACTAGTTATTTTTATGTGGGTCTTTTATCTTTTATAAAAATATAAAATCACAACTGAAAACGATCCAGAAAAAGAAAGAAGAACTTCGCTCACAGATTCGTTTCACATTCGCTAACCGTTCCACACGGAAATTCAGAATCAACTGAGTAGAACTGTTCTGCATAGGGGTCTAGAGACGAGAGCAAGTGAGGAGTTGAGCGTATTGAAAGACGGGGAAAGGGAAGGTACAGTACAGATAACAATCTGCACCTCCAAATCCTTCCTTTAATTCGAAGATGGTAGTTCCCAGAATCTAGTTTATTGCTGCCAAGAAAATCTCGGTAGCAACCCTCTCAACGGGGGCGCGTGAGTTTCTCTGAGGTCTACTAATGACCATGCCTATTGAAAGAGAGGGGGAAGGAGGAGGTACAGCTGTGGCTCTAAGAAACGAGTGGGTCGTTTCGTGTTATCCCAAGAATTTGACGGGGATTTATTTTCAGGGGACCGAAATTTTTTTTTGTGTTAACCGAAATTTCTTGTTAACCATTTCGCGTAAAACGAACTAATATACGTTGAAATGTGTAGGGACTGAGCCTGCATTTCGTGTTAACCGATATTTTGCATTATCCGTTTTCGTGTTAAGCGGTTTCCACTGTATATTAATACCATTAATTTTGCATAGTGTAGTGAAACGAGTTGCATACATAATATATGAGAAAGTTTGTGCAGTGTATATTGTTCAGATTTTTTAGCCTACTTTCCAGAATGGAAATAGGCTTGTAGTTTCTTTGTTTTGTCTGTCTGTCCCCCCATATTAACCTTTGAAACAATTGACAGATTTTCATGACACTTGGTCCCGGGTTCAGTTCCAGGAACTACTAATCCCATTTCATTTACATGGGAAATCTGAAATCCATCATGCAAGTTAATTTTCTCTTGCACATTAAAATATCTTAGAATTGTAATATAAGAGGAGGATTTGTACTGTTCTCTGAGGAAAGGACTGAAGATTCTAATTTTGTATCGTAGAATTTTGCTTATCGATCGTATTTCTTCAAATTTTCCATAAATACCGACGTTTATGCAGTTTTTAACACTCATTATGAGATTGTTGCCATTGCAACAACTATTGTTGGACTCGGATTTGGTTTAGTCTAGAACGAACATGCGTTATTTTTGCCTCACAAATACATATGATAAATTTAGTTTTCCATTATATTCTATTGCATTAATTTACTTTTAAAATATTATGTATAGAGTAGGCATCATAAGTTCTGTTTGGATCATCTTGTTTATGATAGTATGGTGAAATAAAAAATAGTTTAAGATTGATTTTATTTCTTTATAAGTTGTATTTCTTTTAAACACTGATGAATAAGTTATTAAATAGAATGTGCTATACATGTGTTTCTCGTTCATAACATTTGTGCTAGTAAACTATGGGTGACCCGTAATGTTTGTGCTCCCCAACTACCTAAATCCTAATGGATTTATGCTATAGCTGCAGCGTTAATTATAATTGCTTCCTTAGTAGTTCATTAATTAAATAATATCTCATGAAGATATTAATTAGTCTGCAATTTTCAGGAGGCAGCATGAATTTTATCCAAAGGTATATGGAGGGCGCGGTGGTATGAATGCTGGGTGCAAAAATTACTATAATGGCCAAGGGCAGAGCTCATACGACTGCAGTGTTGGTGGGGTGGGTTACAGCATTCCAGGGTCGGAGGGTGGGGCAGCATACCAGTCAGGAGTTCATGGGAACAAGCGGCGCTTCCAGATGGACCAACGTTCCTTCCTGTTTCGTGGCCAGCGTGGCCGCAGAGCCTGTGTTGGAGGGCTGGGTTTAAGCTCGGAAGATCCCTTATTGGACCGAAGTTTCTTCAGGTTTCCAGGAATCAATGGTATGGTGGCACCCATTGCCCCTGACAGATTCCTCTCCCGGGCTCACCTAGTGCACGTCAAGGGTCCTCCTCCTGCTTTGACAACAGGTGGTGAATGGGACAAGGTCAGTGTTATTATCTCTTTCTGATTTTTTTAGTCAGAATGTTGATTTTATACAGTAAATTCAAACCATTATGTATGAATTATTATGTAAATGAATCTATGCAAGGTAGCAGAAATAAATCCATAGCTATTTTTAGAATTAAATATTGTTACTAAAAAAGGTCATCTCTAAACAAAAAAATCTGATGTGGCCACCACATGACTTTCTCCATACATGTAATATTTCTAAAAATTCCAAATAGGTTACATGATAATAAATATTTTAACGAACTTTTAAAGACTTTACAAAGAACAGAAATAAACTCAAACCATAGCCTTCTGATATTGGATATAGCCACAAAGCTCCATCAATTAAAAAAAGAAAAAGGAGCGTTACTAAGACGTAACTAAGTGTCAGTTGTTAACAATAGTCAATGGTAGGTGGCGTAGTGGTGGCAGCTAAAAACATAAGATATCTCTTAAACAATGCATTATATGGAAAAATGTTTCAAAAAAGGTTGTAGAAAATTAAATTTCCTACGACTTTTATTCTATTACTTTTTTACATATATAAAATATTAAAGCAAATATTTCAAAATAACGGATGTGACAAGAGTAAACACCCACTTCTGGTTGACCAATTTTTACCAAAAACTAATTAGTTTTTTGACTTTCATAAAATTGTTAAATATAAAATTTTGCATTGACCTGATAAATAGTTTTTGAGTTAGAGCACCCACAAAAAAACTGTCACATGCACAGACATCATCGAGAAAATGATCAAAACATGTTCAGGGAAACTCAAAACGTGTATTTCTGTTGAAATCATGAAAACAATACTTTCCCCTATACTATGTATGGAGAAAGTAAAAAATAGGCTTCGTATTGCTAACCTCACTCCCTAACCTCCTATTACTCATGTAATCAAGATCTTGCCATTTGCGATGTCTCCCAAGATCACAACCACCACAAACTGCAAGAGTTTACTGTATGTACATAGCTGCTTCTTATGTAGGTGGATGATATAAAGCCTAAGTTACTGTGGCTACAGATGTAAAATTTGGCATGACGATAGGTCATTTGTTACAGTATATGGGAAAATTCCATATTTCAAAACTTTTCATTTTTTTGGTAGGTTTTCTGACCCCTTTGTTTCATTTCTACTCACCCTCATAATAAAAGCATGGGAATTAGCGTAGAGCTTTATAAAATTGCATTTTTAAATTAGTAAAAATTGATATTTGAATCTGGGATATAAACATTTCTATAGGTTGAAGACAAAATTGAAATCCAAGGAGAATAAGCAAAAAATATTTTGTTTTTAATTGAAAAAGGGGTATTTAGCAATGAAAAATATTAACTACCATTGTAACAAAGCAAATGTTTTTAAATAGTAATTAATAATTACCATATTTTTCGGGATATAAGACACCCAAATTTTTTAGAAGATTTTTTCAGGAAAAAAAAGTATTTTGGTTCACCAAAGCATTTAGGAAGGACCATGCTGTGTATTATTTCTAGCCGTAATTAAGTCCTTATCTGTTAATTGTGAATAATAAATGATGGTTGAAGTAGTGATGTTATTCTCGATGGACCCTTATTTTGTTTCCAGAATGAGCATTACAAAAATTAATAAAATTATATGTTACACCATGATAATTCCGACAAATAATAGTGCATACCGAAGAACAATATATAGAATATCTTCTAGGGAAGAAGATCCTTGAAAGACAGCAAATATGTCCTCAATGTTATTGGAATGTGTTTTTGCGGCACCATTCGTTATAGCGGCATATTCACTTTAGCGGCACGACTTTGGTCCCATGAGTGCTGTTACAATGGGCTTTTACTATATGTTTTAGGTAAACTTAAACCATAAAAGTATGATGATCTATAGCATAAATAATTGCTTCGAGACTAGTATAACTAAATGTGCCTTGTGTTAACTCGGAAGTCCTATTAATTATGCTGTCGGAGTGCTCCACACACATCACACGTATAGACATCCCTAACCAATTGTTCTTACTTAAATTTAAGTGCAAGATGAGATTTTAATTCCTATTAAATGCATCTGTAATAACGATATGTAAGTTCAATTAGTCCTTTTTCTTCTGCAGCTCTTTTTGCCTCATGCATAACGATTTTGATCAAATCAGTAATAATAAACTTTCTCTGTTCCTACTAGCCATCACTTTCTTCTCTAGTTGTGTCCATTTAGAACCAAGCTTACAAAGACTATGTTTCTCTTATCCCATTAACTTCAATTTTTCCTCTTGTTCTCCCCATTCACAGATAATTTTTTCTGTATGAAGTGGACCGAAATGATGTACTGCTGCTGTTTCCATGCGTTTTTGCATATGGAATCACCTGAAGCTCACATTCAATAATATAGGCATATCTTTCTTGTAACCATTGCAACCTCAATACATTTATCCTAGATATTTATAAAAACTTTGTGACATACAGTACCGGCCATAAGTATTTTACCAACCAGGAAAATTGTTCAAAATTGTAAATACCATATAAAATTGATTGTAAGCTGACCTTTTTTTACCTTTTTACCTTCTTACCTTCTTAGAAATTGTCATTCGGCTTAGAATCGGTGTCTTAAAAATCAGTGAACGAAAAAAGTGATCAGTGCATTAAGGGGCATTTTCATAAGAATGGTAGTGTGGAATATGCGGAAAGTTGGTGCCGCAAAAGCCCTATTCTGTTTTAATGCAGAAGACTGCCCGCAAGAAACAAATGAATATGGATTATGGATGAGCGTTGAGCACCTTTGAAGATTTTGAAAATAATTTTGACATAGATGCATAGGTACTTGATTATATTAAGTTCTGATATGTTCAATGCACTTTGGGGTATCTTCTTTCATATATTTTCTTCTTCATGCAGCAAACATCTTGCTTATTGCACATGGAAAGATGGCAAAATGCCTGTAGTTACATTATAACTTAAGATATAAATATATTAAAGTGGAAGTAAACAATCTATTTAAAATGTATGAAAAAGGAATCATAATGACTGAATACGAAAAAATAAATTATGTAAAAAGTGTGCGGTGTCAAAGCCGTCGAAATTGCGGCGATACCATGCACTCATATGCATAAGAAGCTCTAGATATGTAGGTACACAATGTTTCATTTTACTTTTTCGAAACATTTACATTGTTTACTATGTTGATTCAGCATTTCTAGAATGTGCATACTGGAATTCCTTGAGCCAACTCACTTCCTCATGCCTTTGCAAGCGTAAATTTCAGTCCTTCAGTGTGGCGAGATTTTCAGTTTTTTACAATAAACGCATTATGAAACACTTTCTGCAAAATTTAAGAGGAAAGTGATTGAATTTGTGAAAGAAACATCTAATCTTGCTGCACAACAGCGCTACAGGATTGTCGAGTCGAATGTGAGAATCTGGAGGAGGAAAAAAGAGAAATATTTATACTTTTTAGTATTTTTTTACGCAAAAGATCCGTGAAAACAAAAATGTCTGTACAGTCAACAAGAAATTTTCCTCTTGTGCCCTTGTGAAAAGTGGGGGTTGTCTTACAATCGGTATCGGCTTACATTCGATTATATATGGTAAGTCACAGAAATGGTTATTTTGCACAAACTGACATTTATTATAGAAACATAACATTCTGTGAAGCTCCTCAAAGTAACCACCCTTTTGTTTAGATCACTGCCCAACAGATTCGAGGCATTCTGGCAAATAATATCCCCCGAATTGTGTTTCATGTCGGTTGGTCTCAGTTTTCGGATGTTTCTGTCAAGCTCGTCCCATAGCAGCTCTATCTGGTTTAGATCTGGTGATTGTGCATCTTTCAGTTCCTGTTGTTTTTCTTACACAATTTCTTCACAATTTCTATGCATGTTTAGGATCATTGTCATGCTGCAGGATTAGTCCTTTACCAATGATTCTCTTCCCTGTAGGTATAGCATGCTTCTGCTGGATTCTGTGATAACGCTCTTTTATGAAAATTCCTTCTATCTGAAAGGGATCCCCAACCGAATCACCTCTGAAATAGCCCCAAATCATCACCGATCCACCTCCATGTTTCTTCTTGGGGACAACACACTGCTTTGACATCCTCTCACCAATTTGTCTGCACACATACAGCCTGCGTTTCCTGCTGAACAATTCAAACTTTGAATTGTCGGTAAATAGCACTTTTCCACTGCTCCAAGTTCCACTCTTTATGTCTTCAGGCCCATTCTGTTTTCTAATGTTTTGTTTGCGAAGAAGTGGTTTTCTTGCTGTTACACAGCCATTGAGTCCATACTCCCTCATATGGCACTGCACTGTTTTCACTGACACAGGAGTCTCTTGCATTCACTTCATTTCATATGTCAGATGCAGTTTTGGTCCTGCACGATTTGCTGGTGACTCTAATAAACTTATCGTCCTGTTCTGACATGATTGGAATTGCGTCCCATTTCCTCATTTCTGTTTACAGTGTAGTGTGGCCATATTTCAAAAAGGCAAAAACGGGACATTTGCTGAAATTCACAAAAGAAAAATGGGACAAAATTTTTGCAGGATTTTTTAAAACTGAAGTTTGGTTTATTTCCATCAATACATAATTAGAAAGAATTGTAACAATTCTGTAGGTAGGAAAAGCATCGACACATTAAAAAAATATTTAGGTAATGATGCGTGGAGTTAAAAGAATTAAATTAACTTGGTCAAATTCCACACATTCAATTATCACCAACTACAGATGCAATTAGGGTTGACAACAGCGTCGTTTTTACCTGGAGACTCTGAGGCTAGGGATTTATATCCAAGCTCTGTATAATTTCTTCGGTTCAGTGAGTTTTTCTAGACTTCTAAAGAATTAAAATACAATTTGAACTTTTGGAGAAAATTTTCACTTTTCCGATTCCTATACATTGATGTAATATTTTTATCATTACATACTTTGTTATGCAATAGGGTGATCAGATTTTAAAAATTAAAAAAATGGCCAATGCGTGAACTTTAATTCAATGAAACAAGTCATTCAAAAGTATAATCCCAACTGCTGATGTTGAAGGAGTTGGTTCTGAAGCTGGTATGAGAATTTATAATACATCCTCTTACGCAGATGTTTTGTACTTAGCAGTAATTTGGGATTGTTTGAAAGCAAATTGTAAAAGTCATTGGACAATAATTCCCGAAAATGAGCTTTTGTCACTGTCACTGCTTTGATGTTTCCAACGAGGAAACGGTTCTTTTCATCTGTCCACAGAACATTTGTGATAGAAAACACTTCCTATAGCTGAACTTGTGCCGGGTATAGCTAAAGCAAATTCCAAAATCATTTGAATGTTTTTAACGAAATTCTTTCACATTGTACAATCCATAATTTGACAGTTTTAGTTAAAGTTGTGTTCCATTTGGCAATTTTGCTATTACTGATATTCGTAACATGATGGTATTCATCGATAAGCTCGTCTTCATCTATAACTTTCAAGATATGTGTAGGATTAATTTTTCGTGTAACTTTGTATATTAAATGGCACTCTCGGAAAAACAGGACAATTGGCATCCTGTTTCAACTTTATTGGGACAACAGGATACTTAACCTTTTAACGCCAAGTTTAAATGCCCGCCTATAAGGTCCTGCTACCGGAGTTTTTCAAGGGTATTTAAATCATACTTGTATCTATTTGAAAAATATTGTATATCTCACGATATATTGGTGATAAAATGTTCAAAGATAAAGCAGTTTATAATAAATATATTGTAGAATGACGTGATTTTTGCTTAGTGGAGGAAATGAATGCTATGGTTTATCATATCGGTATATAAACTTGATGTAAACAAAAAAAATTAAAAACAAAGACGTTTACTCACATTTTGGTGGCATGGTTCCTACTCACTTCACAGCTATTGCGATCCTGGTATCCTAGATTGTTGGGCTAGTGTGGTACTCCTCGAAGCAAGGAGCAACACACAATCCTACGTCACACATCTTACATTTATAATTTGTTCGCGGTTGTTTTCCTTTCGTGGAGCACATACAAAATACATACATATAAAATATTTACGGAAGTAGGTATATATTGAAAGAGTAAAATATGGATATGTAAATAATATTTTATAAACACTAAAGAAATAAACAAAAAGCTACAAAAATTTATAGCTCGTCAGCTTACTTCTGCTCTATATTGCGATCTGGAAAAGAATGACGAAGATGGAATGTATGTCGATGCGCAAAAGGAAGAGAAGAATAACCAAGAGAAGTAAGGCATGAGTATTGTCTCGAGGTTCGTATTTTATTCCATCTATGTGAGGTTTGAAAGGGAGTCCTACATCTAACGCCTACCACTTGAGACAGAGAGACTCACAAGGGTTTGTTTAGTATCCCCCTCCCCTAAATTTTTTTTGGTATTGGGAGAAGAGAAAAAGAAGGAACTACGTCTCATCTTCATTTTCCTCTTACTTTCATGTTCCTTTGACAAATACGACATCTGTGAGTGGCCTCAAAAGTAAGCGGTGCATGTGTACCATTCGTCATACTGCCATCAATTTGCTGATACATATATGGCACATTCGGCAAATGAAGGTTAATTATGTTCAAAATGAGTAACAGAAAATAAAACCTAGCGTAAGAAAGTAATAAAATTTCTTTTAATTCTTTAAAAAATAAAAAAATGAAGCATTAAAGTGGTAACATTTCTTTTAGTAACTGCGTTCAATATACAAGTCAGAAAACCTTATGTTACAAGATGATAGCAATTCTTAGATTTACATTAAAATTTCGTAATAAAAAATGAAAACCTAACAAAACAAAATAACATTTCCTTAAATTGTTCAAAATACAAAGATAATAGTAAATGAAAACATTCCAAAATGATGGCATTTCTTTATATTTTAAACAAAAGTATCACACTGAAAATAGAAGCGTTGGCAGTGAAGTTCAAACTAAGCTGCAAAATAATTTAGTTGAGAGTTATCACATTTGTTTACTTCAAGAACTACTAATACTGAGCATTCTAGGGCACCAAAGCTTAAACTGAGCTTCGAAACAAAAAGTAGAGGGAGTTCCACTTGTTGTCATCGCAAATGCATGACACAAAATGCAAATAATTGGCATGAAGCAGAAGTAATGGTCATAAAAAATGTTGTTGCCAAGTGCAAATTTGCAAACGCAAGCATGCGAAGTGCAAAAAGATGGTGTATACATAACAATTGATCATTTTCATTTTGGAAATCTATGAATGCCGAAATTGAGTGATTAATGTATGCATGGAATAAAAATTATTTTAGATATTGAGCTTATACTTTTATGTGGATATTTTTTGGATTGCTGTATTAAAAAATTGAAAAAATCGTTGGTGTATATATAGTTATCTACTTATAATTTACGGAGAAATCTATTAAATATTTTTTTCTGCTAATAGATGTAAAGTGTTATTTTAGAAGTATCTGCCTTTTTATGTTAAATCTGTAATGGAAAGTGTGATTTGCATTATATTTGTATTTAAATGGTATTTCATATCTGTTTTCAGCTATCAGAAGGAATTTGGGAAAAATTTATTACCAATCAACAGTCAGAAGAAACCTTTAAGAAGAAAATGATGCTTTGGAAGTGTCTTTATGTAATAATCAAGGTAAAGATATCCATAAATTTGAAACTAACAGCTAGGAAGGCATTAGTCAATGATCTCTAGGATGAGAATGAAGTTTATAAGATAAAATAATAAAAATGTTAAATTCCATTTCTTATAAACAAACTTGCAACCCAGGTTTTACCTCACAAGTATTGTCAGGTGACGTTAAGTAGGTGTACATCGAATATAGCGCAAATATTTTGAGTGGATGGGGGTGTAAGGTGAAACCCGGGTTGTAAGTTAGTTAGTTAAATGTGGAATTCAAACATCATTTATATTTTCTGTTTTCTCATGTTTAAATTCCACAAAGCTCCACCAAAAACTTTGAATTATGAAATGTATAAGGTTGAGTTGATTCTATAGTTAATCATCATTAAATTCTTATGGATTGACTAAGAACATTATTTTTGACTTAGATTTATTAAATATCCAAGGTCTTTTATTTTACTGCTTTATTATAATAGATAAATTGCTTGTCTATTCTAAGTTTGTCAATATCAGAGTTAATGAATGATTACTTTCAATTTTTATATTAAAATATTTTTTGTTGAATACAATTGGCCATTGCTATCTGCACAGGTTATCTTCCTGGAAATAGCTGCAAATACCAAAACCAAGAGTATGAGGAAAGGGGACTTTGGTTCCAGGCTCACAAGACAAGAATGTTATCATAAGACTACAAATTTAAACAGTAATAGTTCACAAAACTTGTTAATCAGTATAATATTGTTATTAAAATTTCAAACACACTCTTGGAATAATGTTAGACCTTTAAGGAATACAAGAAAAAAATCCATACTCCTTTATTTGACATTTGTGGCAATTTCCAACAACATAGCCCCTGCAAATGTCGAGGGCCCACTGTGTGTGTCTACGTGCACACACACACAGTGGAAACCACTTCACATGAAAATGGTTGAGACAAAATATTAGTGAACATGAAACATGTTGGGTCCATTGCCACACCTATATTTTTCAGTGTATGTTTTAAGAAACTGTGAGAAAATTTTAGGCTGCAAAGAACAGAAATAAACTCAAACCATAGCCTTCTGATATTGGATATAAGCACAAAGCTCCATCAATTAAAAAAAGAAAAAGGAGCGTTACTAAGACGTAACTAAGTGTCAGTTGTTAACAATAGTCGTCTGTAGGTGGTGTAGTGGTGGCAGCTAAAAATATATGGAAAAATGTTTCAAACAAAGGTAGAAAATTAAATTTCCGACAACTTTTATTCCAATACATTTTTACTTTCTCCATATATGTAGTATAGGGGAAAGTATTGTATTCATGAAAAAATTTACTTTGAGATTTCAACGGAAATACATGTTTTGAGGTCTCCTGAACACGTTTTGACCATTTTCTTGATGATGTCTGTGTGTGTATTTATATGTGATGGCTTTTTGTAGGTGCTGTAACTCAAAAACTACTAATCAGATCAACGTGAAATTTTATATTTAACATTTTTATAAAAGTCAGAAGAACTGATTAGTTTTTGGTAAAAATTGATCAACCGGAAGTGGGTGTTTACTCTTGTCACTTATTTTTAGCTGCCACCACCACGCCACCTACTGATGTTTATTATTAACAATTGACACTTAGTTACGTCTTAGTAATGCTCCTTTTTCTTTTCTTAATTGTTGGAGCTTTGTGGCTATATCCATTATCAGAAGGCTATGGCTTAAGTTTATTCCTGATCTTTGGAAAGTCAAAAATTTTCTTGCAGTTTCTTAAAATATTTATTATTATGTAACCTGTTTGGAATTTTTAGAAATATTACAGATATGGAGAAAGTCATGTGGTGGCCACATCAGATTTTTAAATTTATCAAATATTAAGGCAAATATTTCAAAATAACGGATAATATAAAATTTTGCATTGACCTGATTAATATTTTTTGAGTTAGAGCACCCACAAAATTCCGCTCACAGACACATCCACAGATGTCATTGGGAAAATAGTCAAGACGTGTTCAGGGAACCTTGAAACATGTTTTCCGTTGAAATCTCGAATTCATTTTTTTTCTTGAAAACAATACTATCTCTATACTTTGTATATGGAGAAAGTAAAAACAGATTTTTACAAAAAAGAAGATAATACCATTATGCAGATTTATATAATTCCGTATAAAGTAAATTGGCTAAAATGTTTAACTAGGACTTTGAGACTTATACCACATGCTAAATAAATCAATTGGCCAATTATTTAATGCAGGGATTCCCAAACCATCTGAAGTCACAGAACCCTTGGACTTTTACTCTTATTATTTCATGGAACCTCATTAAGCTTTCACGAAACCCAAGGGTTCCGTGGAACACAGTTTGGGAAACCCTGAATTAGTGTCATTGATTGTTACACAAATTACCGTATTAACCCAAAAAGAAAACAACTTTGAATTTAAGATGAACGCAAAAAAACAAGGTCTATTCAGGAAAAAACCTTTTTAATATCAATTTTTAAACTAACATAGGGTTGTAACTTTCTACCATCTTCGAACACTATGTTGAAAGAAATTGGTGTCTTGTCTGCATTACCCAATTGGCTCAGAAGGTAATCGTGAATTTTCCGTGGCACAATTACACCATCTTTTTGAACTTCGCGAATAATTGGTTCCGGAAAACTGATGCGAAATGCAGATTCACGAAGTACAAGTCCAACTTTCCCATAAGACATCATGTTATTATGAGAGAGTGGTTCCTAGCCAACGTAAAAAATTTACTTTTTTATCATAAATACTGGTTTAACAGAAAATAAAAGAAAACGTAACTGCAAATGGAAACCTAGCATTATAATGTGAAAAAAATACTTTTAATTACCTTCAAAACGAGGGATGGAACAGTTTCACTTTTTTCCGGTTCTGGTTCTTGGTTCCGGTTATATTAATCTGATCCCGGTTCCGGTTCTTGGTTCTGGTTATTATCCGTTCTTTGCGCGAAGTGAATGCATATAGGAGAGGTCATTTCCATCCGTCCATATGTTTAATCTCCTGAACCGCTAGACTTACTTCGATGAAATTGTATTGGGGAGTTTTCCTAAAATTTGTCTTCCGATTCCAATTTTGGTAAAAATCAGACTACAATAACGACCACTTAACAGGAAGACCTACCTGTATTTTACAATGTACCTGTTTTGCAACTCGGGAACCACTGGATGTATTTTGATAAAATTTGGTATTCGGAAGTTTTACTAAAATAGGTCGACCGATTACAATTTTGGCTAAAATCGTCAGACCATAATTACAACCACTTTACATGAAGAACTACATGTAGCTTACGATGTACGTTTCAACTCAGGAACTACAGGACGTATTTGGTGAAATTTGGTATTGGGGAATTTTACTAAAATTTGTCGATCTCAAAGAATGCATTTGGAAACTCTGTGGACTCCGACATGGAGTACACCTTTCCATGCTTCTAATAATCTGTTCTTGGTCTTTAGGCACATTCCGCTTCCAGCATAAGCGCCTATTAGCTTCGGTTTGTCCGTATGTTCATTCTCGGCTTCTACCAAACGGATATTTATGAAATTTTAATTAAAGACACAGTCAAAGAAAATAAAAAAATCACAAAAATAAATCACGTAAGCCAATCACTTTACTGGTGACAAAAAATGAACTTCCTGTTATATCTTGTAAATCTTTGGTCATATCAAAATAGTTTTCAAATAAACTTGTACAACTAGTAACTTCGAGTATTTCCTTTCCTATTATTATATTATTATCGTAGTAGTTGCCATTATCAAGAAAATCCAACAAGAAAGTCATAATTCGCATTGAACTTAGAAAAATGCATGCATAGCTGCTTAATTGCTGTTAACATGAACAATCTTATTGGTTTCTGATGTAAATAAGATTGCTATAATTACAAAATACATTTAATTCCTTATGTGTGCATGACATTTTGTAAATGGAAGGAAATTACGGCAAAGAAAATAATGTAAACGTAAATAATACAACTACTGAACTCCAGTGAGGTATGTTTTAACCACTTCCCTGACGAGTTTTTTTTTCAGTAGTAGGTCTAAAAAGACATTTTTAAATTTTATTTTTTTAATACTTTCAAGTAGTTAAATAACGTAATCATTTCTGCTCTAAAAGTTATATTTAACATATTATTTGACTCATTATTGTTAATTATTTTCAGGTAATTTCTCTATAGTAAGCACCTTTTCATTTAATTATTGAAATAAAAAACTAATTTTTGAAAAACTTATATTTAAAAAATACGAAAAACTCCACAACATTTTCTCAGATATTTGTTCCCGTATGGTAAAATCTGAAGCAAGGAGTATCACAGAGAGGCACTTCACACTGGGGGCAATAATACCTGCTTTCCTTTCTTATTTCCTTAAATTACATTCAATATACAAAGATAATAGCATTAAATCATTAAATATTTCATTAAAAAACCAGCAACCCCATATGCGAAGAACGAATATTTTCAATGTCATACTCGTAAAAGTTGTGAAAAACTAAACGCGCAGGATGCTTTTTCATTAACCAATAATTTCTAATTTGTCCGCTAGATGCCAGCAACTTCGACTTATTGAAAATAGTTCAATGAAATTTAAACTGAGTTACAAAATAATTAAGTCAATGGTTATCATGTTTGTTTACTTTGAAAACTGCTAATAACGAGCATTATAAATATAATAATAATGTCCTTGTCTAGGGTGCTAATGTTTAAAATGAACTTAGAAACAAAAAAGTAGAGGGAGTTCACACTTGTTGACATGGTAAATGCATGACGCGAAATGCAAGTAATTGTGGTGTAACACAAGTTAATGGTCATAAAAAATTTAGTTGCAAAGTTCAAATTCACGAACCGCAAGCACGCGAAGCTCAAAAAGGTGGTGTATGTGCTTCTGGAAGGCAATAAGTTTGTTCATGTAGTGAGAAGGTAAACGTTGGCAAAGAGAAGTTCTTTTTTGCAGGCAGAATACGTTACGACACATCTGTATGCACCAACCATTAATCGCCTAGAATTCTTCCTGTGGAATGTTTATTGATCGTGTGAATTTTTTTGGGTTCCTTTTACGTTATGCAATCCTAAAAGAATATATATCCATACTTTTATTACTCTGTATAAAAGCAAAGAACACAATCTTGCGATGGAAATGTGTCACTAAATAGCTATTGGAATTGTTCGTTTGTGCTTTCTGAAAGCTGAAAGTGATACATTTTATCCACAGAAATGTGAGAAATGCTTCATGTAACCGATCACAGTGCGTCTAATGACTGGTATGATGGTATTGTGTGATCTCGGAGGGATTTGACATGGGGATTTATTTTGAACATGAACCGTTTACGTTTATTTATGTGAAATTTGTTCTTTTTCTAGGTGGATAATGGCTGTGTTTGCATAATTTCGCAAAATTAACAAAGATTACTCATTTTAAATTAAATAACTTGAGGATGTGTAGCGGCTCAACATTGAAAATTTACTTTGAGATCAAGGAGCTAGACTCCAAAATAAGTTTTTTAGTTGTCTCTGTGTAATATAATGGCATTGAATGTGAATTTTTCATGTTTACGTATGTTAAAAAATATAAAAAAATCATTTTATGAAGTCATTTGTTAAATATTTGCTTGTTGCCATAATTATATCATCATATTTGGCTTCAGATAGATTATTCAACCGATATTGCTGTAAAATACCAAAATTTTGGAAGTGTGGACATGACACGAATTAGCTTTTTTCTCAGAATTTTAGCTCTAAAAACGGGGGTGCAGGCATTAACCCGTGTGCAGGTATTAAATGAGTTAATACGGTATATTACAATTATTTTTAAATAATTATTTATTATGAACTTATTGGTGTACAGCAGCTTCATAAAACTAATTCTTTATGATGGAAAATCACAATTTTCGAATAACATTTGCGATGAAAAACCTATTATAAAATAAACGAGATGTACAAAAATCATATGTATCTCTGCTGTATACTTGATAAAACATTAATATAGTGTATTACCTTGACATGTTCCTAAAATTCTTCATGATTATGAAGATCTTTGATGATGATTGGCCAGTGCAAAAGTAAACAAAAATGGAATATGAATGATATTACGATTCAGCGGCGCCACCGCAGCTTCAGACATAACTATAGCATAGGTACCAACAGCAAAATAACATCAGAATAACAAATGACTAACGATAGCTACAGTTAAAGTTGTCGTAAACTTATCTAACCTAATCTTAAACAGAAACCCATCCAAAGTGAACCCAATACTGCACATTTCAAATGTAACATTAACAACTTTAAAACTTCCAAACTTTCCCACTATTTATAACATTTTATATGGGTCTCATCAATTTTCCTATGATTCCAATGTAAGTAAAACCCTGTATTTAAGTTATGTCATTATAAGTTTTCCCACTATTCGCATAATTTTATATTAGAATTTCCAATATTTTTTAAAAACAACGTAGCATGCGATTCCCAGCAGTTATTAGCATTTTTCGACTTAGCGTTACAAAAACATCCAAACTCTTTTGAGTGAAGATTTCGAAAATGGCGGCAGAGTAGGAAAAGCACCTTTAGAGGCAGAAATATGAACTCTTTCTTTTCAAACAGCACTCACGACACTCGCTTTAACAGATGCTACTCAGGAACAGTGTACTTAGAGACGGAAATACATATGAACTCTTTTGGGTGAATACTTCAAAACCTCGTATGTAAATCACACTAGCAGAGCACAAACAGCACACCTGGATACGGAAATACTATTTATGCTATGTACTCTTTGAATCAAGTATGAATGCTATTGGAAAGATGTTCAAGTTTGGCGCTATCATGTTTTAACCTTTTCTACTCAAATTCTGCCCTTTGCGTCCCATGATTTGTAATTAAATTTAAGTTAATTTGTAATTTGTTGTAATTTAAATTACTGTATTGTCCCGAATATAACACGATGTTTTTTTCCCAAAAAGTGGAATTTTAAAAGTAGCCCCCACGTTATATTCGAGTACTAGTGATTTTAAAAGATTGTAAAATTGTGTTTCGAAAAATCACCACACATTCTGCATGTCTGTTAAGTGATACAAGATACTTGTTACATTGTAGACACATTTTGCATACATGTTACAATGTACTTGAAAAGCGTCTGAGGCAAGAATAGATTGAGTTCATTCGGCGACTGTACTCCTCATTAGTCATTGAATTGATGCTATCAGTGTATCGGTGTATTCTTTGTGCCTCCCTTAGCGATTTTTTGCCCATCCATTATTTTAACAATGAGTGACAAAAAGGATGCTGATCATATTGAGAAAAATGGTTCTTCCAAATCCCAGGTTAACAGAGGAATCCGACGAAGTTATGACATGAGTTTTAAAATAGTCTATGTGCAATTTTCCAGACAAATGTAATGTGGGGAATGTAATGGAAACCCAAGCATACTATACGTACTAGCATTTTAATTCGACATATTTTAATATTATTATTATTAAAAAATGTGTGCTGGTTAAGTAAATGAATAAATAGATATACTCTTTATAAACTTAGTGCTTTTAACACTGATTTTATTGTTAGTCGTACTGTAATAAATGAGCAAGTTTAAAAGTAAAATCAGTTTAGCTATTTTTCCTTTTCCCTCAATATGCACTTCCCTGCAATTTACAATTTTTTTCCCAGGTTCCTAGAAAAGTGTAATTAAGGGGTTTTCCTGTACTTTTGATAAACAAATTGTGAAATTCATCGGTAACAACTTTGTGTAAAACATAAATAGGCATCTTCAGCATTGCGCAAAATACAATGTAAACTAATACTTGAATTCGAACCTTCGGTAGAAAATTGGTTTATGCAACCCACATGATGCCTTGATAATTGCGCAAGCCTGAAGATCGTTACATTTTATCTGAAATAATTTATGATAAAATGTGTCCATTTTGTGTCAGGATCATTATAGCTGTATTATATTATATTGTTATTATATTATATTATATTACAAACAGTAATGAATTGACAAATCCGAAAGTAAAAAGTTGTGAAATATTCGAGATGAACATAACGTCAAACCCAGTTTGACATATGAGCAGATCGGTAAAAAGGCGATGTCGGATGACGTCTAACATATTAGCACAAAGGGTTAAGACGACCCCTAATATTTTTCAGAAATTTTCAGAAAGAAACCTCTTCCTCCTTTTGGGTTAATACGGCATGTCCCATAGGCATGTAGCGTAGATTAGTTTGTGATTGTAGTTTCTCATTAAAAAAATCAAAATTTTACCATCAAAACTTTTAATATGAAATTCAGATAAGATGAAATGCTTCTGCCCATCTACCACGTTTTGTTTTAAACAAATTCTGCTGTATACATATAAATGTATATGTATGTTTCAATGTAAGTGCTGACATTTTTTTAAACATTTAAAAGAATTAACTTCAATTTGTCTTTTTCTCAGCTAATATAAAAAAATGTTATCCTCATAGTCATGCTGCATTGTTTGTAAACTTACATGCATTATGGTTTGTGGTATTGGTATTTGTTCATATTAAGTTTTTTTCTACCAGGGTAGCTCACAATTGTCTGAGCAGAGTTGTTTTTTTTCTTAAACAGAGAACCTTCCCGCGCTATGGTCTTTATTTAGTTGGCTCAACTATGAGTGGTTTTGGTAGCAATAACAGTGATGTGGATATGTGCCTTCTTGTGCGGTACTCTGAGATGGACCAGCGAAATGAAGCTGTTGGCCATCTGGAGCAGATTCTCCAGTACTTGAGGAGCTATGGCATGTATCGCTACTTTTTTATGGAGGATTGAAATTGTTAAAATGATACACTCACAGATGCAATTTTCATTTTTATCTTGTTGGTGCAGCTTTTTACAATTTTTTAATGGTATAATGATCACATTGAATTTGAAATACTGATAAATATTTCTCATTGTGAACTCGGTACCATGCAGGCATCGGAATGATTTTAATGTATTATAAAGTTTGGAGGCCTGTCATACCTCTTCGTAATGGGCACCCCTATAAATGGCAAATTTCTTTCTGCAATGAAATTGATACCCATTGGTGTCATTGTAATCTTAAGTAATGTGTTATTAGATAATAAAAAAATATTTATTAGACATTGGCTCACAAGCAACGTTAAAAAACCAGAAGAATTTAATGCAAAATTAATTCCAAATTCAAAATGTGCTGTAATCTAAATCTATCTCTCGTTGCCATGAGAAACTCTTGATTTCAAATCTACTCCATCTGGCATTGATGTCATTGTGCTGAAGAAGCAAATGGTGCTCTATTGTCCTCTGATATTGAAAACTTGAAGCATTATTTTTATAAGTATTTATGATTTGAATAGCTTTAATTGATGGTATATTGGCTTCACAGATATTATTGATAAAGCTGAACTAATCCAAGCCAAAGTGCCTATCCTCAAGTTCAGAGACTCCAAGCAAGGATTGGAAGTAGATTTAAATTGCAATAACTCGGTAGGAATCCGGAACACCCATCTCCTCTATTGTTACTCTCAATGTAAGTATCATTTTTGAACTGTTAATTTAAAAAGCATTAAACTATTGGTGTTGAATATTTGTAATTTTTTAAAAATTGGCTGAATTGTTTTCAGTTATGAAGTTTCCTTTGGTTTATTTTCAGTGGATTGGAGAGTAAGGCCTCTTGTTCTTATTGTGAAACTGTGGGCTCATAAGCATAACATTAATGATGCAAAGAACATGACAATCTCCAGCTATTCGCTAGCTCTAATGGTTATAAACTACTTGCAATGTAAGTACATGAATGTTAGCTGGAGATTTGCCGACGTATTATTTACACATTTTTGATTGCATGTGTTTTTAAATTTTAGGTGGGGTGTCTCCTCCTGTGTTGCCATGTTTGCATGTCATGTATCAAGGGAAGTTTTCCCCGCACTCTGATATTCACCGAATAGATCTTCTAGAGGAACTTTGTCCTTATACCTCTGATAACACAAAATCTCTGGGAGAGCTGTTTTTAGGATTCCTGTATTACTATGCCTTCAAATTTGAGTAAGTATTTGAATAGCTATCAACGTTTTTTGTATGTGCCCTGTCTGTGTGTATTGTAAATGGATCCAAAGTACTAATGCTATAGCTAACATCACTATTAACCCTACAGATATAATTTTAGTGGAAACTAAGATTTGGACTTGAATTATGGCACTCAAATGTAGATATCAAGGATCAGATTTAATGCTGTGTATAGCACCAACAAAAAAATTATAGTTATATTATACAAATGCAATCAAAATAAAATATTATATTAATAACCATATAACAAAAAAAAATAACTAATTGTAAGAACTCCTGTTGTAACTGTAAAGTAACTATTATTATTATATTAATCTCCTATAATTTTAATTGGAACAAAAAATGCTAAGTATTACGTAAAACTAGCAGGAATCTGTGAATATTTTCTGTTAAGATATACCGTATTTACCCGAATCCAAGACGAGGCTTTTTCCCAAATTTCAGCTTGCGAAAATTGGGTGGTCTTAAATTCGAGTACGAAGTCATATAACATCAATACATTGCGGTCAGTTGATCGAGAGTCAATTTACCGCCCTTCAATTCATAGCGCATCAATTCGTCACATGATAAACTCATCACACATCAATACATCACTCAACATACTCATCATGCATCAATTCATTGCTAGAGAAATTTGTTTTATGACAATTTTGTTGCGAGACATTCGTCACAAGACATTCGTTGCGAGACAAATTGGAAGGCGTGACACCTTGATGAATTTGTCAAGAGATGACTTGATGCACAATGAGTTTGTTGTGCGATGTATTGATGCACGACGAACTAACCACGACGAATTGATGGGTGATGAAATGACCACAATGAATTGTCATAGAACTGTAGGAAGTATGGTTACACATTTAATGGATGTTTTTTAAACAAATGAAACAAGATAAAATAATTGTATTTTTCATTGCAAACTTGCGATCTTGAATTCAATTAATAAAGTCTTAATTTTAAAAATACATTTTTAAAATTCTTTTTATTTCAGAAAAAATTGTAACAAACCATTTCAATTAATGAATGAACTACTTTACCTATACTGAATACGTGAGTTTGAAATATACACCAAATACAGTCAGTGGGAAATTAGATCATAAAATCTTTTTTCTGTTTTGACAGTCTTAGATTCAGCGCCGTCTTGGATTTGGGTAAATATGGTAAATTATGGCTCCCTTAAATTTTTTTGTACAGTATAGAACCTTTTATCTGGCATGCTTAGGGTATAGAGATAGCTGGTTATCTGGAATATACTCATAAATGGTGCTCGAAATGAGCTGGAACAGGCCGGAGGTCATAGGAACTATGTTCTGGTTTATCGCACGCATTGGAAAAATGGTTCTGTCTGGGCAAACATTTAGGAATACCGGTGTGTTAACTTCATTTAATAAAAATAATATGAAATATTTTTTCACTATTTGTCTTCATTGTATTAAGAAATAAGTCCAAATTTAGCTCAATCATAAATGTTTTATCATTTATTTCATGCCTACTGCTTTCGATCCTACTACCAGGGGAAACATTCTGTTTTGTAATATTTTCTATTTCGAGCACTTCTATAAAATATACTCATACTGTACATTAATAAACATGTTACAGTAATCGGGTATTTACCAATACTAGAGAGATGCCCGTTGAAATTCAATGGAAAAGTTATTTATGAAATACAAAATGAACATAAATATACCTTGGCTTTCTTTGATTGGAATGACATATTTCATCATGGGAAATATTTCTTTAATTCAAAAGATTTCACCTCCTCAGCAATTTCCCTTTTTACCACATGTAAAAATAATAGATTAAAACAATCCCAAAATGTAGCAATTTTAAATATTTTACACTTTCTTCATTATAAGGTACTAATGCTGCACATTTTAGCCAAATTTTAAAGTTATAAAACTTCTATAAGTAAAATAATATTTTTCGAATTGTTTAAATTTAAATAATTTTTAACGGCCGCCGCAATTCATATATGGTAAAAATTGAAATGTTTATTTGTGTAAATTCGCTACTCTGTAAATAATTTAAAAATTTCAGCTTCCTAGCTCATCCCGTAGTACCTAAACAGTTATCCATTTGTTTAAACTTTAAGAATTTTTAACTGCCAAACAAATTACAATATTAAAATTTGTATAATCCCTATTTCGTTTTTTTAGAAATTCTACTTACAAAAAAATTTCAACTACGTAGCACATGCGGAAATACATAAACCTTGAAAATATGTTTAAACAATTGCGAATTTTTAGCGGCCGCATTGTTGCACTTTTAGAAGATTTTCGGTTTTTCTAGTCAGTTTTGCACAAAATTCTACCTAAGAAAAAAATTTCGAATCTCCAGCACATCTGGAAGTGCCTAAACATTAGTATCCTCCTGTTATCATTATATATCGACGACTCTTACAGAGGAGGAGGATATAACATACTAGTAGTTGGTGCTTGCATACTGCAAGCATTTCATCTCAACATAAAAAAACATTCATTATTCATCTTTCATCATTACACATATATTTTTAATTCTAAATATTTCACCTCCGCAGCGATTTTCGTTTTTCCCACATGTAAAAATAATATTTTAAAACAATCCCCAAATGTTGCAATTTTAAAATTTTTACACTTTCTCCATTATGGGGAACTAATGCTACACATTTTAGCCAAATTTTAAAGTTGTAGCACTTCTAGAAGTAAAATAATATTTTTCTAACTGTTTAAATTTAAATAATTTTTAACGACCGCCGCAATTCATATATGGTAAAATTGAAATGTTTATTTGTGCAAAAAACGAAATGGGGATTATACAAATTTTGATATTTTAATTTGTTTGGCAGTTAAAAATTCTTAAAGTTTAAACAAATGGATAACTGTTTAGGTACTACGGGATGAGCTAGGAAGCTGAAATTTTCAAATTATTTACAGTAGAGTAAATTTGCACAAATAAACATTTCAATTTTACCATATATGTATTGCGGCGGCCGTTAAAAATTATTTAAATTTAAACAATTAGAAAAATATTATTTTACTTCTAGAAGTGCTACAACTTAAAAATTTAGCTAAAAAGTGTAGCATTAGTACCCCATAATGGAGAAAGTGTAAAAATTTTAAATTGCAACATTTGGGGATTGTTTAAAACTATTATTTTTACATTTGGGGATAAAGAAAATTGCTGCGTAGTTGAAATCTTTAGAATTAAAAGAACATTTGTAATGATGAAATGTCTGTCTGAAAAATGAATGTTTCTTCAAGGTGATATAAAATGCTTGCAGTATGCAAGCACCAACTACTAGTATGTTATATCCTCCTCTGTAAGAGTCGTCGATATATAATGATATATATAACATATAACAGGAGGATACTAATGTTTAGGCACTTCCAGATGTGATGGAGATTCGAAATTTTTTTCTTACCTAGGATTTTGTGCAAAACCGACTAGAAAAAACGAAAATCTTGAAAAAGTGCAACAATGCAGCCGCTAAAAATTCGCAATTGTTTAAACAAATTTTCAAGGTTTATGTATTTCCGAATGTGCCACGGAGTTGAAAGTTTTTTTATAAGTAGAATTCCTTAAAAAACGAAATAGGGATTATACAAATTTTGATATTTTAATTTGTTTGGCAGTTAAAAATTCTTAAAGTTTAAACAAATAGATAACTGTGTAGGTACTACGGTATGAGCTAGGAAGCTGAAATTTTCAAATTATTTACAGAGTAGTAAATTTGCACAAATAAACATTTCAATTTTACCACATATGAATTGCGGCGGCCGTTAAAAATTATTTAAATTTAAACAATTAGAAAAATATTATTTTACTTCTAGAAGTGCTACAACTTAAAAATTTTGCTAAAAAGTGTAGCATTAGCACCCCATAATGGAGAAAGTGTAAAAATTTTAAATTGCAACATTTGGGGATTGTTTAAAACTATTATTTTTACATTTGGGGATAAAGAAAATCGCTGCGTAGGTGAAATCTTTAGAATTAAAAGAACATTTGCAATGATGAAATGTCTGTCTGAAAAATGAATGTTTCTTCAAGGTGATATAAAATGCTTGCAGTATGCAAGCACCAACTACTAGTATGTTATATCCTCCTCTGTAAGAGTCGTCGATATATAATGATATATATAACATATAACAGGAGGATACTAATGTTTAGGCACTTCCAGATGTGATGGAGATTCGAAATTTTTTTCTTACCTAGGATTTTGTGCAAAACCGACTAGAAAAAACGAAAATCTTGAAAAAGTGCAACAATGCGGCCGCTAAAAATTCGCAATTGTTTAAACAAATTTTCAAGGTTTATATATTTCCGAATGTGCCATGGAGTTGAAAGTTTTTTTATAAGTAGAATTCCTTAAAAAACGAAATAGGGATTATACAAATTTTGATATTTTAATTTGTTTGGCAGTTAAAAATTCTTAAAGTTTAAACAAATAGATAACTGTGTAGGTACTACGGTATGAGCTAGGAAGCTGAAATTTTCAAATTATTTACAGAGTAGTAAATTTGCACAAATAAACATTTCAATTTTACCATATATGAATTGCGGCGGCCGTTAAAAATTATTTAAATTTAAACAATTAGAAAAATATTATTTTACTTCTAGAAGTGCTACAACTTAAAAATTTGGCCAAAAAGTGTAGCATTAGTACCCCATAATGGAGAAAGTGTAAAATTTTTAAAATTGCAACATTTGGGGATTGTTTTAAAATATTATTTTTACATTGTGAAAAACGAAAATCGCCACGGAGGTGAAATATTTAGAATTAAAAATATATGTGTACTGATGAAAGATGAATAATGAATGTTTTTTTATGTTGAGAGAAAATGCTTGCAGTATGCAAGCACCAACTACTAGTCATTATATATCGATGACTCTTACAGAGGAGGAGGAGGATATAGGAGGATAATAATGTTTAGGCACTTCCAGATGTGCTGGAGATTCGAAATTTTTTTCTTAGGTAGTACATTGTGCAAAACCGACTAAAAAAAACGAAAATCATGAAAAGTGCAACAATGCGGCCGCTAAAAATTCGCAATTGTTTAAATAAATTTTCATGGTTTATGTATTTCCGCATGTGCCACGGAGTTGAAATTTTTTTTGTACGTAGAATTCTTAAAAAAAAACGAAATAAGGATTATACAAATTTTAATATTTTAATTTGTTCGGCAGTTAAAAATTCTTAAAGTTTAAACAAATAGATAACTGTTTACGTACTACGGGATGAGCTAGGAAGCTGAAATTTTCAAATTATTTACAGAATAGTGAATTTACACAAATTTACATTTCAATTTTACCACATATGAATTGCGGCGGCCGTTAAAAACTATTTAAATTTCAACAATTAGAAAAATATTATTTTACTTATAGAAGTGCTACAACTTTAAAATTTGGCTAAAATGTGTAGAATTAGTACCTTATAATGAAGAAAGTGTTAAATATTTAAAAATGCAACATTTGGGGATTGTTTTCAACTATTATTTTTACATGTGGGAAAAACAGAAATCGCTGCAGAGATGAAATCTTTAGAGAGGATTTCAACTCCGCAGCGATTTTCGTTTTTCCCACATGTAAAAATAATATGTAAGCGAAGGAAATTCTCCAAAGCCAGTCAAACTGATAAAACCCGGTTAAAAGGCCGGATAAAAACAGTGGAACCCGGATAAAAACCGGATAAAAACCCAATACGTATTTCGGCTACAAAGTAACCATCATCAGGGGTTAAAAAACGGGGGGAAGGGGGACTTGAGAGAGGGCAACTGAAACCAAGACCAGTGGCACGCTCTCAAGTGGATGTCCAGGGCTGTGTCTGTGTATTTATACCTGGTTGGTGGGCAGGGGGGGGGAGAAAAAAAAAAGGGGGGGACCTAGATGACCTAGGTGATGGGAGAAAAAGGGGGGGAGGTCAGTTTAAAAAGCACGCTGTTTATTACCCCTAACTCGTTATTCATCAGGGTGTGTCTGTATTTATGAATGTGTAAGCTTTCTGTTGCGTCGAGTTTGGTATTTGGGACTTGTTTAAGCAGTTTGAGGTTATTTGTGTCTAATGGGTGGTTATATTCTAAAATGTGTTTCGCGACGGCCGATTTTTCAAAGCGTCCATGTCTGTAGTGCGCTAAATGTTCTTTGAATCTGATGGAGATATTTCTTTTCGTTTGGCCAATATAAGACATGTTGCATGTGGGGCACAACACTTGATATATGCCGGATTTTTCTAATGTGGGTATTTTGTCTTTAGGGTTCCCTAATAAATTTTTAATGTTATTTGTGTTGTGAAACGTTAGTGTATAATTTGCGTTATGAAAAATTTTTGTTAGCCCTTTGTTTAGGGTTGGATGGAAGGGGAGTGAAATAAATTTTTTCTTCCTATCGTCACTTAGAGCAAGCGTAGTACTTGTCTTCTTGTCTAATGTTTTGGATTGCTTGTTAATAATGTTGTCTATCAATTCGTGTGTGTACCCGTTTTCTAGGGCCGCGTTTTTAATATATTTTACTTCTTTGTCAAAACGTTTTTTATTTAGCGGTGTCGTCAATAGTCTGTGTACCATATGGTTGAAAGCCGCGATCTTTTGTTTGTAAGGGTGATTGGAGTCTTTCTTAATATAATTGTTGGTATGGGTCGGTTTCCTGTACACGTCAAATTCTAATCGTCCATTATTATTAATGATCAAAATGTCAAGAAAAGGTAAAGACTTATTTGCTTCGATTTCAAAGGTGAAGTTTATAGAGTTGTGAAATGAGTTGAGTTCTTGGACGAAGGTGTTAATGTTATAGAGTTTTGTGTCAAAAATGGCAAAAATGTCATCAACGTACCTGCACCATGTGTTGGGGAAATAGTTTAACGTATTTTTACAGTGTTGCTCAAAAGAATAAAGAAAAATATTTGCTATAAGTGGTGAGAGAGGATTGCCCATTGATGTTCCATTAATTTGTTTATAGAACTTATTGTTAAAAACGAAGTAATTTTGTTCCATGCATAAGTTTGTCAATGTGAGAATTTCTAGAATTTTGTTTTCCTCAACTTGTTTACTTAGTAGCCAGTCCTGGAGGTTTTCGAGCGCGACGTCAATGGGAACACTGGGGAAGAGTTGTTCTACGTCAAATGACACCAGTATTTCATCTTTGTGTACACAGCCCTGGACATCCACTTGAGAGCGTGCCACTGGTCTTGGTTTCAGTTGCCCTCTCTCAAGTCCCCCTTCCCCCCGTTTTTTAACCCCTGATGATGGTTACTTTGTAGCCGAAATACGTATTGGGTTTTTATCCGGTTTTTATCCGGGTTCCACTGTTTTTATCCGGCCTTTTAACCGGGTTTTATCAGTTTGACTGGCTTTGGAGAATTTCCTTCGCTTACATTTTATATATTTGCCAGTGTAGCTCGCTCTCTTTTACTTATGTAAAAATAATAGTTTAAAACAATCCCCAAATGTTGCAATTTTTTAATTTTTCACTTTCTTCATTATGTGGTACTAATGCTACACATTTTAGCCAAATTTTAAAGTTGTAGCACTTCTAGAAGTAAAATAGTATATTCGATTTGTTTAAATTTAAATAATTTTTAACGGCCGCCGCAATTCATATATGGTAAAATTGATATGTTTATTTGTGCAAAATCACTATTTTGTAAATAATTTGAAAATTTCAGCTTCCCAGCTCATCCCGTAGTAGCTAAACAGTTATCTATTTGTTTAAACTTTAAGAATTTTTAACTGCCAAACAAATAAAAGTATCAAAATTTCTATAATCCCTATGTCGTTATTTTACAAATCCTACCTCTAAAAAAAATTTCAGCTTCGTAGCACATTTGGAAATACATAAACTTTGAAATTTTTGTTTGAACAATTGCACTTTTTTGGGATTTTCGTTTTTTTCCGGTCGGTTTTGCAAATAATCCTACCTAAGAAAAAAAATAAAATCTCCAGCTTATCTGGAAGTGCCTAAACATTAGTATCCTCCTATATGTTATATCCTCCTCCTCTGTAAGGAACGTCTATATAGAATGATACATACATACATACATACTCAAATCTATTAGCCTCCTCCCTTGAAAATTATAATTTGGAATAGCAATTTAAATGCCAATTTTATGGCCTGACAAACGGAAAGGAAGTAGTGTACACTATAACTATTTGTTGCGGCATAGCTTTTTAATGACATCTTTTTTGTTTCATTTTTTGCCGTATTGAAATTTCTTATTTAGTTTCTGGCTTGAAACGAAGTGAATTTCATGAATTTTATTTCTGTAGTGTCAATGGAAATCGGAACCTTTATTTTTTAATTAGTTTGACTTATTATTTATTTTTAAGAGAATTTATTTCATTTATTTGAAAATCGTAGATGAAGTGTTGAAGTCAAGAAAATGAATTTGTTTTCATTTGAAACGCTAACATAGGTTTTCCAGGCAGATATAAAACCAAATATTATTATATTAGGTTCGCTCGTTTATTCTAGTGTCAGTTATTATGAGTTCAGTGTGTGATGGTACTTTTTGCAAGACACTATTTATGGAGCGTAGATTTATTTTTCTTTGTCCATTTAAAATGGAGTGCATATTGCAAATTGTTATTTTTCAAAAATCATTTGCTCATGATACTGATATAAAACGACAGCTGAGGCTTACCTCACCCTGTCTGAAGAAATCTCTTCAATGAAAAATGAGACTAATGGGGCCCATGTTTGAAAATTTGTTTAACTAAACATAATTAACCCTTAGAGTGGCAAGAAGTGCGATTGCACTCCTTGCAACTCTTGCCTAAAGTGCCAAGAGTGTGATCGCACTCCTTCATCAGGCTCTCGTATAAATGCTGGTAGTTCACGGTCTCTCACCAGATGGTATCTTACAACAGTCTACTTATGATAAGGAAAGAATGTAGTTTCAGAGGCTGCTGCTAGTTTTCGTCTCATTAGTTTTGTTTTGATTTTATGCATTTTTGAACTTGACCTAGTTTTTGCAACCCGTAATAATTAAAATGGCATCAACCTCAAGGGAAATGTTTGATAATTATGAAGATATAGTGGATTATATAAATACTCTTGGTGACGATGATGATTATGTTGATTCTGGTGATGAAATACAAACTCCCACAAGTTGTGAACCTCGTTTCATAATTTCAGATACAGAAAGTGGCAATAGTGACGTTATTGTTCGTCATAGACGTCGTATTGCAGTTCTAACTCAAAGTTCAGATGGTGAAAGTGTTGTTGATAATGAGGAACATGATAATGATATCTATAATAATGATCAAATTAGCATTAGAATCCGATAGGAGAACTATTGAATATCGGTAATTAGTATAAATTAAAATGTAAGCTCAAATGTTAGGATGTAGAGGAACAAGTGTGTATAAATTGTGTGTGTTAGTGTTGTAGAAAACATTTTATTTTTCAAAAACCTCCAATCATAAGAGACTGATTCTTTTTGTGTGGCTAAATAATATACTGGGACTTCAAGAAATATGACAAATATGTGAGTTAAGTAATTTTTTAAAAAACATTTCTAATTTCAAACTTTAATTTTGTTTTTCTAAAAAGGTAATTTTAATGTTAAACAATCCTTTTACAATAATAGTGTGATATCTAGTCCTTAATTCCTATGTTCTAGAGAGAGAACTATATGTATTGAATGTTCTGTAAAACTTTCAAAAAGATGCTTTAAAATTGAGGGAGTTGTAATTTTTTCCTACACTGCTGTAAATTCGACAAAAATCGCCTGGCAATTTCGGCATAGCTACAAGAAAATTGTCTGGCACTCAAAGGGTTAAATAATTGAAGTGCAATTATTCCAAAAATGGAATGAAAAGTTACCAATTTTTGTTCAGAAATATATAAATATATTTGATAATAAATAAACTTTATTTAAAATGTTATATTTTGTATATAGCCATTCATTTGTTGCAAGAAAAATATTTTTATTATTATAAAAAAATACAATTCTATTTCCAAGAACAGTGTTGCCCATAATTATTTCTACATATGCAAAACAATTTAATTTTATGCGAAAAATTTTGTTTTTCACAGAATTCAATTTGCTTCTCTTTTATTTTTAAGATCATCATATAAAGCAATAATTAGAGACCCCATGAAGTCTAACACTTGTGCTCAAGTTTCCATCTAGTGCTTTGTTTTATTTATAACAAACTTCATAATGTTTTCCTTCTATACATTGTAGTGCATATATGTGTCTCTCACTTTGGCAGTAGTCTTAATGATTGATGAATTTGTTTTCATCGATATGCTAATGAGGATTTGGCATTCTCATCTTAAGTTCATAGTATTATTATAACTGTAAATAACCATGTATAAGATGCCACAATGTATAGGATGCATGGAGGTTTTAGGTGAAATTTTAGGTCAATTCAATGTGTATGTGTGTAGGATGCATATGTATTCTAACAAACTATGTATAGTCTATTCTATCTTTAGAAGACAGTATTACACTTATTGAATCAGCTGCTGCCAAAGTTCCCCTGCATTAGTATTAATGCATATATGCATCGATAGCAGCGAAAAGGTTAATGTTGGTCCCTGGAAGCTAATAAACAATGTTTTATTGCAATTATTTGGTAATCTTATAACATAATTATATTAGGTAAAAAATGAAGCATAGCATTTTTGTAGAATTATCATTATAGAATAACAAGTAGTTCTGGAAAGAACTAATCCACCTACTTTTTATTTTAATATATAGCAAGTAGTGGTGTACACAGGTTTCCCATTTTACATAAGTGCTTTTCGTCTAATCTGCCATAGTATAATCATATACTAATGTATTTGCTTTGAAGTCAGAAAACTATTTTTCCTTATATTGTGGTAGTCCTGCTTTTTTTGATCCTTTCTAAACATATCTCGTTTTCCCATTCTATACTCGCCCTACAAACGAAATTTCTTAGAAATCCATTCAACCAACACCTTCGAAATTCACATTTACAGAAAAATTCTAACATTGATATTGTGGTAGCCCTGTTTAGTCGACCCGGATGAATTATGGTATTTTGGTTATTTATTTATAATTATGAAGATTATATATACCATATGAGTTAAAATCCATGCAGTAAGTTCTCTAGAAATACATGTAAAAGAAATATTATTTAACTTTTTACTGTGGTAGCCCTGCTTCTTAGCTCTGCTTTAGACATCTTGATTTCATTATGATATGTTGTGCAAATCTTGTATACTAAAGACCCGATACAGTTGTCATTAAGAAGTGGTGTATATAAACTTGCTTGTGATGATTGCGGAGCGGTCTACATCGGCCAAACGGGGAGGAGTTTTGACAAGAGGATTAAGGAGCATAAGCGATACTTCCGTTTAAATAATTTGAATTCTCAATTTTTGAAGCATCTTTTAAACCTCAATCATCATAGTTCCTTCAACCCTAAATTCCTCCACTTTGAAATTAAAGGTTGCAAATTGGATGCTCTTGAACTGCTAGAGATAATTATTTGTGAAGACTCGCTTCTCTCTAATGAATACCTTTTCCACAATCATTCTCCTCCATTTAGCTTACCGAATATTTTGCAAATACTTTATATCAACATTGTCTTTGGCCCTTTTACCAAGTTTTTATAACTTTTTGTAACATTTTGCTACTATGTTGCTCTCGCCTTCTTTTCCAACCCCTTCCTTTTCCTAACCGTTTATTCAGTTACCTTCCATTCATTTTCTTTTTAACCCCTCCTGTCTCCCTCTCCCCCCCTTATTTTACCCTATATATATATATATATATAACCAATTTTAAATAAAATTGGTGGAAGTAACTAAGTTCTTTTTTACATGATGAGTAAATTCCACAGGGTTGAGCCTGACCTCATTATTGATACTTATATACAAAATTTAATTGAAATCCGTTCAGCCAATTCCTTCAAAATCCTTAATTACTGAAAGAGTTTAATTTGTAATTGTGTCACCCCCATTTGGCTGATTTGGTTAAAATATGCTAATATGGTTTTGTTTATATATGTATATTATAAGTATTAAATTTGGTTAAAATTGATGTGAACAGTTCAACACAAATACGTGTAAAAATAATATTTTATCCCTTGTATTGTGGCAGCCCTGCTTTCTATATCTATACTACACATCTTGATTTTGTTATTTTATGTTGCATGCCTACTTCATACGAATTTTCATTGAAATTGATGGGTCAACTCCTTCCAAATTCATAATTACAGAAAAGTTTAACTTTGCAATTGTGGCATCCCTGCAGAGTCGATCCGGTCCGGATATATCATTTTGGTAATTAATTTATGTGTAGATTCTATGTACCAAATTTAGTTGACATCGGTTCATTCATGAAGATGTTAGTGGGTCACACACACACGGACACCGAGGTGATCTCATAAGACTACTTTTGGAAAGTAGGCTAATAAAAATTATCAGAATAATTTACAATTATAAAGAATAATATTACTTTATGGATCAATATCCTCACTCTTTGAGGACACTCCTTCCGTAGTGGAGTGTGTCAACATCAAACAACCACTTGCTTTGAACTCTCACAGGAGACTTTCATTACGTCTAACATTAGGCCCTTCTCCCTTGGGAAATATTTTCGGCACATGTTATGCTGGATAGTTCCATTCCTTCTTTCATAAAACACATTTTACAGAGGAACCAAAAACCTGACAGATATTGACTATCTATTGAACATCTCTTGAGTAAACCTCTTGTCTATTTACTCGAAGGTCATACACCCTCCTTGGTGAGGATTTGCAAACAAATTTGGATCTGTGTGTTTACTTAAAATGAACCATCTTTCTTCATTGCTTGAGAGGTCGAGGTCAGGTTTTTTTTATTATTTTCTGCATGTCATTTCTTTGAGGTATTTTTTAGAGGCTTCAGAATTGCTTTTGAGAGTAAGGCAGAGGAACCCAAAAACCAGCATTGTGAAGAGTTACATTTTTAGCTGCCCGTATATATGGAATATACATAATTAGCCCTTGATTTAAGTCATAGTTGCATTCTTAAAAATGTGACATTTACGTACAATTTGTTATGGAAGGGAATCTTCCCATAAGAAAAAACTTAAGGTCTTACCCAGTACCGTAACTAGGGTGGGGCAACTGTCCCGGGCGCAACTAAGTAAGGGGTGCAAAAAGTCCAAATAGTAACTAAATAAACTAGAGACGATAATTTTTTGAAGGAGGGAATCACATATTTAGTAGTTTGCTCCGGGTGCTAAAATAGCTAGTTACGGCGCTGGTCTTACCTAATATTTTTGTTAGAAAGACCTTTTGATTTTGTCCCAGATTCAAATACTATTTTTTGTGGAGTCCAATTGTTTTTATTTATTCATTCATTTTAAATTAATTAATTAATCATACTGTACTTAATGCTTTGTAAATATGCTTTATATTACAATTTTACGTTTTGTACATTAATTTGCTAATCCAGTGGTCCCTCTGTTAACGATATTAATTGGTTCCACGAAAACCTTCGTTAATTGAAATTATCGTTAATTGAATATAGGAAATACATGTTAAAGGCTTAACCCTTCCCATGTCGCTAAAATATACAGAGATTATAAATTCCTGTTCATTTTTTTTCAGATATAATTTTTTTTTAATGGGTATTTTTTTTAAAAGCCAAATCAGTCAACTACATATTCATATATAGGAAAACTGCACTTATAACATAAATATTATAGATATGAGGTAGTTATTACTCTCCAAGTATGATGTTGTTTAGCAGTGATTTTTCTAAAACTGGTGGTGCATCTCTGAATACTGTCTCTAACTAACACTATTAAATATATGCACTATTTACAGTTAATTGAATATTTACATCTGTTTGCACTCCGCTACCCCTCAAATATTTTTCTTTGTGTGATAGTCCTCAATGCAATTGGAAAATAGCATGAGAAAATCATTTAAAGAAAAAACATCGCCAAAAAATTGCATTTGCTTGATCCATTCTGTACTGAAATATTCTTGTATTTCAGTCTTTGGATTTAGGCCCATGTTTATAATTACGCCAAGGAAGGCCTCGATATCACAAGATTCACTACTCTTCCAATTAGCGAGACGTGATGTAGGCGAATTCTGCTTGGTTAATTTTCTGTTTTTGCTGTAGAGATTGGTTTCATCGCGTATTAGACTGATCATTTCATCTCCAAAAAAAGTCGGAAATATTGCATAGGTTCGCTGTGAATATTCAAATCACTTGGAAGAATTATTCCCAGTGTAACCTCACTAAAATTAGGTTGAAAACTTGGACCAGGGTCATTAGAAACAATGTCCAACCAACCTGTCGTAAGTCTTGGCATAGGTTCACCATTTAACATGATTTCCTCCTCATCTTCGTCTAATTCCCTTTCACTATTCATCAGACTATCTGATTCATCACTAAAACTATGGAAATATTCTTCATCATCACTTATTTCAGCTAATAATTGGACCAAATCCGATACTGATACTTCAAAGTCCGCCATGACGGATGTTTACGTTCTCAAAAAGGAAATTCAAGTTCAAAAAATGTAAATTTTATGGGTTATTTTGACTTACTCGGTGCTTTGACGTCACTACCAGTATTCTCTTTCGAAAGCGACCATCTCCTGCCATCTAGTATCACTTATGGAAGGTAGAATAAAAGCTATGTTAGTGAATGGCAGAATGTGGAATATATCGTATACGACACGGAACAGCAGGCATCTGCTTGCGGAATATGTCACAAACGACATGCAAGGGAAAAACGCAAGTGCGGAATATATCGTATTCTACACGGGAAGGGTTAATTCATTCCAAGACAGTCGGAAGTTGACCTTTTTCTCCCAAAAACATAGTTTATAATATCTAAACCAGCAATTTTTAATAAGCAAACATTATAAGAACATAGTAAAGCATTAATAATACGATAATCGCATGTACAGACTGCGAGAAAATCGATATAGGTCAAACGAAACGTAAGCTCGAAACTAGATTTAAAGAACATTTGGCATACTACAGATACAATAGGCCCAATAGGTCTAGCGTCGCTATGCATATTCAAGAAAATAATCACCCAATTAAAATTGAAAACATGGCCATTTTAAAAACAACACCAACCGACTGGAAACTTGACGCTTATGAAAGCATTTTCATAAACAAATTCCAAGACACAGTAATGAACCATGACCGTGGGCCTATCCCATACTCCCCCCTCTACACACTGATGGTTAAGAATTCCCCCACCCCCCTCCCCTCCTCTCCCATATCCCCAGATGGTACAAATACAGAAGGCGAAACTAAAACAACTCATACGACCTTAACTACTGAAGATGGGAGCGTAGCCCCCGAAATACGTATATAGTTAAATCTCCAGTCCCCGAGTGATTGTGCGTGGATGTGTGCACGTGTGTGTAACCCTCCCTTTTTTCATCTTTTTAAACCTTTTGACAAACAAGTCTCTGTGGACCACCCCTGTCCAGCAAACTTGTAAGTACATATTAGTTGGAAAATCTTTTATCCTTTTCTTTTATTCATTGATATATGATTGGTCATCTGAATCATTTTACGGTGCAGGAGTTTTAATTTTTAATTCCACGTCATCTAGCCGTAGTCTCCAAATTTCTATTTTTTTAATATCCTTATTTGAATGTTTTTTTCCGATAAACTTGCAAGGAAGATGTAGAAATCTATGATAAAGCAGTATAGATGAAGTAATTCGTAAACCTGGAATTAAGACGTGATATAGTGCTTCTGTGAATGCTTAAAATACTTCATCAAACCATTTCATCCAAAAGAAATACATAAAAAATGTAAAAAAATAGTATAAATACTCAGAGGTTTATGCAAATTCTCAAAAAATTTCATATGAATCCAATCAAAAGGTAAAAAGTTATGCATTTTTTTATAAGTTTACTCCGGATTAGCTAATTCATTTAAATCTCCTCCGACCTCCAGGATGACTTTGATTTAAATGCCCTCCACGCTTGAGGGGTTAAACCAGCCAGGGCACTCCACATCTGTAACCCTATACTTGTGTAAGGGATAATATATTTTACACAATTACTTGTTTTTGGTTCTGTAATTATTGTTTATTTATAAATGTAATCACCAAAATCTTAGTTCTGGAATTCTGAAATCATGGTTTATAATTTTTTGGACCAATGGTTAAGAATGTTGAGAAAAATTGTACTGACACGTACCTTTAAGTGAGTCTCACAATATATTGCAAATTCCACTTTTGATGCAGTTTGTTCTAATTTAATGTTTATTTTAGTAATGCTTGAGATTGACTTGTTTATTGTTGTAGTTTCAGCCAAGATGCAGTTTCGGTTAGATTAGCATCAAAGATATCGATAGAAGATTGCAGGCGTGTTCGAACGTATAAGAATGATCCTCATCAATGGAAGTACTTGTGCATTGAAGGTAAGAAGATGAACCTTGATTACCATGCAATTAGCCTCTGGTACTATTTAATCATATGCTTATTAATGAAAGAAATTACCATACTTTACAGAACCCTTTGATCTCACTAATACGGCACGATCGGTTTATGACAAAGATGTGTTTGAACGTGTAAAGCATGTTTTTCGAACTTCCTGGGAAAAGTTGAATGATACCAAAATAATAGACTGCCTATTTGAGGATGAAAAGGATTAACGTATGTTGTAGGAGGTGTACTCCTGCATTGTTACCTGTTCACCATGTGGAATGACTGCGCAACTGATATCTTTATTAAAAGAGAAGTATTTGTGTAAATTTTACCTCTTGCTTCTTATTCATGGTTGAAGTTGCAGATTTTTAAAGCCTAAGACAAAAAATGGTCATCAATTATGTAAATTGCGAATGCATGACGCAGGTTGTAGGTGGTTGAATCTCATTTTCAGTGACACCATTGTTACATGCATGGAGTACGAATGGGTTAGTACAGTTTTTTTCTAAAGTCAAAACAAAAAAAGAACATTTAACTAGTCATTCGAGAAGTAACTGACTGTGATTGAATGTAAACTACAGGAGGAATATCAATTGGTAGCTGGCTATAAAAGCTACAAAAAATAGGCATTTACCTTTCATATTGTCTGAAATAAGTCTCTGAGAAATATATCTCCTTTGAAGAAGTTCATGTTGCATATTGAATTGAATAAGGAGAAAGTTTGTTTTGGGTGTACCTTATTTGTATCTCCTCCTCCTCTTTAATAAAGCAATGAAGACTTAAAATGGTGAAAATAATGAATTTTCCAGTATTTCTCAGTTTATGCCTTTAACTATAAATTATATAAACTTATTATATCAAATTTATGCAGCCTTATGTTGAGCTTTAATAAACTTTTTGATTATATGAATTAATGGCGAAAAACAATGCTTTATGTTATCATTCAAAATCTGGCTTCGAATAATATCCACGTTACCATTTATTGGGTATAGCATTTTATCATTTTGAATCCAGTGTTATATTTCATGTATTTCTTTTCACATCCTTGCTTGGGCCGGAAGAGCATATTTAGAATTCTTCGTCCTTGCAGTTTTTTGAGAAGTTTAATTTTGTCAGCTAATTAAAGGCTCAAATTATAAAATATTTTAATGTTTAATTTCTCTGGGTGTTAATTACCTCAGTGTAAAAATAATGTTAAATTTTCTGTTGCAATTTCAATTTTCTTGTATAGTTACTTAAATGAGGTATTTCTTATAGTTTTTGAGTGCAGTTTATGAATGTCATGATAAGCGGAGCACAAAGACCAATTTACCTTAAGCTGATAAAAGTGTTTTCTCTGTATGGATGGATGGTTACTTATTCTAGTTGATTTTCCTTTAAATGGTGCTCAATTATTTTTATTACATTTTGATACTGATCTTAAAGTGTGATCTACTCATTGAGAAGCATATTTATTAAGTATTTCATCTGTTAAACATTGTGTGAAGAGTTTAGACAAATATGAGTGTGATTGACTGGAAGGATTTTTATTTAGGGAAGTGTAATTGTGAAAATTGTGTGCAATAGATTTATTTCTAAATTTAAATGTTTGTACCCCTAAACATTCTTTTTTAAAAGATTAGCTTATTCGGAAACAAGTATGGTAATCTGATGAGTGTTATATTCTCCCCCTTTGAGAACATGAATTTACTATTACCTGTCAATATTATGCATACTTATTGCATTTGAAAATCATCGAATAATTTTGTGTGTATTGATATTACATTTTCCTCCAAATATCACAAATTTTTCCTGTGTTGTTGATTTCCTCTCCTATCGGTGTATGAATGAAAAGCCCAAATTTATTTTGAGTGTATTAATGGAAGTAATAAGTGAAATGAACTTTTCTTTTAATATAGTATGTGCCAAAGGAAAAGTGGAAAATTTTCATGTATGAACAACTATGTATTGAAATTATTAAAAATTGCTGTGCCATGTCTCGGTGCCAAATAAAATGATGAATGCAGTCGTCTGTTTTTCTGAAGTTTTTATCTGTTTTTGGCTGTAGCTGTTTCTATTGGTAGGGATTTTAATCCCATAAAATGAAGTTTATGAATATGATTTAGAAAAAAACTATATGGAGGAAACTAGGGTTCTCACCGATCTCATGATAAATGCTGTAAAACTGAATGTATTATACCACTTCTAATTTTCCATGCGTTACAACTACCGTATTTACCCAAATCCAAGACAAGGCTTTATTTCCAAATTTCAGCATGCAGAAATTGCGGGTCGTCTTAAATTTGAGTACAGAGTTGTATACCATCAATACATAGTGATCAATTCGTGGAGCGTTGATTTGTCGCAGGACAAACTCGTCGCACGACAGTACATCGCACGACAAACATTGTGTGTCAATTCATCGGTAGACAAATTCATCCTGTGATAATTTTGTCACGGAACAAATTCGTTACGGGATATTTGTCGCGTGACAATGTTGTTGCAAGACAAATTCATCGCGAGACAAATTGGAAGGCGAGACACAATGACTGGTGTATGGAAGGGAGATACAGTTGTTGGATTGTGTGTCACCCCTTGCCATACACCATCCAATGTGTCTCGCATAATTCGCAAAGAGAATTGCGATTCATTCTGATATTATCGAAATATAAGGAATTTTTTTTGTGGAAAAGCGTCTTTCCCTGCCATTCACTAGTCATGGTGTATTGCGACAAATTTTTCAAGAGATGAATTGACGCGTGATGAGTTTGTCGTGCGATGTATTGATGCGTGATGAATTGATGCGTGACGAACAGACCGTGACGAGTTGTCATAGAACCATAGGAAGTATGATTATGCATTTAATCAATGTTTTTTAAACAGATGAAACACATGGTAAAATAATTGTGTCTACTGAAATTTTCATTGCAAACATACGATCTGGAATTCAATTAATCAAGTCTTAATTTTAAAAAGTTTTTTTTCAAACAAGAATTTGAAACAAAGCATTCAAATTAATGCATGAACTAGTATACCAATACTGAATACTTGTGCTCAAAATGTACACCAAATACATTCAGTGCGAAATTAGATCAAAATCTTTTTTCTGTTTCCACAGTCTGGATTCTGGTAAATATGCTAATTAGAGAAGAATATGCCATGCACAATATCATTGTAGGACATAATTCTGTACTCGGATGTTCATTTCTGTATTAAAATATCACCTCGTTACCTTTCTTGCCTTGTATTTATTTTTGACATGCCATCTAGGTCATTTGAATTTTTGGCATCATAATTTTCTATTCAATAAGTTTGCATTAAACAAGGCTTTCCAGTCTATTTATTTATATTTGGGCCAACTAGTTTCATCTCTATTTTTCATCTAAAAGGATGCTGTGTAATTATGCATCAATCTGGGCCGTTTTATCTATTAGGCACAGTGCCTAGGGCCTACGAGCTTTTTAAGAGCCTACGAAAATGTTTGAGACCTGAAAAAAAATTACTGACTCCAAAATAGGAAAATGGAACTGCAAAATCAAAATTAATAACTTTTTCATTAAATGTCTTTACCAAACTTGACGTGTCAACTCTTAATAAATTTCTAAATCAAAAATAATAACGTTTTAGTGAAATACACTAAACAAAATTAACAGATCTTAACAAAACTCAAATTATGTTAACTTTGCGACTCTTTTTGTTAGCAAAATCACATAACATCTTTAAGTGTCATTTCCCCCATTATATCACTTTCAATTGAAAGTAGTGCAAGGGAAGATAGTTGTTTCTGTCCTATGGTTGACCGAAGACAGTTCTTTATAAGTTTGAGTTTTGAAAAAGTATGCTCTCCATCCAAACTTGTTCCAAAAATGGAAAGATATATTCTAAAAGCAATATTTACATCTGGAAAACTTGTAAGCAGCTTATCCTCTATTTGTGCACTGATCATTTTCACCACAGATTTTTTGTCTGCATACATATGGGAGAACATTAGAAACTCGTCAATGCATCTTCGAGATCTGAAGGATATATTTCAATTAATGCCCTTGCTTTAGAAAACACTTCATTGCTGGTCATAGATCTGTCAAGAAGAAAAGGAAACCTTTAATAGTGTTAAGTATGCTGCTAGCTGTTTACCCGTCTTAATGATAAGTTTGTCTATTATAGGATAGAAAGACTGTACACAATTTGTCGCTGGCACTCAGGCTTAAACTTGGATCAGTATTATCCATAACTTCATCAAAAAGTTGACTTCTCATTCGTTTGCATTGTGTACATTCCATATAGCCGGATGGTGTAAGTTTTTTGCCATGGCCTCAAGCATCAAATTTATTGCAGGTATCATGAAAATTATACCCATAATTTATAATTGGCCAAGCGAAGTGAGGTCTCTCCTATTGAGTCATGTGCATTTTGTCTGTCTGTTCTATTTAAGTAAAAGAGAGCGAGCTACACTGGCAAATATATAAAATATAAGCGAAGGAAATTCTCCAAAGCCAGTCAAACTGATAAAACCCAGTTAAAAGGCCGGATAAAAACAGATAAACCCGGATAAAAACCCAATACGTATTTCGGCTACAAAGTAACCATCATCAGGGGTTAAAAATGGGGGAAGGGGGACTTGAGAGCGTGCCACTGGTCTTGGTTTCAGTCGCCCTCTCTCAAGTCCCCCTTCCCCCTTTTTTTAACCCCTGATGATGGTTACTTTGTAGCCGAAATACGTATTGGGTTTTTATCCGGGTTTATCTGTTTTTATCCGGCCTTTTAACCGGGTTTTATCAGTTTGACTGGCTTTGGAGAATTTCCTTCGCTTATATTTTTTTGTCTGTTCTATGATAACTGCCATCTCGGTTGTTGGATTTTTACCCAACTTCATGTGCATGTACAAATAACTTAGTGTCGAATGCCTATAGTTTTTCTAGAATACCACCCTTTTAGTTACTGCGCAATTTGCGTTAGCGCATTGCGCTAATTTCCAAATCTTATCCAATTGAAATTAAATTTGGTATACATATGGAAAACATCAATCTATGCAGAAAACGTCAAATAAACATTTCTCTAATGTATACAGGGAACCTCCCAGAGACGCGCAACGTGATTCCCCCCACCAGCCCTAACTGGGCTGAGCGAGGCCAAACAGGTCCCCTAGTATAAGTTCATAATGGTAAACAACTCAATGCCAGTCTCCTGTGGAGCTTTATTGACAATATTAATATTTTGCAGTAAATCTTTCCAAATGGCACGCATCAACGTTGTCTCAAAATGATCATGCTTTTTAATTAGTGATTTTGTTTCGTGAACAGCTGGTGGTGGTTGTCGTTCGCAATTTCATAAAAATTTAACCCTTGATACTTGAATAAGTGTCGAAGTATTGTTGAAATAATTTTAAAAGCAAAATTATAAAAATGCTTTCGAATTTCTTCAATAGCAAAAAATTAGATTTAATGTGGGTGGATTTTAATGTTTGATATGATTTGGGGTGGGGCCTCCGAATGCAAGAGTGTCTAGGGCACGGCTGGCAAACTTTATCTAGCTCTCGTGCCAAAATTAACTTAATAAGAGAAAATTTGCCTCTTTGCATGCCAGTATCATAAGAAAATGTTATCTGGGTCTATTCTTACAATGTAGCATATAGTATGTCTTTTCCCACACTGGGAAAAATTTATATTATTTGATTCAAATTATATATTGAAAACAAAGTACGAAATATAGTTTTTTATCGAATTATTAGAGCGAATCTCACATCTTCTCAACTTTACAAATAATATTAAACGCTAATGAAAAATAAGGTCCATTAATGGATAATGTCATCTTTAGTGGAGGTGGTACTCTAAAAACATTAGGTATCTCATGAAAAACCGTTTGAAGTGAAAACGATTTAATAAATGACATGAATGAAGTAACGAAGAAGATGTATGTCATGAACGGAGTGATCCGAGGCATCAACCTCCATTTGTCAAATTCCAGTTTAATACTTATCAGATGTTAACGATATAATAAAAATGTCAGATATTAAATTCTGTGCTGATGCCAGAGGCAGATTGGGCCGCCAGAACACAGAGCATAATCCCTGTGGGCCGATGACACTCTTGTAAACGAAGCCTCTCTTTCGCATCGTTTCAATATGCACATTTATTAGATTTCCGGGAACACTTTTGCCGTGTTGCTGTATTAGCGAGTGGCACATTTCATTTTGTTGCGTGCCAACCAAAATCATTCCGCGTGCCACCCTTGGCATGTGTGCCATAGGTTCACCAGCCCCGGTCTAGGGCCTGCAAAGATCTTGAAATGGCCCTGGCATCAATCCACTCTTTATCCTTAGCATGTCATTGATGGTTCATGATGGGTTATATATCACGTACTTACCATATTTGCATGCTTTGTATTTCACCCATTTATTGATTTATGAACATTCGTATCTGCCATTAATGCTAAGAATGTTTTTTGTGAAAAATTATTTTTAATGAAAATATCATGCTTTAACTTTACCCTCTTGATGCCTACTGTATTAGAATGCCATGCTGTTTTTACCTAAAATGCATGGTATAGTTAAACAAGCTTGATTCACCATAATTTTGACTCTGCAAAGATGCATTCCACTCCTAACATCCAGAATGGGCTGAGGATGAAGATTATTAATGACAAATTGACCTATATTGCATTTAAAATTGACAAAAAAATTACAATAATATTTTTGGTTTTTTAACAAGTTTATATTAGTACATTATTTTCATATTAACTGCAGTTTGTTTGAATCTCTACATTATTATTTTCTTAGAGGCCTTAAATTAGAGTAAAAGCACAATTTTTCAGAAGTGCATCAAGAATTATTTACAATACAGGATACTTTGGCCTAGTCAGGTGGTGAAATCCAAAGGGGAGGTTGTTTGTGATATTCCCATGCAATCTTGTGGTCAGAGAAATCTTCTGATATGTCTTTGAGAGAGATGTTAGCAGAGAGTTTTTGTTTCCATTCTTAGGCTTACAGAACCTAATGTGAGTAACATTCTGTGACTTGGAATACCATTATATTGATTTAGAATTGGGGTCTAGGCACCGGCAGATCCAAGGATCATCCTCCCCTCCCTTGGATGTCCCCATTGCCCTCTGCTGGATGCATACTTAAACCTACTGGACTCAAAATTCCTTGATTTATACACTGCAGATTAGGACCACAGGCCAAGGGATAGAAAAATTCTTACAAGGGCAGAGATTTCCAGAATAAAGGGTGATTAATACATAGTGCTAGAGGATTTAAGAGGAAGGCGATCCCTCTCCCCCTTTGAGGAGTTTCTGGATCTGCCCCTGCTCTAGGGAATGAAATCTATCTGATAATTCTATATCACTCTCGAAGTGTGGAAGTAAATTACTTTCAATGATTTTAATTTCATCTGTCAGCAATTTGTGCATTGTCCAACTTCTGTTTAGACTTAGCCAGCCTTAGCAGCACCTGCTGCATTGGCTCGGTTGGATCCAAAGACTAGTACCCCTCCAGATTGGATCCTTGGCATGCAAAGGGTTAAGTATGGTATAGTATGAAGTCCCAATTCTGGTAATCTCGAGATTTGCAGTTTGCTGGTTTTGAATCATATGTAAATACATACATAAATATGTTACTGGAAAATCTAGATTTGTTCCAGTTTTCAGTCCCAGTATCTCGAACATCTTTTTCAGTATGTTTAATTACCAATTTTGTTAATTGTAATGAATTACTCAGAATTTCTCTCCATCTTCAGTTTGTATTAAGTCATTTGGAGATAAAACTCAATCTACCAAATACAAATCAATACAATGAGTTACCATTCCAACCAAATCCGAATCGACTGGAATGGGACATTTCAGCGTGGGACAATTCAGTGTGACTTTTGGCACTGGGTCCATTTGGCAAGGAGACAAATCAGCATCCCAGGTTAGGTTAAGTGGGTGGGGGTTTGGTTCATTCTATTTTCCTCCCCTGGTTTGAGTTAAGTGGTTAGGGGTTGGATTCTTTCCATTTTCCTCTCCTGGGTTGGGTTAAGTGATTGGGTGTTTTGTTCATTCCATTTTCCTCCCCCAGGTTGGGTTAAGTGGTTGGGAGTTTGGCTCATTCCATACTGCCATGTCATTGAAATATTACCATATCAGTAGTTAATCAACTTAGTCAAATTCACTAATAGTTGTAATATCTTTTTATTAACACAACACCATTTCCGGCAAATCATGCTGGTATTGTGCCGAGCATAGTCCTGCTGGTGCTGAACTCTCCCGTCACCACATCCGTTGTGGGTGTTTTGCGATATGCCCAGGCAAATCCCAAAGTTAAACTCTACTTTGGGTTTTGCCTGTTCCATTTGGGCAAATTTAGGTTTGCCTGGGCATATCTAGATTTGACCAATTTCGGGATTTGCCTAACAATGAATTATCAAAATAGTAACTACAGAGTAAAGAAAACAAAATGTATGAAAACAGAAAAATGTTCTATTGGCTTACCAAAATGTATTTTCTTCTTCAGTAAAATATACAGGCAATGGCTGTGATGATAAATTACTTCTTGGTGTCAAATGTGGAGCTGCTAGTGATTTGATTTTCGATAGAGGAAAGTTCCATCACTCAACCTTTGGTAGGTTTTTGTAAATGCCCTTTAATGTTAGTTTGCATATTTGTGCTTTTCTGAAATAAGTTTTTCTTGAATTTCATAAATGAACAATTTTTTGTTCAGTAATCAAGCTTCTTTGCTCAAGTCCATCAATGAAAACAATTGCACATGCAAGCAATGTTGGGCTTTCCTTTGCATCTTTCACTCCTGCTGGTGCAGTCTTGTCCTCTGCTGTTAGCGTCTTTTGTGGAACACAACCCCAGAGAAGTTTCATCAGCAATATATACCTTGTCATCTGTCAACTTTTCATCAGCAACTAATTTTGCAAATTCACCAATATTCTCGGCAGCTTAATGATTTGTGGAAGTCTTTTCACCTATATACTTTTAGCTACCGAATACTGTATGGTCTCTTGATTTTCGTGGGTCAACCAGTAGAATAATCACAGGGTCTTGCTATCTTCATGTTGTTGTAAATTTGTGCTTGGGTTATGGGCACAGGAGTTAGTCACAAAAGAAGTCTGTCGGTCTCGGTGGTGGCGGGGTAACGTCCTCGCCTGCCAATTCGAAGGTCGCGGGTTCGAATCCCGCCTAGGTGGGTTTTTCTCCACCTAGGGCATGGATGTATGTGTTCGTCTATTGTTATTGTTAACATATTCCACTGTAAAATGGCTACAAAAGCTGTATGTGGAATTATTAAATAAATAAAATTCAGATAAATTTGTTTGGCGCAATTTGCAAAGAATTTTTAATGTAAAATTTAGTCAAGTCCATATTTTGGATCATTCTGGATTTTGGATTCGGATATTGAATTTTGTAATGTTTTAGCTTTTGTCATATTTTTCAAGGAACCCAGTAAGGGGCCATCCTTAAATGATGTCACAGCATTTTTGGGATTTTTGACCCCCCCTCCCCCCTCTGTCACAAAGTGTCACATACAGCTTCACCCCCCCCCTCCCATGTCACAAAACCTTGTCCTTTTTAATTTAGTCATATTGACTATATAAAATTAATGATATGTCCAGACATAATTTGTACAATGTTTCATCTGTTATTACATGAAAGAAATTCAATACATACAAATAAAATTATTGCTTTTTATAAGTACATATTATAGATAATGAAATACTTAAATGCAGCAGATATTCCATTGTATGCAAATACAATACTAATTAATATAAAAATTACATGTATGTATTCTTTAAACAATGTCTGGCAACTCCAACAATGTATGAAGTTTATGCTTTTATAACTTCCAGATTAACCCATCTCTATTTTTGTAACTTCACTAACTATGGAATACATTCATTAAAAGCAATAACAATTAATATAAATTTAGAAAATGGATATAAACAAAATGAAAAATTTGAACAACTTAGAAATTAAAATTCTTTCCATGGTGTTCGGAAAATCTCATCCATACTATAAATATGCATATTATTTGAATCTCCATCATCTGTATTATATTTTATTTCATTCAAATCCAAATTTTCTTCATCAATCCATTCTGCATATTGAACATTTTCCTGGTTTGTTATAATAGCCATCATTTCACGCTGTCGTCTAGCAGCAATACGAATTGGCCTAACTCTTTCCTGAATTTGTGGCATGGTCTCTGTCTGCTTATGTATCTTATAGTGTTTCTGTAACATGACATTTGAAGCAAAATACAGATTTCAGGTATTGCATATTCGATTTCTTAATTCCTTTTGAATAGATGGGCAGTATAGATCATATGGCATAATTTTGAAACTTTTGGCAGATCTTGGTAATATTTCTTCCAAATCAATACTACCTGCAATGAAAACAGATGGATACTTCAAATTAAGACCTTGCTCATCTGTTGATAATGGAGCTTTTAAACCTTCATTTGTCTGTTTGATTGGAATCGGTGGAGGTAGGAATCGTTCCCTTAAAATACTGAAAATTGAGCTTCGAGGTGCTGAACAACAGTTAGTCTCTCTGCACTTCACAATCTGTGTAAAATATTGGCTAGTCCTCAAATGCTTTGATGACCAAACAGCATCTGCTGTCAACAAATTTTCAGGATTAATCTCTGAATTTTCTGGACTTATATATTTGGCTACAGTTGGAAATCCATCAATTACCATTTGCCCCCATATTTCTGCCAATGTATTGCCACAATATTCGAAGTTTTCTTTTTCAAGGTCATCATTAATCGTTTTGCCTTGTGAATCAAGATGGCTTCCATAATGCTCACGAGGAAGAATAACTCCAGACAGTTCCTTACTTAAAGGTGCCATCCTTCTCTCAACACGATTGAAAGAACTCCTGCCAGGTGCATTGGTTGCAATAAATGGGGCATCCAAATTATATTTTTAAAAGTGATTGATTCCAACATCAATTACCTTCTGGTATCGAGGATTTTCATCAGGGCCACCATCCACAGTAAAAATTACCACCGGTTTTACTTCGTTCTGAAACCTTGTGATACTTTCAAATTCGGGTAACTTTAAAGTATTTCAAAGTCAAATGCATGTGAAAATGCTGTTGAAGAAGAGTGCTTACCGGATCTGATAGCTATAAAGGTTGGGCCTGAATATCCTACTGCAGTTGGATCACCATTTCCATTTTTTTAAATTTCAATTCCAGCATAAACTGAAGGTATCAACTTATGTCTGGCAGCTACAACCCAATCATGATCAGGTAAACTTACTCGATACTCAACATGCATGACCAATGGAGATTGCTCCTTTGCTGCTGTTAAGCCAAGTGGCACTTGAGCCTTATCATCTTGGCTCAAGAAGCATACTTCATTTGGTCCAAGAATTGAAGCAATTTCTTTCAAATGATTAACAGTTACTCTGCAAAATTGCCCATCAACATGTTGGAAGTGTGCATCATTTTGAGCTTTCATGAGCTTGACTGGGACAGTGATAACATGCCGTTTCCCTTCTAAAGATGAACTGCATTTAGGAAGTAAGCGAACATAAACGCCATTTCAACTTATATTAAAGCCAATCTTATTTAATTCTTCAGTAAGCTCATCCAAAGTTTTGATACCTCTCAAAGAATCTTCATTTCGTCGTTCATGTGATGCAGAACCATGGATAGCTATATTAATAATAGCTTTTAACAACTCTGGCTGATCCAGTTCAACTCTTGGTCTACCTACTGTATCTCTCTTCTTTAAAACTTCTTTAGTTTTTGGATTCTTTTCACAAATTTCTTCTAGTTTTCTTTTTCTTTCATCTCTTGATTTTTTCTGTCGTTGTTGGTCAGATGTTTTTATTTTAAGCTCTCTTTCGAGTTCTCTTTTCTTTTTCTCGTTTTCTTTGAGTTTTTCGAGTTGTTCATTAGTAAGTTGTCCACAACTCTTTCTTTTATAAAGTCCTACTAAATCACTGTTTATTATATCTATTTTTTTTCTTAGTTCATCTTGTACTTTTGTTTTTGGTTTATTGACAGTATCTACAATGCAAGATGTAGAAGATTGTTCTTTAGGAATACTAGTTGATTTCTCAGGAACTACACTTTGAACTTTTTTCTCCAAAGTAGTGATATTTGATACTCTTGATTGTTTTTCCAAAAAGCATAATAAAGTTCCTTTATTTTTCACTGCTAAAGCTTCATTTTCTTTACTGATGGAGGTCACTATTGATGGTAAATTCTGCATTTTTTAAATACGATTCCAAATTTTTACAGTTTCTTGCTGCACATCCTTTGCTTTCTTTGATGGTTTTGCCTTTAAGTATGACTTAAATAATGATTGAAATAGTTCACCTTTATCCATTCTGTAAATAAGAGGATAATTATTTTATATTTACATAAATATAGATATTGTACAAATCAAGTCCATAATATTTAAAAGCCTTAAAAAGAAGCTCTTATTATTTTCCTTATTTTAATTCCAATGAAAAGTACGATTTAAATACTAGATCCATTCACATATTTTAATATTTAACTCAAAAAAATTCAGTTATCATTTAGTACATGCAAGTATATATACCTGATTTTCTTGTTAAAAATATTCTAGTATTTGAATAAAACAGCAGTTTTTTAATTACATTCTGAAATACAAAAATAAATATTTAATTTTAAATTATAAACTAATATGTATATACTGATGACTTGCCAATATTTTAATAGCGAGTTCTCTAAAATATTCTTATATATATACCTGATTTTCTTGTTAAAAATATTCTAGTATTTGAATAAAACAGCAGTTTTTTAATTACATTCTGAAATACAAAAATAAATATTTAATTTTAAATTATAAACTAATATGTATATACTGGTGACTTGCCAATATTTTAATAGCGAGTTCTCTAAAATATTCTTATATATATACCTGATTTTCTTGTTAAAAATATTCTAGTATTTGAATAAAACAGCAGTTTTTTAATTACATTCTGAAATACAAAAATAAATATTTAATTTTAAATTATAAACTAATATGTATATACTGATGACTTGCCAATATTTTAATAGCGAGTTCTCTAAAATATTCTTATATATATACCTGATTTTCTTGTTAAAAATATTCTAGTATTTGAATAAAACAGCAGTTTTTTAATTACATTCTGAAATACAAAAATAAATATTTAATTTTAAATTATAAACTAATATGTATATACTGGTGACTTGCCAATATTTTAATAGCGAGTTCTCTAAAATATTCTTATATATATACCTGATTTTCTTGTTAAAAATATTCTAGTATTTGAATAAAACAGCAGTTTTTTAATTACATTCTGAAATACAAAAATAAATATTTAATTTTAAATTATAAACTAATATGTATATACTGATGACTTGCCAATATTTTAATAGCGAGTTCTCTAAAATATCTTTTTTCTTGTCCAAAAACGAAAAATAACTAAAAGCATTATTTTAGAAAAATTATTGTATAAATAATGTTTACAAAACATTCTCTTTTGAAAAATTAACAAATGATTATTATTTTAGTTCTATTATAATTAAGAATGACTTCATTTCATGACTAAAACTTACCAAGACTTTTTACGGTAGGCAATTAAAAATAGTAACTAACATTCACATGGCTTGGTTTTAGCCACTTTACTGTAAATGAATATGATACAATAACAGTCAAGGAGACTAGAACATAGAGGAGGACTAGAACACCAACACAATAACAACTTAAGCTGATAATTAAGTATACAGCTTATAATAGTTATTGGAGTTTTTCTGTGAGGTTTAGTTTTGCATTATATTTTTCAACTGTTATTTACAAGTTTCCACCAGAGGGCAAGTGGCAGGAAAGAGAAGTAAAACAGAGAATAAATAAAAGTTAGTGAATGTCAATTCAAGAAAATTAAGGAAATAAAGCACAAGATCTTGGCAAAAATCTTTACTTATTTATGACATCACATTGTTTTACATATACTCCCCCCCCCCAGACCCCTCTCCTCCCCCTTAAGCGTGACATCATTTAAGGATGGCCCCTAATAGGGCAGAACTGTTTTTGCTTTTAATTTTTTATTTTTTTGGAAAACATTGAGGCTATAATTTGTGCTTGTTTTTTATGCACTACACAAAAAACAACAGTAAAAGGCAAGAAAAACATCTGAATGAAGAATGTGAAACTGGAACGTAATGCAGATTTGGATGTCTCCATATAAAAAGAGAAATTAATGGAATTTGGAAGCCTAAGGTTTGAAATATAATTGATGATTTTTCTGTGGGTTTGAGATACTTTTGGGAAAAAGTGTGATTTTGGGGGAAAAGAACAATGGACTCCTATAGTCCTTCTTATAAGGATCTTTTAGAGTAGCTCAATGTTGAACGACAATCATAAGCATCAGTTATGTAATCTTGAAAAAATTTTATTAGTTTTATATTCATACCGTATGTTGACATTTCAACATTTATTAACTTCCATAAACCGTAAGATTCTGTTAGTACATAGTTGTGTGCAACTTCACAGTGTATTGGTAAACCCTTTTTTAGCCTAGGGAAAAACTTGATCTCCTAATTATTTCAGGTAAGTCTCAACCACTTGGGGCTCGCCTAGTAAATAAGCAATTGGAAACTTTTTCTTTGGAGGGGGAATAGGAAGCATTTGTACTAATGGAAGTGTTGGTGAAAATTCTATGCTGATAGGCATACGTATTTTCAGGATTCTTTGTGTCTGGCATATACATGCCTGCATCGACACTTTCATTTGTGTTTATCTGGCGCTCTCTTCCTTGAAATCTAATTGGGTTTTCTTTGGGCATTCATCATGAAGGACATTCGCTTAGGGGAAGTTGGTATACTTTCTTGATTAGCCTTGTACTCAGCATGAGAAATGCCCTATTCTGGAGTGGGACGATTAGTCTGCCTCAGTAGTTCAGCGGTAGAGTATCCGTCTGGAAAATGATGTAAGACCTGGGTTTGATTCGCAGTCAAGGCAGAGTTTTTCTCCTGCTTCTCTAGAGTTCTTTGAGGAAGCATTTGTGTGTACAGTATCTAGATTGACTCTATTTTCATCTCAGCTTGGAATTCACCATGCTTGGCGGTAATTGTAATGATTCATGTGGGTGCCCCTGACAGATGCATGTTGGAATATCATGAAATGGATTGACATTGAAGAGGTTTTATCCATTTCCAGTCTGTTTTACTTCTGTGTAAAGGAGAATTATTTGGAGCAAGGCAGGAACCTAATTATAATTCAACACAGATCCTGATGTAGTGCCACCATTTGTCCAGCACTGACATTGGTGCTAAAGCGGCATTGGCAGTTAACCGAGGTATATGCTTTCTCCATTTCAGCATTTCCCAACTGGTGGTTTGCGGACCTCTAGGGGTTTGCGAAATAAATCTGAGGGGTTCATGAGAAAAATTTGGTAATGGCGTATTTTTCACTTTCTTGGTTCCACAATTCTTACCAATATTTTAATTTCATTCAAATTAGTTGCATGGTTTTATTTTCAATTTTTCCTTATGCTTCAAGAATTACATTTGAATTTTACAGGGTACTAATTAGAAACTAATGACAATATCTGAGATTCTGATTTTATTGTGAATGTTTTCATACTAAATGCTATATAAACTTGTAATTTTCATGAATTACACATGTTCAAAAAGGTTTGTTTTAACAAAATTCACTCTCCATTTTAAAGGGTTCGCCACCAAAACTGTTACAACTCGAGGGGCTTGCGAATACAAAAGGATAATCCAAGGGCTTCGGGATGAGAAATATGTTAACTCAAGGGGTTCGCGAAGTGAAAAAGGCTGGGAAGCTGTTCTACTTGGTCATAAGATGGATGGTATGCAGGAGGGGCACTATATAGGAGAGGATGATAAACTGATGCTCTGACACTGCTTAGTTTTGATTCTTTTTAAATGAGTCTACTTGCTAGTGTATTTAGCTGGTAATGTTTGATCGTAAATGATACTTGTAGAATCTGTGAATTGCCAATGGCTGATTTGCTCCTGAAAGGAACTTCTGGTTTACTACATGTTAAGGCTCCTTAATGTATTTAGATCCTATTCTTAGAAAATGTGCAATGTGGTGACAGAGAGAAACCAGTTTGAGGCAATAATATTTCATTTTACTGGTCATTTCCTCATTTTTGGAATTTTCTAATTATGATAAAATTGGTGCCAAAACAGTCCAAGTTTTGTGAGAAGTGATGACCATACAGATTTTAATATGTTATAGAAACAGGTAATCGATCATTGCTTGGATACAAATTATAGAATCAAGACATACATTACAATAATTATATTGATAAAAGAATCAAATTTTATCACAGACCAGCTGTTTATTTTGAATTGATAACATCTCTCTAGTAGACAATTAATAATTTGACAAAAAAACACAAATATCAACAAGGACATTAAACTCTGAAAATAAACAAACAATCATTTAAATAAAATAACTAGCTACATTTGCAGACAATATGAATCAATGTCATCTAACAAATAATTCATACTTATAAGAAGTTCCTTCGATTTTTTCAACAATACAACACCAGCTAATTATTTTAAAGAGGGACAGGTCCATGACTGGTGTTTTGTAATTTATATATTTACATCTTCTATTAGTTAACCATTAAAAATATTCATTTACAACACATTGTCCATACTAGATTACAAATGGATTGATAATGCAACTAAATGCAGAGCAATTATGAGAAGATAATACTTATGGAATTCCTTGAGTATGTTTTATGCATCTTTATCTTTAACTGTTTCGGTAGCTACAATTCCGTTACTAGGTTTTTCACGTGACTCATCTCCACTCATCGAACTTGTATCTGTTTTACTAGAGTCCGTACTATCACTGTTATCTAACTTCTTTGATGGCGGTTTTGATGAACTTGTAGATTCAACTTGCTTCCATGGATTCCAAAATTTCAAGACAATGGGTTGAAAGAAACGATGCCATATGTATAAAAGCACAGGTATAACAATACATGGTATGCAAACCATACTGCTGAGCAAAACCTAAAAATTAATGTATTATAATATAACATTTTTAATCGGGTGATAAACGACAGAATAAAACGAGCCTAAAGGATAATAGTGGAAATTTTTTTCATAAACTACACTTTGCACTAAATCCACACAAATTAAACTTTAAATCTGATCGTGATGACTTCGCTAAATTGAAACAATAACACTTGTCAGAATTTCGAGGCGTGAAAAGAACTCGTTTTTCATTGCATTTATAACGAAATTGTTCATATAACCAATAGCAATCAAATCATTAAATAGATTTTTCAGTTTAGGCATATTTATTCCTGTGATAGAAAAAATATTCGTATCTTACGAATATTTTCTTTTATTCCATCAAACGGATTTAATTATGATCTGCGATGATTTTCTCTACAACGCCAAGTTGTTTTTATAATTGCTAATGTATAAGTTGGGAAGGCATACTCGAGATATTAAAAATTGCAGAGGAAACTGGATGATGCAAGTTCAGATTTAGAAAACGAACTGATTACATTTAAGAATAACATTGGAATCTGAGAAAACCAGATTATACCAAAACTTTACGGCCAAGAAGACTTCCTTCCCATATTTAAAATTTAACAGTAGCGAACAACCGGAGCCAACATCACAGAAATAAAGAATGTTGTTGTGGTTTTGTGCTTCAAAAATTTCGTTCAAAACAACAAATATTTAATGGCACTGAATACTTGAGATATCATAAGGACTGTAAACATTTATTTCTTAGTATTTCAAATTTTTGCATAGTATAAAACGCTCTCAAAATGGCCTTGAGTAAGACTTTCAACTACTTCGTTAAATATTTTTACGCAATTACGGGTATATACTACATCGAACTAGATTTCACAAACAAAAGAAATATACTCACGGGTGGATAAATTAAAATGACTCGATTCAGATTGTTTTCATGTGAGTAAATATGTTAGAGATAGCTGGACTATTGAATTACTACCAATTTCCCAATTTGCTGTTGTAATTCATGACAGTTGACAAACGAAAATAAAATGCATTCTCTTTTGTCTAGCAAAAAAGAAACGTTCTTGTTCGAACTGAAATTAATACAGGTTCACTTGGAATTATCATGATACCCATTATTTATATAAGTATTGGTAGAAAATGATTTAATTTCAATTATAGTGCGGCTTGCCGTAAATGTTTGTTTGTGGAGCAAATGATGGAGACAATTATTCTGTCAAGGCGAAATGCTACTAATAACAGTCTTTTACCGAAAAACGTTTCTGTTTATAAATAAATATCGCGTTTTGCCCGCCAGTTCATTTAATACAAAATTGGAAATTTTGGTGCAGATAGCTATTGAAACATTTTTATAATGCTGATCTGTATCCTGAGAAGGGCTGAAAATTTTAAATTTAACAACTTATTTTGCATAATAAAGAAAAATCGACTTGAATGCCTAGCGTTGTAGTTGACTATCGTGTATCGACTGTCTCCTCTCGTTTTCCATTTCGGTAACAGGTGGCTCTGCCGTCATAGCAGAAGAATCATGGAGAGAATGCTGAAGCGTGTGGGTTTGTGCAGCGGGAGGAGGACTATAGACAGCGATAATTCAGACTCCAAACAATACTGCGCCAGCGATCCTATAGATTCTGGTATAGTTTCTAGGGTGGATGTGAACTCGGACAAGAAGCTGGATCGAAAAGGAGACGCTGTCAGAGAATATCCGCTATGCGACGTCGTGAATTCGAACGAGTGTGCTCTGCGCCGGCGATTGGCGGGAGGAGTCGATGATGCTGCGGGGGCAATCGGCGGCGCCGCCGGTGGAGGGCCCGAGCTGGCCCAGGAGGAGGAGGAGGACGATGGTGACACGGGAGAGGGCGTTGAATGTGGGCAGGCCGACAGGCGCTGCTGGAGACGTTCGCGAGTGTTGTTTCATTTCCAGTTGGATTCCCACATCATGGAATTCAAACCGAGGGCCCTGACGAGACGACTCTGCGGCGGAAAAAAGCCCGACAACGAACTATATCGAAGCAACAGCTTCAAGTTCGAAAGGTTCGAGAGGAAAGAAGCTGGACCCCTTCAGAAACAGGTACGTGGATTCACCCAACGCGGTCAAATCAGTCCTCGATCTATTCGAACCATTTCGCGATTTATCACAAGTCACTTGTTCATGATAGGTGACAGTTGGAAGGCGATATCCTTATTTTTGAATGCTGCCATTATTTTGCGGGAGACGTTTATGCTCAAGTATTGAATGGAGTGCAGGATTTTCAATAGGTATCCTAAGAATACTATAAAATTGCCGACTATTGGGAACTTATCATGTTTATGAATAATACTACTACTTAATTATTCGCGTATTAGATTTAAATGTAAAATTTAAATTAATTTTTCTCTATTGGTAGTTGTTAATAATTTCTGCCAAACCAAAAATATTGCTCTTGTGTGGATTTGAGATAAACTTTGAAAACCAAAATTAATATCAGCCGTGTCATCTGAATTATATAGTACCTATATATCCCATCTTATTTTCATTATCATCCTGGAAGATTCGAGTAACATTTTCGTCTTAATTGAAAATGACACTAATTTGATCGCGTCACCAAGATCATCTCACGAGAGGAAATTTTCTCGATGATAGTTTGGACGGGCAGGGCAAAGAGTTCTATACACTGGAATGGATATCATTGTCTCGCCGAGAGTTGAATTTTCTGTTTTTTTCATCTCGATTTTTCGCCAAGCCAAAAAGATCATGCCAAAGTGACAGACGAAAGAACAAAGCTTGATTCATGTAGCTGCGAAGATAGCTGGTTTTTGATCCAACAATAAGATCGACGAATTTTAGCTATTCGGATGTCGTCGCCCTGCTTCTCCTGGAATCAAACCAGAGGATTTGGCTGTGAACGTTGAATAAAATTTGCGCTGAAAAATGGAGTTGTAAGGCTCATAGGAATAACACGAGCCCGTTGCTGTTTTATCGGTTTTATACAGCGGAGACTCTGAATTATTAAATAGAAGAATAGGGAAAAGTGGACAATGACAAACGATTCCATCGGATCGGAGTCGTCCCTAGGAAGCAGTCCTTGCCTTACCTGAGATACGGACCTATGAAGCCGGACTACGATCAAACACGTTTTCCATTTAACTTTCCTCTGGCTAATTTCACATGGCGTGGGAGTGGGATGGGACGCTCCATCACAATAACTTCCTTATTCCAAGTTTTCCCTCTACCCCAAAGGGTCCGCTTATTTCCTCCCCTCTTCCATTCCTCCATCTTCCTCCTCGCCCCGCTATTCTCCCTTTTCCGCACCCTCAGCTAACCCCTCATCCCGCTCTATGTTTCCCCTCTCCCACCCACCTCCCATCCACTCCTCCACCCATCCTCCCCCTCCTCCCATCTTCCCCCTCCTCCCATCCTCTCCCTACTCCATCCTATCCCTCCTCCACCCTTCTCCCCCTTCCCCTCATCTTCCTCCTCCACTCTTTCTCTCCCTTCTCCACTCTTTCTCACCCTCCTCCACTCTTTCTCCCCCCTACCCCCTTTCCATCCCCTTCGACCGCCGGGACACCTGTTGCCGCGAGCGACCTAAGATCGAGGCGGCGTCGTCGGACTGAATGAGAAGGCACCGTGTGTGTGTGCGTCGGGACGCCGACCTGTCAGTGCGTGCGCTTCGCAGGACGCTCCTCGTTCGACCAATTTCTCTCTTTCCTTTGCATTCGGATAGGCGTTCCTCTGCCGATGTCTCTCATCAACCTCCGTAGCGCCGGTCTGCTGCTTCGATTCCGATTCCATCACACGCGACCTATCGATTGTCTCCGTTGCGAAAGAACACCGTTAATAAAGGAACTGGTGATGAAGAATTGGAACTCCACCTTTCGGGAGTGCGAACCGCTTCCCTCTGGCTCCGAGGTCTGGTGCTTCTGAATGTCCCTCGGGAGACGGGCGATCTTCTCAGCCGCCTCTAAAATTGCTCGAATTTTTGCTGTTTTACATTCGCGTTTTGTTCCGTTCGCGTTCGAACTAGGCGCATTTCCCTCGGGTTATCAACTTCGTGCCAATATGGCACATTAAAAAAATAGATATGGTCGGATTATATTAGACGTTTCGATGTAAAATATAACGCAGCGAAATCGATATAGGTACATTTGATCTGTAAGTTATAATTTGGGGAGCTTTTGAAACTGCGATGATAAGTTTGCGTTTTCGTGCCTCAACTTCGTGATTTGAAGGTGATATTAATTAATTATTGATCATTTGACCTTTCGTGTAATAATTAGCAATTCTATACAACGTGAACGTTCGCATAGATATGGCAATGTTTCGAAACCTGTGTTAAGGATGAAACCACGAGTGGAAAGTACATTAAGGCGCGTAAAAGGTTGCTTCTTTAATTGCGATGCATCCTTTTCATTCGCATCTTGGGTAATTTTAAATGATTTGCGGTTTTTAACTCTTGGAAATTTCTACGATTCAAACTATTTCGTCGAGCGTTGGCCGCGCGTGATTCCTCAGGCTCTGCATTCCCCATCTCGACGTCAATCGCACGCTCCATTCTAATCTCCCATTTGAAAGATTTTGCCTCTGTGCTCACGATACGCGGCACAACTACCTGACAACACGCCGCCCAAGTTAAACTCCAACCAAACCAACCATATCTCTCTCTCATTGTTGCGTAATTGCTATTTGAGGGCTACTAATGCGAATGTGTGAGTGTGCGCGCGCCTCTCTCTCTCTCTCGGGCCCTGATCGATGCTCTCTCTCTCTTGCCACATGGACCTTTGCAGGGTCGTCCTGCATTGCGGCCGGATGACGGGCCCTCCGCCAAACCACAACCCTACGATTTTCATTCGGAAATTCCCTCTTCCTCTCGCTGATTCACCTATCATCTATTAACTCCCTCCGCATTCTCTTCTTCCCTTCCTCCCTCCCTCCCTCTCGTCCTCCCTCCCTCCATCCTTCCCTTCCCTTCCTTCCCTCCTTCCCTTCCTCCCTGCCTCCCTCTCTCCCTCCCTCCCTCCATCCTTCCCTTCCCTCCCTCCATCCCAAATTATTGGCTTCCATAGATCATAGCTAATCTCCTCTTCTATCGCTAGAGGGGTTCTCATTGCATTTTCAAAAATCAGTACTCAACCTCGGTGTCATAGTAGATGAAACTCTATCCTGGGCTCCTAATACCAATAAAATCCGTAGTACCATCAACTCCTCCTTGCACTCTCTCAAAAGACTCAAAAACTTATTACCTAATTCCTTACGTAAACTCTTAGTGACCACACTCCTATTTCCTCACTTTGACCATTGTGATGTTGTTTATAATGATCTCTCCTGTGAACTGGTATTAAAACTTCAACGCACACAAAACTCCTGCATGAGATTCATCGGTGACCTTAAAAAGAGTGACCACATTAGCGAACAATACAATAATCTTTCATGGCTCAAACTTGACGCTCGAAGGAACTTACATACCCTGATGCAAATGTATAAAATCCTTACTTATAACAAACCTGATTACCGTGGGTTTTACTAGGGAGGACATGTCTGTTTTTACCTAGGTTTTCCCCACAAACACACATCTGTATTCAATTTTATCTTTTTAATTTGTATGATTTAGGTACATAATGTTTATATAATGTATTTTGTTAAACCTTATTTATTCTTTTTCTTGTATCTATTATATTGACGAAGGGTTAAATGTAAGAATGGACCTTATGGTCTAAATTTCGCCCGAATAAAGACGATTATCTATCTATCTATCCTTCCCTTCCCTTCCTCCTTCCCTTCCCTCCCTCCTTCCCTTCCTCCCTCCTTCCCTTCCTCCCTGCCTCCCTTTCTCCCTGCCTCCCTTTCTCCCTGCCTCCCTTTCTCCCTTCTTCCCTCCCTCTCTCCCTTCCTCCCTTCTTCCCTCCCTCCCTTTCCCTTCCTCCCTTCCCTCCCTCCTTCCCTTCCCTCCCTCCTTCCCTTCCTCCCTGCCTCCCTCCCTTCCTCCCTGCCTCCCTCCCTTCCTCCCTGCCTCCCTCTCTCCTTCCTTCCCTCCCTTCCTCCCTCTCTCCCTCCTTCCCTCCCTTCCTACCTCTCTCTCCCTCCCTCCCTCCCTCCATCCTTCCCTCCCTCCTTCCCTTCCCTCCCTCCTTCCCTTCCCTCCCTCCTTCCCTTCCTCCCTGCCTCCCTCCTTCCCTCCCTCAATCCTTCCCTTCCCTCCCTCCTTCCCTTCCCTCCCTCCTTCCCTCCCTCCTTCCCTTCCTCCCTGCCTCCCTCTCTCCCTTCCTCCCTCCTTCCCTCCCTTCCTCCCTCCCACCCTCCCTGCTTCCCTCCCTCCCTGCTTCCCTCCCTCCTTCCCTCCCTCCTTTCCTTCCTTCCTCCCTCCATCCTTACCTTCCTTCCTCCCTCCCTTTCGACCTCCATCCCTCCGTTCCTCCCTCCTTCCCTTCCTTTTTCCCTCCTTCCCTCCCTCCCTCCCACCTTTCCTCCCTCCCTCCCTCCTTTCATTCCTTCTTCCCTCCTTCCGTTCCTACCTCCCTTCCTCCGTCTCTCCCTTCCTTCCTCTCTCCCTTCCTCCCTCCTTCCCTCCCTCCTTCCCTTCCTCCCTGCCTCCCTCCCTGCCTCCCTCCCTTCCTCCCTGCCTCCCTCCCTTCCTCCCTCCCTTCCTCCCTGCCTCCCTCCCTTCCTCCCTCCCTGCCTCCCTCTCTCCCTCTTTCCCTCCCTCTCTCCCTCCCTCTCTCCCTCCCTCCATCCATCCCTTCCCTTCCTCCTTCCCTTCCCTCCCTCCTTCCCTTCCTCCCTCTCTCCCTTCCTCCCTTCTTCCCTCCCATCCTCCCTCTCTCCCTCCCTCCCTCCCTCCTTCCCTCCCTCCTTCTATTCCTTCATCCCTCCATCCTTACCTTCCTCCCTCCCTCCCTTTTGACCTCCATCCCTCTGTTCCTCCCTCCTTCCCTTCATTTTTCCCTCCTTCCCTCCCTCCCTCCTACTCTCCCTCCCTCCTTCCCTCCCTCCTTCCATTCCTTCCTCCCTCCACCCTTACCTTCCTTCATCCCTCCCTCCTTTTCGACCTCCATCCCTCTGTTCCTCCCTCCTTCCCTTCCTTTTTCCCTCCTTCCCTCCCACCTTTCCTCCTTCCCTCCTTTCATTCCTTCCTCCCTCCTTCCGTTCCTCCCTCCCTCATTCCGTTCCTCCCTCCCTCATTCCGTTCCTCCCTCCCTCCTTCCGTTCCTCCCTCCCTCCTTCCGTTCCTCTCGCCGTCCGTTCCTCTCTCCCTCCTTCCGTTCTTCCCTCCCTCCTTCCGTTCCTCCCTCCCTCCTTCCGTTCTTCCCTCCCTCCTTCCGTTCCTTCCTCCCTCCTTCCGTTCCTCCCTCCCTCATTCCGTTCCTCCCTCCCTCATTCCGTTCCTCCCTCCCTCATTCCGTTCCTCCTTCCCTCCTTCCGTTCCTCCCTCCCTCCTTCCGTTCCTCTCTCCGTCCGTTCCTCTCTCCCTCCTTCCGTTCTTCCCTCCCTCCTTCCGTTCCTCCCTCCCTCCTTCCGTTCCTCCCTCCCTCCTTCCGTTCCTCCCTCCTACCTTTCCTCCCTTCCTCCTTCCTTTCCTCCCTCCCTCCTTCCTTTCCTCCCTCCCTCCTTCCTTTCCTCCCTCCCTCCTTCCTTTCCTCCCTCCCTCCTTCCTTTCCTCCCTTCCTCCCTCCTTTCCTCCTTCCTTTCCTCCTTCCTTTCCTCCCTCCCTCCCTTCTACCTTCCCTCTCTCCCTCCCTTCTACCTTCCCTCCCTCCCTCCTTCCTTCCTTACCTCCCTCCCTCCCTCCTACCATCCCTCCCTCCTCCCTTCTACCTTCCCTCCGTCCCTCCTACATTCCCTCCCTCCCTCCTACCTTCCCTCCCTCCCTCCTACCTTACCTCTCTCCCTCCTACATTCCCTCCCTCCCTCCTACCTTCCCTCCCTCCTTCCCTTCCTCCCTGCCTCCCTCCCTTCCTCCCTGCCTCCCTCCCTTCCTCCCTCCCTTCCTCCCTGCCTCCCTCCCTTCCTCCCTCCCTTCCTCCCTGCCTCCCTCTCTCCCTCTTTCCCTCCCTCTCTCCCTCCCTCTCTCCCTCCCTCCATCCATCCCTTCCCTTCCTCCTTCCCTTCCCTCCCTCCTTCCCTTCCTCCCTCTCTCCCTTCCTCCCTTCTTCCCTCCCATCCTCCCTCTCTCCCTCCCTCCCTCCCTCCTTCCCTCCCTCCTTCTATTCCTTCATCCCTCCATCCTTACCTTCCTCCCTCCCTCCCTTTTGACCTCCATCCCTCTGTTCCTCCCTCCTTCCCTTCATTTTTCCCTCCTTCCCTCCCTCCCTCCTACTCTCCCTCCCTCCTTCCCTCCCTCCTTCCATTCCTTCCTCCCTCCACCCTTACCTTCCTTCATCCCTCCCTCCTTTTCGACCTCCATCCCTCTGTTCCTCCCTCCTTCCCTTCCTTTTTCCCTCCTTCCCTCCCACCTTTCCTCCTTCCCTCCTTTCATTCCTTCCTCCCTCCTTCCGTTCCTCCCTCCCTCATTCCGTTCCTCCCTCCCTCATTCCGTTCCTCCCTCCCTCCTTCCGTTCCTCCCTCCCTCCTTCCGTTCCTCTCGCCGTCCGTTCCTCTCTCCCTCCTTCCGTTCTTCCCTCCCTCCTTCCGTTCCTCCCTCCCTCCTTCCGTTCTTCCCTCCCTCCTTCCGTTCCTTCCTCCCTCCTTCCGTTCCTCCCTCCCTCCTTCCGTTCCTCCCTCCCTCCTTCCGTTCCTCCCTCCCTCATTCCGTTCCTCCCTCCCTCCTTCCGTTCCTCCCTCCCTCCTTCCGTTCCTCTCTCCGTCCGTTCCTCTCTCCCTCCTTCCGTTCTTCCCTCCCTCCTTCCGTTCCTCCCTCCCTCCTTCCGTTCCTCCCTCCCTCCTTCCGTTCCTCCCTCCTACCTTTCCTCCCTCCCTCCTTCCTTTCCTCCCTCCCTCCTTCCTTTCCTCCCTCCCTCCTTCCTTTCCTCCCTCCCTCCTTCCTTTCCTCCCTCCCTCCTTCCTTTCCTCCCTCCCTCCTTCCTTTCCTCCCTTCCTCCCTCCTTTCCTCCTTCCTTTCCTCCTTACTTTCCTCCCTCCCTCCCTTCTACCTTCCCTCTCTCCCTCCCTTCTACCTTCCCTCCCTCCCTCCTTCCTTCCTTACCTCCCTCCCTCCCTCCCTCCTACCATCCCTCCCTCCTCCCTTCTACCTTCCCTCCGTCCCTCCTACATTCCCTCCCTCCCACCTACCTTCCCTCCCTCCCTCCTACCTTCCCTCTCTCCCTCCTACATTCCCTCCCTCCCTCCTACCTTCCCTCCCTCCATCCCATCCCATCCTCCTTCCTCCCTCCCTCCTCCTCCTACTTGACGCGTGAGTTAACTCGGTAAAAATCCTCATTGGAATTGTCTATCGTGTCTTTCTTAGAGGTTTTCCTGAATAAGTACCTACCTATTTCGCACTGTCCGTATTTAGTATATTATTATTTAAATAGTTTTGATGTTAATATTACTTTTTTAATAATAAAATTTACCATAGTCGATGGGATAAATGTAAGAGTGGACCTTATGCTCTAAATTTCGCCCAAATAAAGGCATATATCTACCTATCTATCCTCCCTTCCCTCCTTCCCTCCCTCATTTCCTTCCTCCCACCCTTCCTTTCTACCTCTCTCACCTCTCACCTTCCCTCCTCCCTCCTTCCCTCCATCCCACCATCCCTCCCCCTTCCCTCCCTCCCTCCTTCCTACTTTTCCCTTCCTCTTTCCTTCCCTCCCTCCCCCCTCCCCTCCCATCCACCTCCCCTCTCTCCCACCTCCCCTTCTTCCCACCTCCCCTCCCTCCCACATTCCCGTCCTCCCACCTTCCCTCCCTACCACCTTCCCTTCCTCCCACCTTCCTTTCCTCCCACCTTCTCTCCTCCCACCTTCTCCCCTCTCACCCACCTCCCCTCCCTCCCACCTTCTCCCCTCCCACCTACCTCCCCTCCCTCCCACCTCCCCTCCTTCCCACCTCCCCTCCCACATTCCCTCCCTCCCGCTTCCCCTCCCTCCCGCTTCCCCTCCCTCCCGCCTCCCCTCCCTCCCGCCTCCCCTCCCTCCCGCTTCCCCTCCCTCCCGCCTCCCCTCCCTCCCGCCTCCCCTCCCTCCCGCCTCCCCTCCCTCCCGCCTCCCCTCCCTCCCGCCTCCCCTACCTCCCGCCTCCCCTCCCTCCCGCCTCCCCTACCTCCCGCCTCCCCTCCCTCCCGCCTCCCCTACCTCCCGCCTCCCCTACCTCCCGCCTCCCCTCCCCCCCGCCTCCCCTCCCTCCCGCCTCCCCTCCCCCCCCGCCTCCCCTACCTCCCGCCTCCCCTACCTCCCGCCTCCCCTCCCTCCCGCCTCCTCTCCCTCCCATCTCCACTCCCACCCGCCTCCCCTCCCTCCCGCCTCGCTTCCCTCCCGCCTCCCCTCCCTCCCGCCTCCCCTCCCTCCCGCCTCCCCTCCCTCCCGCCTCCCCTCCCTCCCGCCTCCCCTACCTCCCGCCTCCCCTCCCTCCCGCCTCCCCTACCTCCCGCCTCCCCTACCTCCCGCCTCACCTCCCTCCCGCCTCCCCTCCCTCCCGCCTCCCCTCCCTCCCATCTCCACTCCCACCCGCCTCCCCTCCCTCCCGCCTCCCCTCCCTCCCGCCTCGCTTCCCTCCCGCCTCCCCTCCCTCCCGCCTCCCCTCCCTCCCGCCTCCCCTCCCTCCCGCCTCTCCTCCCTCCCGCCTCTCCTCCCTCCCGCCTCTCCTCCCTCCCGCCTCTCCTCCCTCCCGCCTCTCCTCCCTCCCGCCTCTCCTCCCTCCCGCCTCTCCTCCCTCCCGCCTCTCCTCCCTCCCGCCTTTCCTCCCTCCCGCCTTTCCTCCCTCCCACCTTCTCACCCTCCCACCTTCTCACCCTCCACACTTCCCTCCCTCCCACCTTCCCTCACTACATTCATCCCTTCCTCCCTCCCTCCCTCCCGCAATCCTTCCTTCTCTTCCTCCATTCCATCCCAATCTACCCCATCCCTCCCACTCTATCCCATTCCTCCCACTCTATCCCATTCCTCCCACTCTATCCCATTCCTCCCTCCTCTATCTCCCTCCCTCCTCTGCCTCCCTCCTCTCCCTCCCTCCTCTACCTCCCTCCTCTACCTCCCTCCTCTCCCTCCCTCCTCTCCCTCCCTCCTCTACCTCCCTCCTCTCCCTCCCTCCTCTCCCTCCCTCCTCTCCCTCTTCTTCTCTCCCTTTCTTCTTCCCTCCTTCCTTCGTTCCCTCCATCCCTCGTCCCCCCTCCTTTCCTCCCTCCCTCTTTTTTTCTCTCCCTCCTTCCCTCCATTTTTCTTTCTCTCCTTGCTTTCCTACCTCCCTGCCTCTTTCCCTCCTTCCCTCGTTCTCTTCCTCCCTCTCTCGTCACACCCTCCTTCCCTCTCTCCCTCCATCTTTTTTTCTCCCCCTTCTTCCCTCCCTTTTTCCCTCTCTCCTTGCTTCCCTTCCTCCCTTTCTCCTTCCCTCCCTCCCTTCTTACCTCCCTCCTTCGCTTCTTCCCTTCCTCCTTCGCTTCTTCCCTTTCTCTCTCTCTATCCCTTCCTCCCTCCATCCCGTCCTTCCCTCTTTCCTTCCCTCGCTCCATCCCTCGCTCCCTCCCTTCTTCCCTCGCTCCCTCCCTTCTTCCCTCGCTCCCTCCCTTCTTCCCTCCCTTCTTCCCTCGCTCCCTCCCTTCTTCCCTCGCTCCCTCCCTTCTTCCCTCGCTCCCTCCCTTCTTCCCTCGCTCCCTCTCTTCTTCCCGCAATCCCTCCCTTCTTCCCGCAATCCCTCCCTTCTACCCTTCTTCCCTCCATCCCTTCCTTCCTCACTCATTCACTTCTCCCCTCCCACCATCCATCCCTTCCTTCCTCACTCATTCACTTCTCCCCTCCCACCATCCATCCCTCCCTCCCTCCCTTCTTCTCTCTCTTTATCCCTCCTCTCTCGTTCCCTTCCTCTCCCCCTCTCTCGTTCGCTTCCTTACTCTCTCTCGTTCCCTTCCTCACCCCCTCTCTCGTTCGCTTCCTTACTCTCTCTCGTTCCCTTCCTCACCCCTCTCGTTCCTTTCCTTCCTCCTTCTCTCGTTCATTTCCTTCCTCCACTCGTTCCCTTCCTCACTCTCTCTCTCGTTCCCTTCCTCACCCCTCTCTCGTTCCCTTCCTCACCCCTCTCTCGTTCCCTTCCTCACCCCTCTCTCGTTCCCTTCCTCACCCCTCTCTCGTTCTCTTCCTCACCCCTCTCTCGTTCCCTTCCTCACCCCTCTCTCGTTCCCTTCCTCACCCCTCTCTCGTTCCCTTCCTCATATACATACTAAAGAGATGTTGAGGATATGCACTTCGGTGACAGAACTTTGATTTCGGGGGGGGGGGGGGGGGGGGCGAAGGTATCAAATTTGAGTCTATGTTTAACTTGTTCATTGCAATTAAAGGCGAATATTGGCCGCTTACCTTGAGATTACCTTGAGTTTGAAGGAAAATATTAGCTATTGATATGTGCATTAAAGATTTGAAACTCAAAACTCAGGGTAAATCTAGTAACTAAATAAAAATAAATGAATGAAATCTAAAGTTACATATATAACAGGTGATCAAAAACCAAATTCACCTTTTCAATTCTGTTCAAGGGGAAAACATTCACAGTGAGAAAAAACAATATTGCCGACTTTTATCAATATAAATAGAGGCTTCTGACGGAGGATATATATATACTATTCATCTGTGGTTGCATACGGCAAGCATTGGTAAAGTTTTGAGATAGTTGCTATGGTAACATCACTATCTTTCATAATTCTTGAATGTTTCCTTTTTTTAAATTTTGAACTCGTTTTCATTTTTGTAACATCGGGAAGTTGTCTAAATTAATTCTTTTTACGGAAAAAGAACAACTTCCGTAGCGCCTGGAGTCGAACCGAGGCCACCTACATAAGATGTCTCATATTACCGAAGGCCTGCTCATGACATCTACAAACCCTGAAAATTTCTGCGCAATATTCCTCTTAGTATTGTCTGCGCACCCAAATATGTTTTCCCTTTGCTTTTAAATGTCACGGTCTGAGAGTGAGAGAGTGAAAAGCATTGTCTCGTAGTCATGACAGAAATATTGGGCCATTGTTATAAATTGTATAAAATCCCGTTTTTTGCGTTAAAATGGAATAATTGACTAATTCGGCACGGGTTCGTGTTCTACTTTCAGAAAACATAATCTTCGTTCTTTTTCCCATCTTCTAATTTAGGTCCGGAGTTTGTACCTTCATTAAAAGTAATTTAAAAATGCAATTATAAAAATGCTTCAATAAAGTGAAAGTTATGTCAGATGGTAAAATAAGAAAACTTATATAACAATTCTTTAATTTAGACCAACATTTATAATCGTTAACTCTTCCTCCCTTGAACATCTATATGTACATTTTGCTTTTCTTTCAACTGAACATTTGTATGCATCAATTAAGCCAGTTGAACTTATTACATTAAAACAATACTTTCAAGTACTAACATACTTTGTATCGCCTAAATGGATTTCCAAGTCCGGGAACTCATTTTGTTTCGTAGTTTTGACTTGAAAATATTCACGTGACAAATTAGACTCACAAAATCAGCCTTTGAATGGGATAACGTATGTTTAAACTAAATTTGGTTACATCTTCAAGCGTTTCCACCGGTTGCATTCCTAAAGCTTGCAATTCCTGCCCACGGCTTTTCAAGTTTTTGAGATTTATGACCATATAATTTGATGCAGTTTCTTTCACTGGAAATCTATTCGAGTGAAATAACTATATTTTAAAAGTTATTCCATCTATTGTTTATTAAGATTATTTGATAAAAAATAGTCGCCAAATTTGTCGAACAAGGATGCGGGAAAAATTTATTTATTTGGGGAAAAGACGGGAAGACAAGTAATATTGCATATCATTAAGCCCTACAGTAAAAATGAACCAGGTTTCATTACTTGGTTTTATTATCAAATCTTACTCAATATTTTTTGTCTTGACTTAAAAACGAGCAATGCCTTTTAATTTCAGCTAGTCATATAAATATATTTTTTTATGTGTGTATATATGTTCTTTATGCGTTTTTACTCCGTTGAAGCTATCGGATTCAAACGTTTCATTGGCCATACATGGTTTAGGTTTGCACACCGTGGGGTCTCTTATATCCCATGGGGTCAACAAAATACTATTTCCATAAGAATGCGTGGGAAATGGTGTTGAGAAACCCCAAATTGCCATTGAGTCCTTCACTGATGTGGATATAAATATACTTAAATATAACTTATGATCACGGGAAATGGCTCACATTACGCACGAAAGACAATATTTTAATTCTGTTCATGTTTTGTCGTATTACATGCTAAATCGCTCAAAATTTTACTTTAAGCGTAAATTTTTTGGGTTTAGATGACCATTTTACAGGCGGCAACAAAGCTAAATTTCTTAATTGTTGTTCTCTTCAAAGGGAGATAGCCACGTAACGATTAATGCAAGAAAAATCCACGCCGTGGCACACCGTAGAGAAAGAATAGCCTACGCCAAGATAAAGGGTACAAATGGATTCATGCCTAAATATAGTCTATGAATACTTTTAAAGTGAGTCAAATGACTTTTAATGAACATAAGAAAATTGTTATCTTTTACCATTAACATTGAAAGATTTATCGCATCATAAATCGATACATTTACTTACATTTGGTCCGTAACCAAGATGTTTATTGTTTACGTTTTTGCTAATAGTATTGACTAAATCCACATAATTTTATTTCTGCTTTAAAGGCCTCGGTGCATATATCCATGTGAATATTAAGTAAGACGTTAATGCGTAATTATATTAATGGTAAAATTTTACAATACAATACGCAATAAAAATTGTTTGCTACTCAAAAAAAACTTTCTCGAGTGAAGCCGGGCGTTTCAGCTAGCGGTATATATAATCTTCATATCATTATGAATTAGCTGCTTCTTACATATATAAGATAGTCAATATAGTATAGATATATAGGATGTAGTATATATCATATAAAACCTAAGGTACTTATAGAAAAGCTACGGAGCTGAAATTTGGAAGGAAGATAGGTCATTGGTTAGAACCTCTGGAAAACACCGAAATTCCAGAAAAAGTTTTATTTAAGGAATGTTTTTGACCCCATTGTCCAATTTTAAACACCCATAAGAAAAGTATTGAAGACTGAGCAGGGCTATATAAATTTGCTTTTTTAAATTATTTAAAATTAAGATACAAAGTCGGGACATGCACTGTACTATGGAATAAAGAATGCATTTTTTTCTCGAAGACAAAATTCTAATCCCTACTGAATTTGCGTAAAAATTTGATTACTGAATTTACGTAAAAATCTGATTTTATTCATAAAATTATGAAATTTTTCCTTGTGTCCAACAAAGAAAAATATTAACTATCATAGCAACGACTCCAATGCCTTTCAATGGGAAGTGAATATCCATGCTTCAGGAGCATTGATTTAATGCTTAGACTGCATTATAATCCATTTGATTTCAGACAACGACGTGTACATATGATGACGTGATAATTTTATATTAATATTTTATCCAGATAAGTACTAAAAGGCACGGATGATGATGTCATAATCATAACTTACAAAATATCCTAATTGTTACATAGATTTTAGTGTAACATATCGGCTACTCTCTTAATGATGATTATAGTTATTGCTGAAAGAGAGCGATCTGAGCCATGAAACTTGAAATTCGATAACTTGGACGCAAACCGATTGCCAGAGAATTTAGAAATTCCGGATGGATGCCTTAATTTCTGAGTTAATGAAAACTATTATCTTATTTAAATGTGCTCTACGTAGTTCAAATGATGTCGCGTTGGTTTATTTACGAGTTTAGATGTTGGTGTGTGATGATTTTTTACGCGCCTACAATATGCAAGCACCGACAACTCGTATAAATAAATAACCAAAACAGCATATATCAACCGGGTCCTCTGAACAGGGATACCGCAATAACAAGGTTAGGATTTTTCTGTAACTATGAATTCGGAAGGTGTTGGCTGAACCGATTTCAAAGAAATTTCGTTTGTAAGGCGAGTATAGAATGGCAAAACGAAATGAATATTTAGAACGGATATAAAAAGCAGGGTTACCACAATATAAGAAAAAATAATTTTCTGATTTCAAAGCATTTACATTAGTATACGATTATACTAAGGCGAATTTGACGAAAAGCACTTTTGTAGCACGGGAAATCCGTGTGCATCGCTATTTGTTTTCTCCCGTTTCCAATTTCCCATAATTCCAGCGTATGCCTGAAGCATAGATATTATTTTATCCATATTTTCCATCTATTTATAATTAGGCAATCTCACTCATTGAGATTGTAGGTGTTTTCTTTGATGTATCTCTTTGAGGACATCTGTTGGGGCTGGTTGATACTAGCTTGGCTAGCCCAATCCTACTAAGAAAACATTGCCGTTCTGACAGAGGAAAATGACTCTGCTAAAATAGTTCAGTGGTAGAATATCCGCCCTGCAATTGGAAGACCCGAGTTCTATCACCGTTTATAGCAGATTTTCAAACAATATTTTTAACAAATTAATTATCAGTATTTGAGAAAACATAAGTAATATGCAATCCTCTAGTTCAGGCATTGGCAACCTTTTACCGTCTGAGGGACAGATTTTCATTTTTAAGATTGCCAAGGGCCAAATCCACCCCTCCGGGATTTCAGATAAAAAACGAAAATTTTAACGAATGTATGCGATACATTTAAAAAAGAATAAAAAAGAGGACTCGCAAAATTATTAAGACAAATTTATTACATTATAGTATGTTCGAAAAAATTCAGATGCAATTTTCGCATTAATGTTTTCGGTCTGACTTTTGCGTTCGAGGATTTTTGACAAGATCATAAATATTTGGCAAGATTTTGTAGTTGCTATTCTTAAATTATTTTGGAGATGTTCATCACTTAATGTGGATCTTGTTTTTGATTATATAAATTTCTTTTTGATAACAGTTGCTCGCATTTGTATGCACTTCCAAATAAAGACATTTTTCTTGTAAAATCCAAGGTACGAGGAAAAGCTTCTATGGGTAGATTTTTATAAAAACTTAGTAAAGAACAATTTATCATTTTACATTTTCATTCTTCGTTTCCTTGAAGATCAATTAACTCCATCTGTAATTCTTCTGGAACTTGATCTATATTGACATCAAATGGGGAAGAGAAAATGCGCAAGGTAGGTTCTTATGACCTAAAGTCTGTAAACCATTCATTAAATTCCATATTGATCGATTTGATATCCTCAGAGTAGACCAAATAAGGTCCTCCATGACTTGTCAAAGTTGGAAAATGGAAATAATTACAGTTTTTTTAGCTGTTTCCCCCATAACTGTATTTTTACCTGAAAAGTTTTTCATGCGAATACAAATTGTGAATAACCTGACCTGCGCATTGCGCAAATCATAAGAGAATCAGGGTTCAGAAACTAGTAGGGTGATAACTCAGAATGCGAATTATTGTTTGTTAATTCGATTGCGTACTTAAACAAAAAGTGATATTCCAAAATTAGTTCAAAAAAATAAATAAAAATAGTGTTATCCGCAGGAAAAATTCCGCGGGCGAATGGGAAGTGCCCGAGGGCCACGGGTCGCCCATGGCTGCTCTAGTTAATAGATGCCTTGTCTCTATAATTTCGAAGAAGCAAGACGATTTTTGATTGAGGTCTTCGAAGAATGCATAGTAAGGGCTTATTTTTCAAAATGCATAATGAAATATGGATATATAACTTTTCCATGAACTACGTTAGTGTTATATCTATTGACTTCTGAAGTGTGAATTAAGTAAAACGTTTATGGAACTTCGTCCAACTTTTAGCACAACAAAAAATGTTTGATGTTTTGTTATTTTTAGTTAAGACGATTTTATTATAACAATAAATATTTAATATAATATAATGATAAATAATATTATTCATAATTATTTGTCGACAAATTAAACTTAGGAATTTTTTAATAAATGTCATGTTTTTCCAACGAATTTAATAAGGCATAAAAATTATAGCAAGAAACTCGTGAAATTGGCGCTATTTCATTCACGAAATCTTGATAAGCAGCCGGGATTTGGTTCCAGTCATTCACTTATCCGTGACTAAATTTACGATGGTACATGTCCTCGAAAGGTCGCCATATTTCCGTTATTCGTTTATTTACGTTCCCCTAATGTCAAAACTGTCTTATAAATTTTAAGAATAGGCTTATTCCAATCTCCTCCATCATCTGCGGATCTCCATAAATTTCCTCGGTAATTAATTTCTCAAATAAACTATCGCAAATTTTCCTCTACAAAAGGGAATTCAAAATAAGAATGATTTGTCCCCGCCATCTCTTTTTTAGCGATTGAAATACTGCGTGGGATTAATCAGCGATGAGCATCTATTAGAATTCCGTAATGTCTGCAAAGGTCTCTTTTTTATCGATCGTTTTTCTAACCTGAGGGAATAAAACTTTACCCTCGGTCGGCAATTCGCACCCGCCCAAAGGCAATTTTCTGCATCTCCTTCACTTATTCCCACAACTTCCTCGGTCCACACCCACTATGATTAATCGCCTAATGAATATGATAATTCCGAGCCCTCCCTCCTCCTTCCACCTCGCTTCTACATTCTTTATATCCTCTTCCTCTGCTTCATTTATCCATCCCTCCTTTTTCCCCTCTTTATTCTTCCTTCTCTTTATCCTCCTATCCCTGTTCTCCGCTACCTCCTTACTCCTCTCTCTATTCTCCTCACTCCCCTATTCTCCTACCTCCCCTATTCTCCTCCCTCCTCTATTCTCCTCCCTCCCCTAATCTCCCTCCCCTGATCTCCCTCCCCTGATCTCCTCCCTCCCCTAATCTCCTCCTTGCCCTATTCTCCTCTCTTCTCCTTCCTCCTCTATTCTCCTCCCTCCTCTATTCTCCTCCCTCTCCTATTCTCCTCCCTCCTTTCCTCTTCTCTCTTCTGGTGCATTTATTCTATCTTCCTCTTTTCTCTTGCGATGATTCGCCTTAATATTCTCAAACATGGCCATTCATTTGACTTCTCTTTGTCTATTAGGTTTATGTTTAGATTATTAATATGCTGAGTTGTATCAAACAAAAAATCGAATTTCCATATCTGACTTTCGTCCTAAATCTCCATCGATCGATGTCTCTTTTCATTCTTGTAAATCTATTTCGGAACGAAGATCGATAAAACCTCGAAGATAACTTAGCCATCTCACTTCTTAGTGATATATGACATCTTGGCATTCATATTCAGTATCCTCTAAAAATGCTTTGAATTTTATGCGATTCAAAGCATGAGATTGAATGGAATAATATATATATATATATATATATATATATATATATATATATATATATATATATATATATATATATATATATATATATGTACACACACACACACAGTAGTCCCTCTCCAACCGCGGTGGATACGTTCCTGGGTTAACCGCGGTTGGAGAGGGCCAAGGTTTATGGAAAATAGGGGGTTAGGGGGAGTGATCCTTGAAAGATACTTTAAATCTTATAATGCATAGAAAACATGATTAAAATCTCTATTTATCATATTTTTTATCATTATAATTCTAATATATAATAAAATTCTTCGAGGGAGGTCCTCCTGCTCCATTCCTCCTTTTTCGAGGAGGTCCGCAGATTACAGTCCTCTTCCGCCCATACATAGTCATAAAGTTGAGTTCTATTGCAGCAGCTAAGCCCTCAATATTGCCTTGCCAACCAGCGCACTCTCGATATTGCGTATATTCATCAAAAGCGCGGAAACTATTGATGATATTTGTATGCAGCCTTTTTAAAAATATCACAACCTTAGTAATTATTTTAATAACAGATGTGACCCTCTTCATTAAATAAGAAAAACGTTTCTCCCAGATCGGCATTTTTAAGTGTCGACTGGAAATTTAAATAATTGATACGTTTCTTATATTTATGCATTGAAGAAATTTTACCGTATTTAATGCCTTCTATACTTTCTGTTTGATATTTTTACACGTCTATAAGGTTCAATTTAGTAATTTTAATAAAATATCTTCGAGTCTTTTCGGGACAGAAATCCATGATTAACATACGCACTCGGCTTCAACTAAAGAGATACCTATATAGGTGTCAACTAAATAAAACTTTGTTATGAAAATTCAGTTATATACTTTCACTTGTTTTCCCTCCACTTCGGTGAAGATAGTGTTTTGGGAAACGATTTAATGAAAATTATCTGAGAAATCTGTAAAATAAAACTAATTTATAGCCAGTTAAGGGGTACAGATAATGTACACACAAAAATAATGTTATAAATGCCGTGGTGATCGAGGCCCATTACAGGAATATTTTTCCAAAATACAAAATTGAGAAAGACAAACTATTACCAGAAAATACAAACAAAATAAAAAATAGCTGTAATGAGGAGCGGAGATAGTAGCTGCATCGATTTTCGTACTTTACTTATGGAAAAATATTGGAGTAAAACAATCTCTCAAATTTGCAATTTTAAGAATAATATATTTTATCCATTGTGGGGTACTATTTACACACATTTCCGCCAAATTTTAATGTTGTAGCACATCTAGAAGTGAAATTATATTTATCTAATTGTTTAAATTTTAAAAATTTTTAACGAACGCAATAACATCTTCATTGAGATTTTCAAACGTTTGTTTGTACATTGCACTATGCTCGAAATATCTTTAAAATTTCAGCTCCTTAGCTTATCTCTAAGTACCTAAACATTTATTCATTTGTTTCAACTTTAAGAATTTTTAACACCCAAACATATTACAATATCAAAATTTCTATAATCTCTATTTCGTTTTTTTTTTACAAATTCTATCTTTAAAAACAATATCTGAATTCTGAAATACATAAACCTTGAAATTTTGTTTAAACAATTACGAATTTTTAGCGACCGCATTGCTGAACTTCATCAATATTTTCATTAGTTCTTGTCTGTTTTGCATATAATCCTACAGACAAAAAAATTTGAAACTTCAGCTCTTCTGGAAGTGCCTAAACATAAGTATCCTCCTATCTATTATATATAGACGCTTCTTGCTTATGATATCTTAATATATATTGACGTTCCTTACAGAGGAGGAGGATATCATTATATATAGACGTTCCTTACAGAGGAGGAGTAACATATAACATATATATAGGAAGATATTAATGTTTACGCATTTCCAGAAGACCGGCAGATTCGAATTTTTTTATTGGTAGAAATATGCGCAAAACCGACTAGAAAAATCTGATGTGGCCACCACATGACTTTCTCCATATTTGTAATATTTCTAACAATTTCAAATAGGTTAGATAATAATAAATATTTTAAGAAACTGCGAGAAAATTTTATACTTTACAAAGAGCAGAAATGAACGCAAAAAGGAGTAACATATAACATATATATAAGAGGATAGTAATGTTTAGGAACTTCCAGAAGAGCGACATACTCGAAATTTTTTTATTGGTACAACTATGCACAAAACCGACTAGAAAAATTGGAATTAGTAAAAAAAATAGATATTATAAAGATTTTGATATTTTAATTTGTTTGGTTGTTAAAAATTTAATCAAATAGATGTTTGAGTACTACGAATCGAGCTAGGGAACCGGGTTTTTTAAGTTACTTAGAGGTTTGTGCAATTGCATAAATAAACGTTTGAATATCACGGTACTTTGTTTTCTTGACTTTAAGTTAGTATATAAAAATGTCCTATCATTCTATAAGTTGCAAGATAAAAATATTAAAATTTCTGAAGAGTAAAAATCAACTGAGTTAAGTGCTCCGTTAAAAACTGTTCTTTTAGCGAAAATTCTGATAGCGCACAGATGTCTCGTAACGCCTCTCTTGCGCTATGTGAGGCATGCCTGTATATATGTGTAGGAGGATACTAACGTTTAGGCACATTCAGATGAGCTGTAAATTGTTTAAATCGGTAGGACTTTGTGCAAAACCGACTAGAAAAAACGAAAATCTTGAAAAAGTTTAACAATGCGAGAACACCGGTGAATGTATTCGGATAGAGAAATAGCGACGTCGTCTCTCTCGGGATTCAGTCTCGACCTTTCTGAATTGCTCCTTAACTCGCCCGTCCGCCGGTGGAGGCGCTGAACGGAGGGTCAACACTCCCTAAAATCGGCTAGGATGAGGTCGTCCCGTGCAATTAAATGTGAAATTCGTGAGATTCCCACTTCTCTCGGTGGACGAATGAATGGAAACAGTAGGCGATCTCCGGAGACATAGTTCTTTTAAAAAGCGCAAGCGACCGAAAGTGAGTTTCTCCTGACGAAGAAGACTCTCTCTCTCTCTCGCTACAAAACTCTTTTATTCCCTAAATTCTCGCTTCCCTCTCTTATTAAGAAGTTTAAAAAAATCGCATTTATGTAGTCACGGAGTGATCTTTTTCAGGTCGAAGGGCAATGCTCTTGGAATTCAGAATTTGGAGGAGGAATTTATGGGTATAATCCGTCGCAGGACGCAATTTTGGACCTTCTGGATTCCATTCATGTGTTTCATTCGAAGAACTGGGTTCTTGAGTTTGAGGTGGGCGGAAAAAACAAAAGAACAACGTAATGAGAACGGAAACCACCGAGATATCCGTAGACGTAACGTTATAAAAGTAATTGGATGCAGAGTTGCGAGCATTAACTCTAATTTCCATTGATTACGGTATGCATTAACTTCAGTCCGTTTTGAACCAAATATATATTACATTAATCATGGTCGATATTTGAGAATCGCGATTGAATCTTCGTGTGCGTAAATCTATTAGTGATTTGTTATTCGGTCTTGCTCTTCACTCAATTTCTACTCATTGACTAACTTGAAATCATTCGATTGGCGTTTTGCGCTTCGCTAAGTTCGCATATTTTTTCCCGGAAAAGACGCATATCGAAAACGTTAGTCACGACATTTGTAAAGCTCTCAATTATTTAAATTACATAAGAGGGGCTCTGCCCGTGGTCCATTAAAGAGCCCAAACCAACATGACGGCTCATTTTCTCGCCTGCTATTTTCAAACTAATTCAACCTGAGTATAATCAATATTTGGAATATAACATAATCGATAAATAAAAAGAGTACCGTGTTTTTGTAATGGGATATTTCGCGTGTTAGGATTAGGACGTCATATGTTTACGCCATTGGTTAAAATCAACGGTATTGTCGTATAATCCATAAATTCCAATTTAAATTTGACTTGTTATTTGAACTTTCACTACCTATATATTTTCCATGTTCTGTAAATCTTCGCTGCATGGTGTCATTACTCAGAGCTATATTACGAAATAACCTATTATCCAGTTGGATAGAAAGTACTAAAGTTTTGATGAATTCGGAATCTGTGCTGGCCAATGCAGTAACAAGCTTTTAATGCAGGTAATTGTAGCTTCAGCAATTTTATTACAAATTGTTTTACTATCTGTAATTAATTTGCCATTGTCATCATGGAACTGAGGGATTTGACTTGGAGATGTTTTACCTAATTCGTCGTTAATTATGCACCAAGTTTCCTTAGTTTTATTTGTAACATTTATTAATCTATGATCATTGCATGTTTTCTTGGCTGCTTTAATCTGTGCAATATATATATATATATATTTTTAGTGCATATAAAGTTTGAATGAGAAATGGGGGTTCTATATAATTTATCAGAATGGGCCAGTTCTTTTACTACCCTTGATAATGCAATAATCTCATTCGTTAGCCATAACTTTTTTCCTGATTTACCATTACCTTTCAATTTTGTCTATTGTTGGAATTGCAAGTTCAAATGAATAACAAAATTTTAAGTAAAAACAATCAAAACTTTCATCAAAAGAATTAGCAGAAAAAATATCATCCCATTTTTCATCCAATAGTAAAGTTTTTAAACGATCAATGTTGGATGAAGAAAACACTTTAGTTTTATAGGTAATATTGCTTTTTTTACTAACAGTAAGATGAAATGAGGCTTCAATAATTAAATGGTCAGATATTCCGATATAATATACATCAGTTGAAGTAAATAGTTGATCATAGTTTGTTGCTATATTATCAATTGACGTTTCGGATATAGATGTGACACGAGTAGGTTGTGATATTACAAACTTCAAACCATATTACTCAAATAAAATAACTAATTGAGCACTTTGTGAGGAGTCAGGCATAAGATTACAATTAAAATCACCAGTGATTACCAAAGTATGATTTTCGTTATAGAAGTAATGCAATAGCTGATCCAATTTACCAAGAAAAGCATTGAAATTGCTCGATGGTGAGCGATAAAGCGAAACAATCACAAAATTGGCATGTCGAATTAAACAAGTACATGCAGAACATTCAAAAAGTTTTTCCTCTGTTATAGGGAATTTTGTACAATTGATAACATAAAGTAATCCATTATTAGCGAAGATTGCCACTCCACCATTCTTGAAATTGCTAAGAGAGAAAGAAGACACTAAGCGATAATTTTTTAAATTTAAGGCACTCAATTCATTATCCTCTAACCAATGTTCTGACAAACACAATAAATCAGGTTTCAAATTATGGAGAGTCAAATCTAATAAGTCCACTTTGTTTCTTAAACACTGAATGTTTAGGTGTAATATTTTGAACGTGATATTGTTTTTTTTTGAGGGTGCGACATAACCTGATGTCATTGAGACAAATTTTGTGACGTATTTGTTAAATGATTGTCAGTTTCTTTTGGGCGAATGAAGGGATTCACAACTGTGCCAACTGGCCAAATCGTAGGATTTTTTTAAATTTTCAAGGTCATTAAAAATGCCAACTTTAAATGCACCATCGACACTTTTCCCCTTCACTTTTTCACACGAAACACAGTTAATGTTCAGCACTTTCGTTGTATGATCAGATAACTGATTAGGCCAGGCGACCAATATAGACGTGCATAATTCGCCTAGCAGGACGAAGATCATTATCATTCGTAGATTCGCAATTTCCCGTGCCGATAACTCGAAAATTTTGCCGAAAAGATTGGCGTTTTTTACAAGTTACCTGTTTGAAGTCACTGCAAACGTCATGGTCTATAGTTTCGGTTGGTTGGAGACTGGCAGATCCTTCGCTTTGCTTATCTGGATTGATGTTTTTAGATGAAACTAGTTCAATCGATGTTTCTTTCACATCAAGAGTAGTTGCTATATTTTCCCGTAAAGTGCTCTTGAGAGGCTCCAGGTGTTTGGATGATGTTTTGCTTTGTCGTTTGACGCGTTGCTGGACGCTCGTACTTGGGTTTGACGTTATCTTGCAGCAAAGTTTCTCGAGTAATATCTTTTGGTCGATTCCAAAATCTCCCTAATCCTGTTAATTCTTCAACATTAAACCATTCTCTAACACCATCATTAAACTATGGTCCAGCAAATTCACTATATCTGTACCCATATGATGAAAAGGAGTTAATATTCTCCTTAAAAATACTTAGTGATAGCCCTGCCCCAGAAATTGACAATATACCAGAGAATCTACGATCTGAATGTAAAGATTCAATAATCAAACCCCTCCTATACGTAATAAATGAATCTCACCGTTTGGGCATATTTCCAAATTCCCTAAAATCTAGTAAAGTTATACCAGTTTCAAAAAATAAGGGTGACATAAATGATGTGAATAATTATAGTCCTATCTCCCTTTTACGTCAGTTTTCAAAATTGTTTGAACTAATTTTTTATAATCGGTTGTTACCATATATAAATAAATATAATATCCTTTCTACTTCTCAATGGGGTTTTAGGAAAGGGAGATCTGCCTTATTTACTGCATTAAGATTTATTTCCAACTCTTTAAATAGTAATAATTTAACTTGAGCATTTTTCCTAGATTTCAGCCGTGCTTTCGATATGGTTGATCACCCCATTTTTCTACGCAAATGCAAACAAATAGGAATTTTGGGGTATAGCCCTTGACTGGTTAACCTCTTATCTTCTAAAGCGTTCACAACAGGTAACACTAAAGTTGAATAATACGAGTACATCCATTTTGAGTAATACAACAATAGGTGTTCCACAGGGGTCATTATTAGGACCTATTCTTTTTCTAATCTACATAAACGATTTACCATTAATTACTAAAAACCCAAATGTAGAAACTGTCATATTTGCGGATGATACTAGTTTTCTTGTTTCAGCAAAAAATGTGCAATTGCTTAAAGAAAAAAGCCAAAATATTTTAAATAATACCTGAGATTGGTGCGTTAGAAATAAAATATTTTTAAATTGTAATAAAACGCATGATTTTTTTAAACCATATACCTGAAATAGAAACTTTTAAACTTTCAATTAATAACAATGTTATTACACCAATTACAAATACTAAGTTCTTAGGCCATTATATTGACCAGTCAGGAAACTGGTCGACAAACGTTTCTAATTTAAGTCCAAAATTACATTCGTCCCTCTACAGTATAAGGTTCATTAAAGATACAGTTTCTGTACATGTATTAAAATCCATTTATTATGGAAATTTCTTGTCTAGAGCTACATACAGTATTATTTTCTGGGGTTCATCCCCAGCAATGTTGCATAAAATATTTCATATCCAAAAGAAGGTAATATGATGTATGCTTGGTGCATCACCTAGAACTCCTTGCAAACCAATATTTAAAAGATTAAATTTACTCTCTATCCCTTGTGTGTGTGTGTATATATATATATATATATATATATATATATATATATATATATATGTATATGTATAATTTAGCTACATTTAAAAAGAAAAACTTAAAATTATTCAGTGCAAATAATAATCTACACAGTCACTTTACTAGAAGCCAATTAAACATTCATATCTGTTGCAATAAGAGGCGCATTGCCCATAGAAGCCCCACTGCTATGAGGACCCAAATCTATAATACCTTATCTAAGTCATTAAAGGACATTCCCTCACTTGGTAAATTTAATAAAGTCACTACAATGCCACCGAATTTTTGTCAGACAAGGATAAACATTACAGTCTACCAATGTGTAATTTTTATGCATCTGATAATTATATTTGTCTTCTATCATGTAATATGTTATTTTCTGTCTAACTTTGTGACGTGTCCTATACCTACATTTTTGACAATCGTATGGTCTTTGGAAATAAAGAATTATTATTATTATCCCGGGAAAGAAACACTTTTGTTGACGAATCAATTCATTCTGAGTTTTTCTCACAAGCTCTCTGCACCAAGTCACATAACTAAATTTTTATTATTTACTTCTGACTTGTCAGCACTGAAACGGCGTTGCATCGCATACGTTTCTACTTAACGAAGTTCTGTTTGGCAAGGCGTGAGCTGGAATGAGGTAGCCCCACTATGCTATCCAGCCACTCTTGCTAATCTGTCGAAGTTTTAGCTAGATCTAGCGACTTTGTGTTCGAACTAGCGCTTTCAAAAAGCCACACCGACTACCTAGGAATATTGCGAATTAATTTAACAATCTATCTAATTCTAGCGACTGGCTATAATCGCGGCGTATATCTGCACTCATAAGAATACAAAAATAAATCACATTTTAATATTAATATCGTAACAGTAAATGGTGCAATTCCATTTTCATCTGATGCTATAAAACAACACATGTCTACACGTAGCAGCAATAATCTTCGCAGGGTTTACATGGAAACGGTTTTGCCAGGGCTCATTACAATTGCGAGCGATGGAGTGCGTGTATACGAGACAGAGGATTTTAAAGTGATGATGAGTACCTATGTGATATGCGAGAAGACAATCGTAGGTGAAAGAATGCACGTGTAAATGGAACCGTTTCATCTCATTTATCATCTGCATACAAGCGCGTGAATCATTCCTTCCATACACCGTTTAGACGCACAATTTTAGTCAGACGACAAAACGCGAAGGTCTTTTGGAAGTGCCAACCAAGATAATGAGTGCAGGGCAGTCGCAAGGCGGTGAATAGGTAAGGCACGCCTTAGGGCGGCACCTCTCCGGGGCCTGCAAATGAGTTGGTCTTGTAGGCTGATTTAACATAAGGCGCTTTATGGGCTCAAATTGCGTTTGTCCTATAACTCATTATCGTTGAAAGCAAACATCATATTCATATCTTTCGGATACGGGAAAATATGCAGTGGGTCAAGTTAAGATGCGAATGCGCAAATCGATATCCGTGCAAACTTCTAGTTTTTACTTCTCCAGCGACTGGTAATAAAAAGTGGGACTTGGGTTTTTTAAATCCCACCGCACTAAGATTTGGCTTGGACACATTTTCCAGGGGCTCTTTCTTCGCATAAGCAGTTGCAGGTGCCTCAGTGTTAGGGTTGCCAACAGTCCTGCTGTCAGTAGGACAGTCCTCCTTTGAGATAAAATGTCCGCTACCTACTCTAATACCAAGTAGGACGCAAAAGACTTCTAAGAAAGGTCCCGGACTCATCTCATAGAAAAGGGCTTCATTTCCCGTATGATTCTCACTCAAAGGCCGATTTTTCCCAAGTTAACTTTTTCATCTACATCTACATATTACCCTGCAAGTCACCTTGACGGTGGATGGCAGGGGGTGCCGCGCACCAAGTTCCTAACTAATTATTATTCACAGTTACCTATTGTGGTCACGTATTGTCCTAGGGAAAAAGCACTCCTTATACCTCTCTGTCCTACTATCTATTTCGCGAATCTTGTACTCATTATCTCTTCGTCCGATATACGTTGGTTGTCGAATAATATGCTTCATTTCATTTACGAATATCTCCGACCTATATTAAGTCTCGCCTCTAATCTACGATCTTTCAACGATGGCCAACTCAACTCTTCAATGAGTAACCTAATGCTCTATTTTTTATTGTAATTCTTTTTCACGAATCCCTTATGAGTCCCTTCTGATATGGATCCCAAACTGCTGCTGCGTATTCCATTTGAGGTCTAACCAAGAATAAATAACAGGAGTCTCTCACCTTTTCCGTTCTTTTCCTGACTATCCTACGCACAAAAGCCAACTTCTTATTTGCCGCACCTATCAGTCGTCTTATGTGGGTGTCCCAAGACAGGTCACGATTCAAGGTTACCCCGGGGTATTTCACGGATTCCGAAACAGGAATGCTCTCACCATCTATCGAGTAGGTAAAAACGGACGTTGGGCTTCTAGATTTCCAAAAGTTTAGAACGTTACTCTTTTTCTGATTGATTTCTAGCTGCCATTCCTTGCACCATACAGATAACGCATCCAGATCATCCTGAAGCTGACGATGGTAGCTAGGACCACTAATTTCTCTATAGACTACGGTGTCGTCCGCAAAAAGCATAATATCACTTTTCACAACTGAAGTGAGATCGTTTATATAAAGCAAGAAAAGCATAGGTCCGATCACACTACCCTGCGGCACTCCAGAGACTACATCAGCCACACTCGAGGACTTACCATGGATGACTACTTTTTGTTTTCTATTCCAAAGGAAAGTGCGAACCCAGTTAATGACTTTTATATTAACGCCGAGATTTCCCAATTTTAATAATAATTTACAGTGGCGAACATTGTCAAAAGCTTGTCTAAAATCAAGGAACACTGCATCGACCTGTTTATTATTTTCGCCGCATGATAAAACATCATTCACAAACAGACCGAGCTGGGTGTCACAGGATCTACCTTTTCTGAAGCTATGTTGACAGCTGACTAACAGCGACCTACTCTCGAGATAACGCATTGTGTTGCTAACAATAATGTGCTCCAAAATCTTACATGATAATGATGTTAGAGAAATCGGCCTATAATTTTCGGGGTTTTCTTTGTCACCCCCCTTATGAATGTATCAATTAAGGCTTCACACGATTCGCGTTTTTTACCTCCTGTAACGAAACAGGTTTTCCCAATCGATTGACGGTAAGTTAAAATCGCCTCCAATTATCACGTAACCGTCGTTCATAATAGATCTAAGCTCGGCTAATTGCCTCTCTAAACTTAAAATATAATCAACTTTGGCATTAGGTGGTCTGTAAAATGATCATAAATATATCTTTTTTTTTGAATTATCCTTACCTAGGCGGCACCACACGCTCTCGGTCGTTTCATCGATAATAGGGATCTGACAACTATCGTACTTTTCACTTATTGCCAAAAATACTCCGCCACCTATTTTATTGGCGCGGTCTTTTCTGTACACACTATAGCTTTTCGGAAAAGATTCTTGGCTAGCGATATCTTCGGTGAGCGAATTATGTGTTCGAGATTAGCAGATTTCCTACGAATTCTGCAGCAGTTTAAGACTACAATATTTAATTTCTCGTCATCGCCTGAAGCAATAAATGCTATATTACGGCTTCTGCGGGTGGGCTCTCTTACTACGCGACCAGAAACTGCGCTACACTCGATGCCCCTATGAAATCTCCTATTACGCCTACACCCTACCCTACTCTCTAATCTAAAAAAGACCTACCGTGGTCTAAGATTCTACTCGCTACAATCTGTGAAGCCTCGGTCGTGTAATGGACTCCAGAGCCGTTTAGGGGTACACTACACGGTCCGAGAACCGGCCGGAGATCAACGAAGTCGACTCCCATGCCCACACAGAAATTCCATTGCCTTTGGTTTAGCCCCGCTACGCGGCTCCAAACCTCCGAACCACAGTCAATCCGCGGGACAATACTACAAATGGTGAGCCGCACATCAGAACCCGACTCCTTTTGGACACGAGTGACTCCACCGACTCACGTATCGCCCTCGTCACTTGGGGGACCGTTCCTCTTGGTATACACCTGGAGAACACCCGCTTAGCCACTCCCTCCCGGCGGGCCCGTGTTAGCAAGGGAGCCATAACACGCCGGACATTAGAACTACCTATTACTAAGGGCCCTCCCTTCCCACCCCGATTTCCCATTGATCTAGCCTCTGCCAAAGAGACCGGAGCGGATGCGAGAGCATCAGCCGAAGTGTCGTCCTCCGACAACGCCGCGAACCGATTGCTAACTGGAAGAGGGTCTGCCGAGGCATTCCCAACTCCCAGCCTTCGCAGGACCACCCCACGATCCCCCCGGTTGGAAGCCACACTCTAATCGTTGGGTTTCAGGATTGGAGCGACCCCAGCCTCCGAAGAGGTCCCACAAACACCCTCGATCACACCACCGACTTTCGCATTCGAGCGCAGCCGAGTCGCCATCCTGGCGCGGTGAGTTCTCGGGGATGGATGCGTTCTCCCAACACGAACAAGGGCCGACTCCGCTCTTGCCACCCTCCGACGGAGGTCCGTAATCTCTCTTACCAGCTCCGTGATTCGAGACCTCATTCCCTCGAAATCAGCGTCGCATAGAAAGGAGGGAACGGGAATCCTAGGTGAAGCCATCCTAAACACCAATCTATACTAGCTATCAATTAAATTAAACTTCAAACTAAGGTTATACTAAGTGACTAACTAATTCGTGGACTTAAGGTCTACGCTAGAGAGGAAGGCAGGTAAAATGTGAAAGGGAATCGCTGACTCACCACACAAACAACGTTAGCGAACAGGCAAGATAGACTCACAAGCAAGCGTTAAAACAATTTAAGTTAGTACACCAACAGCGATAAACCAGTTAAAACAAGTTAAGTTTGTACACAAACAGCGTCGAGTTCTTACAGAAACAATTACTATTTGAATATGAGTTTTTTTAAAAGCAAGGGTGCTACAGTGCTAGAAATGTACGACTACAGAAAAATAACGATATTGGGATTAAGAGATACTACAATAAATAATACAAATAAATGTTAGCTGTACTTATCAGTACGGTTACTTCAAATATACTTCTACGGCTACACAACGATACAGCTACGGAAGGACAACTGCTACAGATACTCTACAGCTACTGCTATTAAAGCGCCGGTCACCCACAGGTCAGATGCTCTCGCAGGAGGAAGTGAAAGGCACGTCCGTACCCTTCGTCAGCCAGGCACTAACTGCACGACTTATAGTCATTTTAAGAGATATATGGCTTGCGTAATATTATTTATGACAGCAGGCTCTACAATCCGATTGATTTTAATCAAATTCTCTCATTTTTGAGTAAATAAACTTTTTTTAAAAATCGCCGAGAATAAACTACCCTTAATTTTTGTTCAATATTTTTTTATAAAAATAGTCTGCAGAAGATGATTTATTGCACAAATACGTGATATCATTCGATTTTATGTACGCGTTTGGGCCCTAGAACAATGAACAGACACACAAACAGGCACACGGCATGGCGAAAACGACTTTTATGGACTCGGGGACACCTAAAACGTATTTCCATCAAAATCTCCAAGTCGAATTTTTTCACGATTATACTCAATATACTACGTATATGAGAAAGTAAAATAGAGAGAAATAATGCTACATGCGTAGAATTATGGCATATAATCTGCGAATTTAAATAAAAAATAGCAGTTCGCGTAGAGGAGTGTTTTGGTTTTGAAGTTCGGCGTGGAATGGAAAACTAATTCCGCATAATACATACGAAAAATGGAATGTTTGCCCTTTTACCCTGCTTGTCTGAGCTATTTAATAAAACAATTGAGTACAACATAGTTGGGTTATCAACTTTAGCTCCTCCTTTCTGATGATATATTGCCCAAGTATCGAGATTCTTGTTAATATCTCTGATACTCTTAAATTTTGATATCATTTTATGGCTAAATATGGACAACTTATTTGAAGAACTTGCACCAATTAGAAAAAAATGACATCTAGCTGCCTCCGGTGACTATTGGAAAAATGTGATAGTCCGAGAGAAAAGTGGAATGGAATGGCGGCTCGTAGCTAAAATTAGTGGGGGTGCTGCTCCAGAAAATTTTTAGCCTTTGTTTTAAAATTGTGTAAAAGGAAAAAAACATGTATAAAAAGAAAATTTATTCAGAAACTTGATAAAATCTTAACAAAAAAACCAAACTTTTTTTACTTACTTTAACTTAAATTGTTACAGTTCAAGCTTGATCTATTCATTTAAAAATGAAATCCATAAAAGAACCGAAAAAAAATGAATCAAATAGAATAGCTGGAAGCAGAATAATAATCTAATTCTACACTCTTCTACACTTTATCACATTCAAGAATATGGTACACGGTTTTTAAGCACAACACACGCTGAGTAAAAAAAAACTTCCTTCCACCATCACGCCAGAGCCGGCACTGCGAGTGCAACAGTGCTCTCTCTACCTGGCAGTCCCGCCTTCCTCCCCACCCCCTCCTATGTGCGCATGCGCACAACAGTCAAACACCACGTCGCTGGCACTGTGAAGCGCACAGTTCCATACAAAGATTTTTGTATCTTTTTCATAAACTGGGGAATGGCTACTGAAGTACTGACATTAAGCTTAAGGAATATATATTGTACTACAAAAATAAAGAAAGAATTAAAGAAAAAAGGACTCATTATATTAAATGTTATCGATAATATCAAGTGGAAATAGGGGGTGCTGCAGTTCCGCAGTGCCTATACACGAGCCGCCACTGCTGAGTTGTAAAAAAGAGTTACTGAAGCTGAAGAAGACATTTGCAATTTTACTAGGCTTTCATATCACACAGTATTTTAGATAAATGCGTTGAAGAGTAATTGTTTCTCTTCGCCACTTTTTATCGTAAATACAATAGCTTTCCCGAAAACATTTGGATTTTAGCGTAGGGGAAACATTATTTTGATTAAAGGAATAGCCAAAATAATACAAATTTTGAGTATATTTTATTAGCGTCTCCATCGGGAATATAAAATTAAGCGGGGATTCTAATTCTTGGAAACTAAGATATTTGCAATTAAAAAGTGTTTACAAACTTGTGTTAAACATTATGAAACTTGTTGGAAGGTTCAGGAAATTGTGTTATGCATTTGCGGATAAAGCTGAAACTAAATTTTCTCCTCATATGTCGCGCAGTAAATTCAATCCCCTTAATCTAATGTTACCTGTAAAACTACAAAAGGGAAAATAAAAAGCTGAGAGCTCGGTTGTGGACAAATTTATTCGATTTAGGAGTTTTGAGCGATTCGCCGGAGCGACAAGACTTTACATCGGATGTTGTGAAAGAGTATCTGTGCTTTAGTTCAGGGAAAATTATGAACAGCTGTTTAGCTCAGAATTTTGCCACGAAAGATATATCGAAGTTACTAAACGATATGAAATTATCTTTATTTTTTTAAATTGAACGGACCGGTTCCTCGCCATAACTTCGAACGGGTCGCCCCGTGAACGACGTAGTGGCGTTAGTCAGTTCGCAATTTCTATTCCATTGGAGAACACTTTCATATCCAGACGTGTGCGATCATGGATGAAGAAAAACTGATTATTTTTGTGCAAGAGCACGAGTGCTCTCCAAAATAAAGTTTACGATCATAATGTAATTAAAGAACTTATAATTAGCATAGACTAACGATAACACCAGGATAACTGCACTATATCCACATACAATTGTTTTTAGGGCGTTGCATTTTATCTACTTTTTCTACAAAAATAACAAATTACAAGAATATAATAACTTTCAAAAGTTATATGTTTCATCTTTCATGAATTTTACTAAAGAAAAATAGTAACACAAATTAGCCAAATGCAGCAAAACTTTTTTAACATAGAATTACTTAATATTTATTAATTTACAGCCGGTTACAATTGCAATTGCTTTTGTAATTTTTCTGAGTATGATATACTTCAAATCAGGGAATCACACCCAGCGCTGGTTTCTCAGGAGACACAGCAAAAGTACATATGTAGTTTGCTTCCTTTAGCACTGCCCTTTTCAGAGCAGTGCGAGGACAGAATACACGACAGTTCGGTTGATACTTCTTGTCTTCAAAATGACTTGGAAAGCGACGCTCTGTCAACTAAGATAGCATAGGGGAGGATGTTTGGCAACCGCGTTTCATCGTAGTCTTCCAAAATTCCATCTATTACACATTCTCAAAAATTTCTTTGATACAGTTTTTTCTCTGGCAAATTAAAAACAATAAACCATTTATGAATGCCACTTCATTGATGAAATGCCAAATGGCCTGATACAATTTTCTTGGCTTTCTATCCGAAATGTGAACAAATACTTCATCTGAATCAAATTCTGAGTCCCAAGGTTCTGGACAATCATCACTTTCGTCTGAAGACTCCCTTTTCCTATTCCCACTCTTGTTAATTGTTTCACATAAATTCATTTCGAAGGAAACGGTGAGAAAAATGTTGAGCAAGGAAATACAAGTTAAGCATTTAGAATCACATCCCCTAAAATCGCTTTTTCGGATGATCATTTTTTTATTTTTGGAAAAATGAACCATTCGGGAAACTGATTGAAGAACTTTTGGCTGTCATTCTTGAGTCGTCCAAAAATTGTGTGGAATTCTCCTTCTTTCTCTCTTGCTCTATAAATTTTATGAACCCAGTATTTTCTTCTTTATCCCGCCTTTTCTCTTGTAAAAATAGATAAGAGTCCACAAGCAATAATCATATCTTCCTCTGATCGATTCATTCTGTCGATTGCCGGACTACGAGGAACTTCGAAAACTCTGAGCACGGCTGGAGCACAGTCTGCTATGTGTAAATGCTAACGACGGCACACGGTAGGCGCACGGCAGGAGCACAGTTTGCTATGTATAAACCGGCCTTGATTGTGCTCGGGGACTGCGATTCTTGTATCCCTGCATTAGCGCTTCGACTTTTAGATAACGCGCTTATAAGTGCTGACAATACGTATACGTTCGTAGGGAGTGGAGACAGGAAGTTATGGCTTATCCTGCAGAGGACTTGAATCACTCTATACATAGAAATTAGGCAATGAACCTGAATGAATTAATGAGCTCATCTCTTGGCTGAAATCACAATTAAAGAAGTTTTTCCATCAGGATGTGAAAACCAGTTACGCACTTTAGCTAAAAAGCAGCCATCATCATTGGCGACTCACCCAAATCCTAAAATGCTTTCTAGGGTACTGCATAATTTAGGCAGTCCATCTTATCCCAGCTTAAATGCAACATAAAATACATTCAAGATCTATTTCAAATGCAGGCTGATTGCAAATTCTTGCCTAATTTAAAATTAGATTACAGGATTAGAACAATTGATGCCTCTATTTCATTACTATTAACTAAACTACTAACTATTTTATGAATGGCTTGCCGCTGTTGTGAAGGACTGTGTCCCTCATCGTAAGCCCCGCTCAAGAAAATTTCCCCTATGGTTGAGAAGTGAAACTATTTTTGTATTGAAAAACAAGCACAATGCTTGGTGCCTTTATAAACGCTTCCCGAATCCGCATACTTCAAAAACCTTTAGTGACCTTCGCTAACATGCAAATTTTTTGGTTAAAGTGGATTTTAACGATTATGTTTCTTCTGTCTCCTCGGAGTGTGTTTCCAATCCCAAACGCATTTGGTCTATGATAAATTCCCGCCGTAACAACAGCTCCATTCCTTCAGAAATCTCTCACGGCAATGAAATAGCTGCCGGTCCATCACGCGCTGATCTCTTCAGCAAGTTCTTTTTATTGACTTACACTCCAAACTCATCCCTTAACACTTCCAACTTCTTTTGCGAAAGCGTTTGCTCTCACTCCCTTTCTTCAATCTCCACAACAACTGAGGAATGCCTCAAACTTCTAAGTTCTCTTTTAGTCAATCGTGCTACCGGCTCTGATCAGGTTGGTGCAATGTTTTTGAAGCACGCAGCGCTTTCATTAGCCATACCTGTCTCTCTGCTTTTTAACAGATGCTTCGCGGCGGGTTACTTCCCCACGAGTTGGAAAACGGGAAACATTTTTCCTCTTTTCAAGTCTGGCAAAAGGTCTTCCGTCGATTCTTATCGCCCAATTTCCCTTCCTCCTGTACTCTCAACTGTTTGCGAACGCATCATCCATCAGCGTCTCCTTTCTTTCACTCTCCCTTTCATTTCCAGTGAGCAGCATGGTTTCCTCCCAGGCTCCTCAACTTTAAGTAACCATTTAGTTTTGCATGCACATATCACCGATTCCTTCGAACGTTCCTCGCAGTTGGATGTATGCTATATTGACTTTGCCAAAGCCTTCGACTCCATTAACCATCAACTTCTAATCTTTAAATTGGCTAACAGATACAATATACACGGCAATTTCCCTTCCCTTTTGGCTTCATTCTTAACAAACAGACAACAACGCGTAGTACTTGACGGCTTTTCGTCTTCAGTTGCTCCCATCTCGTCCGGCGTTTCCCAGGGTAGTGTTGTTGGTCCTTTACTTTTCGCGTTATTTGTTGATGATTTAGTCGAAACTATTTCTTCCACATCCTGCATCATCCTCCTATATGCAGACGACTGTAAAATTTTCAGACAAATTAACTCAGATAAGGATTCCACTGCCCTTCAAAACGCTCTTGATGCGCTCCTTTCATGGTCCAATCACTGGCGCCTTCGAATTAACCAGTCTAAATCTATAGTACTGTCATACACACTCCGCAAGTCTCCTATTAACTATCCATACCGGCTCTCTTGTCAAGTAATCCCTTCTATCACCAACCAAAAGGACTTGGGAGTAATCTTTGACTCTAAGCTTCTTTTCCAAGATCATATTAAAAGTATTTCCTCCCGTGCTATGTAGTTAGTTGGTTTAATTTATCGTTATACTGAAATAACTGACATTTCCGCTCTTCGTACCTTTTTCTTTGGCTGCGTTCTCCCCATTCTTGTTTACTGCTCCCCAATTTGGTGCACTGCGTCGCCTTCTACTCTCAAGCTCCTTGACCGACCCATGAATTTCTTTGTCTGTAATTCGTTTTCGTCACCCTTATCTCCATACCTCTTCATTCAGTGCCATACGAACCTTCCTAAGGATTCCATCCCTTACTGATAAACGCACTCATATTGACATTAAAGCATTTTCAAAAATTATTAATGGCAATTTTAGGTCACATGAGCTTCATTCTCTATTTCCGCTCCGGGTCCCCGCTTGTTCTACTCGCTTGAATGAGCTTTTTTACTGCCCTACCCCTCGCCTCTAAATCACTAAACGCTCCTTTCTCTATCGCCTTCCTGATATTTGTAATAGTTTGCTGAAGCGCTTCCCTGACTATGACCCCTTCACTAAGTCTCTTAACTTCCAATGCAAACCTAATATTTGATTTGTTTTGTGGCCTACTTTCCTTTCCCTTTCTCCCGATTTATTTGACTTTCTATTCGCTCCTTACCCTGATTTCGTGTGATTGATGTACTATGTATATTTTATGTGTATTCATTGCTAGAGTTTTAGTTATTTTGTTTGATAGTTTTATTTTTTGTTTTATTCTTGTTACTTCGTTGTTGTGTGTCCAATGTAATTGGCCTTGTGCTGTTTTTGGGCTTTTTCAAATAAATAAATTTAGTTATTTGGTAATTATACTTTGAAACAAAGGATACTTTCTGTCCAAATTGTACTTTATTACGCTTTTATTTACGTGGAAGATCGCTCCGCGTTGGAAGTAATATCTCTCAACCTCTTCATCCATGTCTTCCCCTTCCATCCACACACGTGAAAAAACATTAATTTGGTCTCATTGAATATTATATATCGATACACATTGGTGGTGAATAATATTTGTCATTGAATTGATGTGTAATTGAAATAATGTACATGCAGTTTTTCCAAACCTTACGTTGCTATTGGATCATCAACAGTTGAGCTCATAACAAAGACTTAAAATAAATAATTTGTTCGTTAATTCGTAGATGGATGTTAGGGACTCCTTAACTTGAGGGCATCTGCAATACTCGTCCAAAGATATCCTTTAATGGCAAAGTTTTTTCGACTCAACAATGAATATATACTATAAAAAGTGCACAAAGCGCTTAGTGGTTTATATTTATGTCTGTATAGATCAATTTTTCATAACTTTACGCTTTATGTAATAGTTTAAAAAATAATTCTTCCTAATTTATTTTAGATTATTGCGTTATTATTCTTCAATTTTTTCCTTGTTAATGCTTCAATTTTAATATTTACTTCAAGCCTACGATGAATAAATAACCTGGAACGTTATATTTTCTGAAGAAACCGAGCACTTCAATGCTTCGTTGACCACAGCACCTGGCTCCATCTATGGATGGTTTTCGTGAACCGATAACAACTAAGAATAAAAACTTTCTGGTTTTTGTTTTTGATGAAAAATCAAAATAAATCTAGTCTTGACGGTTTCTCTTTTACAACGTATGCTACTATTGGCTATGTTACCTTTTTATGATATATATATGCACACACACGCACGCACGCACACATATATATATGGCAACAAAATGACTTCAGGTTGGCAAGCTGCTGGGGGTCTTGGAGTGAAACGTAAAACAAAAACAAAAAACACAGAAGCTTTCGGGGGCAATCCCTTCGTCAGCACAGTAGAGAGCCAGCTGATGGCAGTGGCAATGGGTGGAGGAATGGGAGTGGAAGAATAGAGCGGAAAAGTCCAACCCCCGACTCTTCCGCTCTCCTCTTCCACTTCCATTCCTACACCCAGTGTCACTGCCATCAGCTGGCTCTCTCCTGTGCTGACGAAGGGATCTCCCCGAAAGCTTCTTTGTTTTGTGTTTTTGTTTCACGTGTCACTCCGACACCCTCAGCAACTTGCCAACCTGAAGTCATTTTGTTGCCATCTGTGTGTATATATATATATATATATATATATATATATATATATATATATATATATATATATGGGAATTGCGGGTAACAACAGGGACAAGCACACAATAACACCACTCACTGGCGTAAAAAACAAACTTTAATAATAATTAAGGTCGTCACTACATTACGTCCTTACACTTCACGGTCCGCCTCGGAAGTCCCGAGCATATCTCCAAACCCCCGTGGGCTCTTCCACCGAGCGTCCTTTCCCCCTCCTCCATACCCTCGCTCCGTGGCACGGCGATTGCCCAAGACCCTCCCTTTCTCCCTCTCTCTCTCACACACACTCACACACATATATTCCAACACACTCTCTCTCATACTCTCACTTTTCTGTCACACTCGTCACACTCCCACAACTCGGTCCTCCTGACGATCGGCTGGCCTCAGTCGATCCTCTATGTTCTCGCCTTCCTCGCTGGTGTCGTCTCTGTCGCCCTCGTCGCTCTCTTCCAGGTCATCAATGAAACCTCGCCAGTGCTTCATGTGATCTGCCGAGCGGGTTGTACAGCCCGGTCCTTCTCCGTCGCCGACTTTCTCGACGGCATACCGGTTGTTTCTTCTCGCCTCGATGACTTTATATGGGCCTAGGAACTTCACAGCCAGCTTCAAACCTGGGCCAAGTTGAGTCCTCTTGATGCCCACCAGGTCTCCTAGCTGGTATTCCGTGGCCTCCTTCCTGTGTCTCTTAAACGACCGTCTATTCTGCCTCTGTAGTATCTCTATCTGCTGCCTTGCCTTCGTCCTCAGTTCGTCTCGCGCCTCGCGGAACCTCTCAGCTGGAGTCGTTTTCCTGCTCATGAAATAGACCGGGTGGAGCTGCCGGTCCTCAAGATCTCTTTGCAGTAGGATTGCACCAAATCCATCTTGCGAAGCGTTGGTGTGCAGCTTCGTCTCTCGTCTCTGATGATACAGGCGCAGCACTGGTGCCTCCATTAGCGCTCTCTTCAACTCCTGAAAGGCCCGTCTCTCGGTTTCCGAGAAATAAAAGTGAACGTCCTTTCTGAGTAAGTCGCTAAGTGGCTTGGCGATCTTCGCGTAGCCTTTAATGAACTTCCGGAAATAACCGGCTAGGCCTAGGAACCGTTGAACCTGCTTCGTCGTCTTCGGGTCAGGAAAATCCAGCAGATCAGCTGTCTTCCTCGGTGATGGCTTGATGCTGCCTTTCTCGACAACATAGCCAAGGAATTCGATCTTCGTCGCCATCAGCCGGCACTTCTTCCAGTTGATCTGTAGCCCGTATCTCGCTGCTACCTCTAGAGCCCTGCTCAAGCGCTCCAGGGCTTCTCCGTGGTTCACTGCCGGTACCAGAACGTCGTCAAGGTACACCAGAGCTACATCCTCCTTCATTAGATCCCTGAAGACATAGGCAATGTACCTCTGGAACACAGCTGGTGAGTTGCAAAGCCCGAATGGAACCCTCTTGAACTCGAACTGTCCGGAGGGCGTGACGAAAGACGTGTACTTCTGGCTCCCGTCCGCGACCCTCACATGGAAAAATCCATTTCTTAAGTCCAACGTCGAGTACACCTTCACTTCAGCCAGCCGGTCCAATAGATCCTCGATGAGGGGCAACGGATAGTGCTCTCTGACCGTTACCTTGTTTAACGGCTTATAGTCCACGCAGACACGTACCCTTCCATCCCTCTTCTGCGCGACGACCACTGGACTGGCGAACTCCGAGTTGCTTGGCACGATGATGCCCTCCTCCAGCCAGTTGTCTATCTGCTGGTCGACTTCTTCTCTCTCTTTCGGGGCCAGGCGCCGTGGATTCCTGAAGATCGGCGTCTCGTCCTTCAGGATAATTTTAATTTCCACTGGCACCTCGTCTCGTCCGGTGGGTTGATATCCGTCGACCATAGCCCTCACTTCCTCCTTGTAACCCTCTGGCACCTTCTCGATGGCGTCCCTGGTCTCCTCCTCCTCGGGGACGATCATCCGGACGTACTCTTCTCCGGGAATGGGCTCAATGATGGGCCCCAGCTTCCGCAGTCGCACCTCGGCCACGTCTAACAGCGGTTCCCCGATCAGCACCTTGGTGTCCATGGCTTGCATTGGAGCGACCCAATACACCAACGGCACTGTCATGTCATCCAGCTTCGTTGGCAGCACAACACGCCCCATCATGACTGCGCTGCCGCCAAACCCGCGTAGCTGCTTACCTCCCTCCTCAAGGTTCACTTTGTAAGCTCCCCTGGCAGTTATCTCCTGGAAGAGGTCCTCTCGCATTACGTTGCAGTCGGCTCCACTGTCCAGCAGGCACTCGGACTCGACTCCCCCAATGCAGACCCGTTTCCTGCTCCGGTTGCCGCTGCACTCGTTGAGCCTGACTGTTGGTGATCCATCCTTTGGGGTAGATGCTCCATCTCTGCTCCTCTCTCCGCACTCTGGCGATTTGTTTCCGAACTTCTGACATTTGAAGCATTTGACGCGCTTTCCCCTGTCAGGACAGTTTCGTCCTAAAGTGCCCCTCTCCTCCGCAGTTGAAGCAGTTGTTGCTTCTCTTCCTGTCGTCTTTCTTACTCTTCGACGACGACGACGACTGTTCCGCTCCCGCTGACTTCTGCTGCGAGCCTCGATGCTCACCTAAATCCTTCTGCAACCTCAAGTCTCTGAGGCAACCGTCAAGCCTCTCCTGAAGCTCTTCGAATGTCCTGGAACTCCTCAGGATCATTCGGGCCTGAGCGTCCTCGAGGATGCCGTCGACGATGTAGTCGATGACATCCCTATCATCTACGCCTCCCTGACGTCCGAGGCTCCTCATCTCCTGGATGTACTGCTGGACAGGTTCATCCTTCTTCCTCTTCTTTTTAATTAAGAGTGCATGTATCCGAGCTGCTGACGTCTTCCGGCCAAACTCCGCCTCGATGGCATGGCTGAGAGCACTCCAGGAGACGATGTCTCGTTGAGCGGTGAGCCACGTCTTGGCTGGTCCGTCCAGCGACTTCTTCGGTGCGACGAACGTCTCCAGCTGCGTCCACCCGTATATCAGCGCGCTTTCGCTGATAGAATCCAGCCACGGCTTGACTGGATACGCCGGATCACTCCCGTTGAACCTTGGCAAGGTGTCCGCTGCATCCCTCAGGGAAATCCTTTCTACCGCTGCTGGTACACCGATCCCAATTCCCGGGGCGCGCGCGAGCTGTAACTCTCGTTGCATCGCCTCCAGCCGTTGTCTTAACCGTTCCTCCTCGGTCAGTGCTGCTGGCTGACGATGTTGCTGCTGGGCGAGCTGCAACGCCCGTTCAGTCTCCTCTAGCTGCCGCTTTAGCCGGTCGACCTCGCTCACTGGGGCCGGCTGGTGCTGCTGACGCAACAGTCGCTCGACGGAGGGTGCCGTCGGTAGCGCGGGCGTTGCTGGCTGCTCTGCAGACCGCGAACGTAAGTCCTCAGCCAGCTGTTGCCGCATCCGCTCGTACCGCAGCTGCTGATATTTTCCTTCCTCTTCCAAGGCAACTCTTCTTTCATTCAGACGGGCCTCTAGCTCCGCCAGCTCCTCCTCACGTCGACGTAATACTTTGCCATCCTCTGACTGCGTCGTCAGCTCCGTGCCTCGCGAGTTCTCGTCGCTGTTCGCCATTGTAGTGGATGTCTTACACGTGTCGTCCTCGGTTAATGTCGTCGTCCTGCGTGCCGACCTCTTCTGAATTTGCCGCTGCACCGTCAACCTCACGCTTCTCGGCGGCTGCACCCTTAGCGGCGGCCTCGGAACGCTCCTACTCCTTCGCCGTCTTCCGCTTGGGACCGTGTTCCCTCTCCCTTGCTCCGTCGTGGCGCGCTGTTGAGAAGGGGTCCTTCCCTCCCCTCTCTCGAAGCGTCGCTTCCTCTCGCACAGCCTCTTGCCGCGCAAAACCTCTTCGCTGTGTGCTTTTGTGTGGCGTCTCCACACGAAACTCTCAACACGCAGCGGCTTCTTAGTGAAATTATGTGTGGCGTCTCCACACACAACTTCCTTCCTTAGGTGAAGTTCGTGTGGCGTCTCCTCACGAAACCTCCTTCAGATAAGTGCTCTCGCGCGGCTTCCCCACGCGCACTCTCTTCTTTTAAGCTTCCTCTGTAGACCCGCATCCCGGACGAGCCCCCAATTTTGTGGGAATTGCTGGTAACAACAGGGACAAGCACACAATAACACCACTCACTGGCGTAAAAAACAAACTTTAATAATAATTAAGGTCGTCACTACATTACGTCCTTACACTTCACGGTCCGCCTCGGAAGTCCCGAGCATATCTCCAAACCCCCGTGGGCTCTTCCACCGAGCGTCCTTTCCCCCTCCTCCATACCCTCGCTCCGTGGCACGGCGATTGCCCAAGACCCTCCCTTTCTCCCTCTCTCTCTCACACACACTCACACACATATATTCCAACACACTCTCTCTCATACTCTCACTTTTCTGTCTCACTCGTCACACTCCCACATATATGTGTGTGTGTTTTTGTGTGTGTGTATTTATCTTGCGCTGACGAAGGGATCGACCCCGAACGCTTCCGTTTTTTGTTTTTATCTCTCTCTCTCTCTCTCGCCCTCTTTCTCTCTCCAATCACAGTTTTTCGAAATCATTTTGCCTGAGAATGGGATTGCTAAATTGCACTCGACAAGAGAGGGCGCTGACGTGTGTGTGCGCGTGTGCATGTGTAGCCGATGTGGAGTGCCATGTGCACCGTTCAACCTCTTGAATTACGCGTGATATAGAAATGAATCACATCCCTCCCTTGCGTTGTCTGGAGTGCAGGGTGGGAGGGATGTCGAGGATGGCGGGAGGGAGTGGCGTTGTAGGGGGAGAGATAGGAATGGAGGGGGAACGGGGAGGAAGGGGGAACGGGGAGGAAGTGGGAACGGGGAAGGAGGGGGAATGGCGAGGGAGTGGGAACGGGGAGGGAGTGGGAACGGGGAGGGAGAGGGAACGGGGAGGGAGGGGGAACGGGGAGGGAGGGAGAACGGGGAGGGAGTGGGAACGGGGAGGGAGAGGGAACGGGAGGGAGGGGGAACGGGGAGGGAGGGAGAACGGGGAGGAAGGGGGAATAACGGAAATAAGCAGACCTATCCATCCTCGGGCAGTCGCCTTGTGCTTTTGTCTGCTTCATTCTCATGTGATTGTCCTCACGCGTGTCTCTCTGCTGCCATTAAAGAGTGGCGCGAGGATGGTACAGCGATTGTATGAAATATTGAAAATCGAATTTTACATGCACTCTTCTTCGCTTTTAATTTATTTTTCGATTAGGTATGAATGGGACTCGGCAATCGTTACCGATTGTTGGGGAGGCCTGCAAATATATTTCAGAATAGCATCTTTGAAAAAAGATGATTAAGCTTTAGATTATAAATGTTTTTTCCTTGCAAACATTGAAACATATTTTTCAGTAGCTATTATTTTATCAGGTAACATAAGCACGCGTCATTTAAAATTTTCTCGTTTGTTATTAACGATTTTAAACGTCTAGCAGATTTACTCTGTTATCTGCGTGAATTAAATACTACGTTAAAATAATACCTAAATAAATATTTAATAAAAACAACTTTCACATGTACTAAAATGAAATCAATAAATACAAAATTCGCGCAATTGAATGTCCCAGAAAGTAAAAATAGTTTTGGACAAATAAAAGTTGTGTGGCAAAGATAAATTAATAGAAATTCGTTCACAACACATTATGATAACCAACTTTTATATGCTCAAAACTAATAGAGTATTCAATAATGTGAATTTTGTATTTATTATTTTCTTTTTAGTTTATACCAAACGTGATTTGTTCAAAATATATTTATATAAATTTAATTTTCCGTTTTAGTTAAATAAAAATTTACTCAGCTTTCGCAGAAAATGTCCTCAACGATAATGAAACGAATACTTTCTGGTTTCCACAACTTTAATATAACACGACCGGTTTCACTACGATCGTAGCATCATCAGGTGAAAATATATAAATTTTTCCATATATATAATATAAAATGAGGGGAAGAGGGAGACAGTAGGGGTTACAAAGAAAACGAATGGGATGTAATTGGATGAGCGGTTGGGAAAAGAAGGGGGGGAAGCATACCGTTACAAAATTACAAAAACTTGGTAAGCGTGCCAAGGCAACCATGTGGATACAAAGTAATTACAAAATTTTTTGTAAGTGGAATAGAGGAGAATGATTGTCGAAAAGGTATTCGTTTAAGAAGGGCGAGTCTTTACAAATAATTATTTTAACTGCTCGAGGGCATCCAATTTACGACCTTTACTTTCAAAATGGAGGAATTTAGGGTTGAAGGAACTATGATGGCTGAGGTTTAACAGATGTTTCGCAAATTGGGAATTCAAGTTATTTAAACGGAAGTATCGTTTATGTTCCTTAATCCTCTTATCAAAACTCCTCCCAGTTTGGCCGATGTTGACCGCTCCGCAATCGTCACATGCCAATTTGTATACACCACTTCTTGAGGACAACTTTATCGGGTCTTTAGCATTAAGGAATAATTTGGAAAAAGTAACTGGGGAGAAGAAAGCAGGTTTGATTTTGAGTTTAGGAAAAAGATTGGACAATTTATAAGAAATGCTTCCTAAAAATGGGAGTCTGCGCCAACTTATAGGTTTGGGGTTGAGATTAGGCGGAAAAGAAACGATTTTTTGGGAGGCAATGAGAAAACGTTTTTTGGAGATAATTTTATCGATTGAACCAATTTGGTAGCCATTATTGATGGCGATCTGTTTAATGGTGTTAAGTTCTATAAGGAAATTGGGTTTAGAAAGGGGTATACTAAGAAGGCGGTGAAGCATAGAATGAAAAGAAGCGTGTTTGTGAGAAAAATGATGGGAAGAGTGGTTGGGAATAACCTGATCTGTGTAAGTGGGTTTACAGAAAATATCAAAGGTAGGTGTGTTGTTCAGCAGGGACAAAGTGAGATCTAAAAAGTTGAGCAAACTATTGGATTCAGATTCGACCGTAAAAGAAATAGAAGGATGGAGGGAATTTAAAAGGGTTAAAAATTCAGAAAGTTGGTCATCCGTACCACTCCAGACACACAAAATGTCATCCACATACCTACCCCAAAATTCGGAATAAGTTAATAAAGGATGGCCAGAACTAATAAGGTTCACTTCTAAATTGTTGAGGAAGATGTCGGCAAGGAGAGGAGGGACCCCATCGCGTGACCATCCGTTTATTTATAAAATTTATTGTCGAAAAGGAAATAGTTTTGCTCAGAATACGCTTCAAGTAAGTTAGAAAATTTATTTACCAAAATTTGATTGACACCTCCTTTGGAAAGCATATCTATAGCCAAATCTACGGCTTCTTTTACGGGGACAGAAAGAAAAAGATTACAATCATCAAAGGAGACAAATTTTGAATTGTCGGGGAAAATATTTTCTTTTAAGGTGTGCGACAACTCTATGGAATTTTTAATACCAAAATTGGGACTAAATTGAATATAATCACGAAGAAGTGTATTTAGTTTGACTGCAAGTCTATGGGTAGGCGCAGATGTACTGGAGACAACAGGCCTAATAGGGCAATCCATTTTGTGAAGTTTCGGTAAACCAAAAAGTCTAGGGGGAAGGGGGTTCATCACTAATAAGTTGTGTTTGTCTTTAGGTGTGAAAAGAAGAGAAATCGAAGAAAAGGTTTTAATGATCACAGATTGATAAAATGAGGTAAGATCTTTTTTCAAAACAGAAATGTTGTTGTTAAGAATGAAGTCATGGGATTTCTCTAAATAAAAGTCTCGGTCCATTACCACCATGCCATTACCTTTGTCAGCCTTTTGGACAATCAACTTGTTATCTGTAATGAACTTTTTAACACTAGAAAGTAAGGTGGGAGAGTGAAAGCAGGATAGTGGTCTAGGTTGAGAAACATTGAAGTAAGAAGAAATATTGCAAGCAAACACGCGCTTTAAAGGAGGAGATTCTTTTTATAGAGCCAAATCACAATCTACCACTAATTTCTTCAACCCACGTGTAGATAAAGGGAGGCTAGGGGCGAATTTCAGGCCTGAGTTAAACACGTCCAAAACTGATGAGGGTAAGACACAATTGGATAGATTAGTCACTCACTAACACAAGCGTCGAAATTTATAGAATATGCGGAAAGATGCGACGCGGATTTACAATCCCAGTCAGTCATACGTAATTCGACGAAACTTTTGAATTTTATTCCAATTGTTTCACCAGAAGAATTTCATCAGACTAGTATTTTTTGTAGAATTTTTTATTCAACTTTCTTTCCGTTATTTGATGCATTCAATTCGTCATCGCTACAACCACGTCATTTCTCAAAGGGTTAACTCTCGATTCTACGCTTATTTAGAATCTTACTTTTGCTCACGAAACAGTTATGGGTGAATCGCTCTTGAATTGCGTTCTTTTTAATCGGTTTTGCCCATCAGATACGGCGAACTTCAATATGAAATAATAAAACATTAACAATTTGAAAATAATCATAGTAGAAACGTTGCCTCATTTAAATAAGATATGATCAAGGCAAATTAATTGTGTAATGACAGAAATTTTTTCTAAATATTTGAATTTAAATCAGCGCGTGCTTATAATAAATTATAATCGCATCTATAGATTGTTTGTAAAAAATCCACCATATTTCATGTGACGGCAGAAATGCGCATAAGATCTAAAAAGCAGTTTTCCCAATAAAATTGAATGCGAAAATAAATGTCTCCCTTTATGACTGTGTTAAAGCTAATTGTTTTCTCTCCTAAAACTCCTAAATCTTGATTGAGTTTTGTTATTTTTTTGAATTTATCAATTCTTTTTCCGCGTGACAGGAGAATTTTTATTCCATTTTATACCACCGCCCTTGATTAAGAATGCAAGAAATTTCGATAAGTTAAGGTTTTCAATCTTAGTCGCAAGGAATTCGATGACTTTTCAGTCAAAATTGAAGAAATAGCTGCTGTACATGCGGGAATTTGTGTAGTACATTTAAGTTGCCGGTATCGGCTGCGGTAAGATTTATCAATACGGTCTTTGGTTTCGTGGAAGCGTGTGCAACCCAAAGTTTCAACTCTGATGTGACAAATGTTCGCTAATTTCAAACTACAAATATATATATATATATATATATATATATATATATATATATATATATATATATATATATATATATATATATATATTTATTTATGCGGCAAAAATGACGTGTGTACGTATTAGAAGATACCGAATCTGAGTCCAGCAATAGTTGTTGCTATGGCAACATTCTAGTAATGAGTGATAAAAACTGCAAAATCGCCAGTATTTACGCGAAATTCTAAGGAATACAATCGATATACAAAACTCTACGATAAAAATTAAAATCTTAATTCCTTTCCTCTGAGAATGGTACAAAACTCGCTCCGATATTACATTTCTAAGTTATTTTAATATGCAAGAGAACATTACCCTGCACGATGGATTTCATATTTCCCGTGTAAATCAAATGAGAAGGATAGTTCCTGGAATCGAACCCGGGCCTTAAATTTTCGCAACAAAAACTATTCTCGGGAGCTCGGCCCATGTAGCAAGATTTTTCCACCAAGTGTCATGATAATCGGTAAATTGGTTCAAAAGTTACTAGAGGGGATGGGCAGACAGACGGACACAACGACAAAACTATAAGACTATTTCCATTCTGGAAATTAGGTTAAAAAAATAAGAAAAATAAACATGTTAGCGTATTTACCATATCTGGGAATTATTTTCTTAATGACCTGTTAGTTCTGCCGTCGAGTTGCTCTGAATGTCTCAAATAGATTTAAAAGATATCATTTCAATGAATTTTTCAGTTATAGAAATAAAAAAATTTGGAATACGGTTGATATTCCAGCATAGGTAATTGTTTTTTGACCAGAAATTGCCTTACTGAAAGATTTGTGTGGGAAGGCGCATTGTCATGATGCAAATCCACTAGTTCGGCCAAAGATTAGGTCCTTTTAGTCGAATGCGCTGCTGTAAACGTTCCAATGTTTGATTGTAGAATGCTAGGATTGGCTGTCTGTTGTGGAGTAACGAATTCGTTACGGACAGTTCCTTTGACAAGCATATCAGCATGTTTTGAACTTCGATTTTGACAAACGCGCTTTTTTCTGTATTCGAGATCCTTGACTTTACCATCGGAGAATTTGGTGTTTTATTTCTGGATATTAGTGAAAGACCCAGGTCTCGTCACCGTTTACAACTTTTTCCAAATGATTAGCTCATTCCAAAATCCTTTCTGAAAAGTCGAAACAAATTCCTTTCCTTCTGAATTTTCGCTCGTCGCTGAGATGTTTCCGCGCCATCTTTGCACAGACTTTCGTCATATTCAGATTTGCGGTCAAAATAATTCTAACAGTAACTCTATTCATATTCGGTTCAAAGTGACTCATGCTGACGTGTTCCAACATGCGCCGCTTCTCCAGTGTTACCACATGTCGCACAAAAAACATTCTGTCTTTTTAACTGTCAGACCTCGTCTACACACGCGCGCGCGCACACACGCCACACACACATTTGTTGTTCAGTTAGAATCTGCTATCGGTTAATACACTGATGACTGCTGCCTGGTAACCGAATTGCGCATATGGTTATTCCATTACCTTTGACAAGGTTCCCCATCGTAAGTTGTTATTAAAATTGGGAAATCTTGGCCTTAATATTAAAGTCATTAACTGGGTTCGCGCTTTCCTTTGGAATAGAAAACAAAAAGTAGTCATCGATGGTAAGTCCTCGAATGTGGCAGATGTAGTCTCCGGAGTGCCGCAGGGTAGTGTGATCGGACCTATGCTTTTCTTGATTTATATAAACGACATCAGCTCAGTTGTGAAAAGTGATATTATGCTTTTTGCGGATGACACCGTAGTCTATAGAGAAATTAGTGGTCCTAGCGACCGTTGTCAGCTTCAGGATGATCTGGATGCGTTATCTGTTTGGTGCAAGGAATGGCAGTTAGAAAACAATCAGAAAAAGAGTAACAGTAGTAGGGAAAAGAGGAGTCTGGCACCCCCACCCCAGCTTTTATGCAGCCGCCATCTTGGATTTATGACGTCACATCCGGTCACGTGACCAACCTGTGGCGCCACCACTCGGAGAAAGTTGGAACTAAGAACAAGTGCCGTTCGAAAAGCAATGTTGTCAAGTGAGTTTCGATATATCGAACAGTTCAGTGTTCCCAAAAAGTAGTGAATCGCAAAAGCGCATTCATGTTGAAAAATTGAATGGCGTAAATAAGCACTGTGGCAGTCTATGACTGCTTTGCGAAATTGCATGTGGTGGCATCATTGTGGAGGAGAATATTGAACGAATACGAAATAAGTAACTTTTTATATTGTTGTCCGAATAGCTCAGTGGGTAGAGCTGTGACATTTAGAGTCAAAGGTCCAGGGTTCAAATCCCTGTTCACAAAATTAACGGATTCGGTTTTTATTTCATAATATTTGAAAAATCCGCCGGAAAAATACCCCAAAAGAGATCCTGTAATGCTTCAATATTACACGGCGGTTATAAGCTTTAAAGAGGTACTCCTCTGACTTCTTAGCTCCACCCATCCCCCGCCCCATCATAACCTAGTAAATCCACCCCACCATTTTGTAGGAGGAGCATGTCAACCCCGCCCGCTATCGCCATTTTGCATGTTACTCCGTCTTATACTTGAGAAACGAGGTCACAGACGCGGAATATAAGACGCGTGAAAAACATCGAGATTGCATTGCAGGTAAGTAAACTTTCCAGGGGCAAATTTTTGCTTTTCCTAATTAGGACCATTAATCCTTTAGAACGGTTCTTTGGGCGCCCTCCTACTCCGTATATGTCTACGTCTATATGTAATTTGTACTATAGCGATGGTTATTGTCATATCAACAAATTAATTTTTGAACTACAGTTTAAAACTCGTTGGAAATCCTCATGATGAACTTCCCCATCATCTAATGCAATTCTGTGATGATTATGAGCTAACCAAGTGTTTTCTCGTTTTAGTGACAAATCCTTTGGGCAGACAAAAACCCACGATTGAGAGCAATTGCGATCGGTATCACAAATTGAGAGTTATCTGACTACGAATTGATTACCGCTATTGAGATACGCTTGAAAATCCACTATACATTTACTCAATCGGAGGACTATTAATGGAATACGGTTTACGGGAGTTTTACTTCCATCGCCAGGGACCGACTCCATAATTCACACTGACGGTTTGCGAGGTAATTAAACCCAACGCCAGGGACCGAATCGACCACATACACACACAGAGATGAGCAGTTTACACGGTTTTAACCCGATGCCAGTGACTGTCACCTCTTTCACATTCATCCGATAATTTTATCAGATAGCAAGCAATGTAAAGGAATTTCAAGTCTCAAACGTTCGTAGTCGAGATTGCTCCCCTCAGGCTTTTCCAAGTTATCAACGTTTTCGATACCGATTACACCTGCCACTTCAATAAACTGTTCGTAAAAATAGTTTACGTTTATCTGTTCGTTGTCTAGATTGTCAAAAGCCAGTGCTATACATTTCACACATAGTAACAAATTATTCCATTCCTCAGCATTAAAGGTCACCGAGCATTGATCACCTTTAATGAGCACGTTTTTTTCCAAAATAATTCACTAAACTCAGGGAAGATTTGAGCGGAATATTTTTTTGCCCCAAATTAAAATAATCAGATATTAATTTCTCTTGAGTAACAAATTCACACCGATCGGTATAGTTTAGTTCAACCGATCCCTTGTTCACTTGAGTTAACTGTACGATCACTTCACAGAATCTCTCGGGATCTAAACCGATGCTGACAATTCTTGTTTTAGCAGAGTTCAAGAAAAACACAGTTTCTAGTAGCAACTGGGTGGTATCACACACTTTCATCTTCTTCTTCTGCACAGTTTTCGGCTGTCTGTTAGATTTTGAAGTGGGTGATGTTTGCATACTTGATGGAGGTGAGGGTCGCTTCTCGGGGGCTTCCAGACCGGATGGTGGTGGCCGTGAAGTTACCCGTCTGCTTTTAGGAAGGACGGGAGACTCTGCACTTGCTGGTTTCTGCATGACAACTGATGATAACTACGTCGAATGCCTGGATATATGCTTTTGGAGGAGGCGGAAGGGAGTGAGGAGGTGGAACATTCGACATCGGTCGAACAAGGATCTACGTCGACCTTCAAGGTTAGGAATTTCAGCCAATGAGATAAGCAGTACGCATTTCTTAATGCACAATCACTTTTGCGTAAACGGTGGCAGGGATTAAAGCAGGAAATGGAGGGGAAGGAAAGGTCATCCGGTGAAGGGCAATCTAAATCTTTCCTCATGCTTATGAAAGTGCGTCCGGTGAGGTCAGAGAGAAAGCTACATTTTTCCTCGTCGAAGACGTAGAGGGCGGTGGCGTCCTTGATAGTTTCCAGGCAGGAAAGCAGCTTGGTGTAGGGAATGAATCAGTATGCGAACGATGTCTCGTTACACAGGAGAACGTTGCTCGATTTCACCTTTTTGCCTCCACCAATCCATTTGTTCGGACTTTGGAAGCTGCACCAAAAGACTCTCACGGAATCCACCTCCACCGCAGCCAATTCTTTCACTCTTCGTTCCGAGCCCCACTCGAAGTCGATGATGAGCCGCATCTTGACAGTTTCGAGTCAGAATCTCGAATGATGACTATCGCGGGTAGCGGTGCTATTTATTCTCGAACAGCAACTCTGCGACCGAGGATGGCAACGTCTTCCTTTCCTGGTGCTCCCAAACTCTAGGTAAAAGAGTTGAGCGACTCGGCAGTCGTTGAATTGTGGGAGGGAAAATAGGTTGAGGTATTGGGTGAGGATTTTACCAGTGGACTTGTAGAGTGCATAGAGACAACAGAATTCCCCGCAAACGTCCGAACGACAGCTCTGAAGTTGAACTGAATTTTGAGCGAGAGAGAACGGTTCTAGAAATTTTGATATCGAATGGACGAGTGGTGGATAACCATACGAATCGAAATATTCTGCCTTTTGCTTATTTAAAATGTGCACCGCGATCCAATGGCATCCCGGTCGAGTAGAAACGTCTAAATTTATCACGTAGATTCCAGGCGAGGGTGAGGGTAAACTATCTGAAGGAAACACCCCACGAAACACTTTTCTCGTGCGTAGATCGCGACTAAGTAAGTTGTGTATATCTAACGTGTTCATCGCTTATGCAAAATTCTTGATGATGTTTCGACTTTTATCTATTTCCAAAGAGGCGTCGTATTCCGCGTAAACGATGTACGTTATGGTTTTTTCGAGCGGGTTTTCGAAGCCAGCTTCGTTTCTCACGGTACCCTTATCGATCAAACCGACATATTCTTCGTTACCCGAACCGTCAGGTGTTAGTTCGAAAGCTAAAATGAAATATCCATGTCCGAACATGTCCAAGGTTATTTGATTACCTTTATCACCGTGATGCACGCCGATTCCCGAAAACATAGAACGGTATGCTTGCCTCAAGCATTTTTGATTGGTGAAATTTGTGGAAATGCCTTGCGGTGGCATTCGCTCACCGTTGACGATGAGAAAGAAACTAGACAAAGAATAATGAGAGAACGCGAACGGTTTTTTGTCCCTCCTTTCAACGTACGCATCGTTATCGACCATGCTGAAAACTATTTTGTTCGGAAGCTGTCCTGTTATGACGTTATCTACAGAAATCGTTTGATTTCCTCGAGGGAAGGTGAACGTCTTATCTTCCACTCGCTTGAAAGGATATATCGCGTTTCTTTGCTCCAACGCTCTGGAATGAGCCAACAAAATTGAGGGGTTTATATCGTTATGCTCGACGTATAACGTAGCATCGAGAATTTTCAGCACGGAAGTACCCGCAGCATCCTCCTTGATGTAGAAACTCGGTTTTGCGAGCGTTATTTTATCACCTACGTCGCCTCCATTAATTAAGAGACGCTCTTGGTTAAATACGTCGACATGCAATTTACCATAGAGCTCCACGACCCTACTGTTAGCAAATTTAGCTTTTCTCGTAACAAATCCTACATTTGCGTCATCTTGTTTATTGATATCCTCACCGCTATCGAGCAACCACCCATCGCAAGCCAAATGAGTCTTCGCCGCATCCGTGCCATAACTAAGGAGATTTTCTAAAGTGCTACGATAGTGATAATTACCTTCCGAGGATGCAGCTTGCTTTCCGCTTAAATAGACGCTGCATTGCTCGATCATCGAATGCAAGACATTATTCACTACCCCGGGTTGTTTTTTGTCCTCTGGCCCATAGTCTGATCCATCAGCTTTGACAAATTTCACCCTGATTTGTAAATAAAAACTGTTCAAATTTTTGTACGATTCTCCCAAATCTTTCACTACGAATTCGATGGTTGATTGATTGTCTAAGGAAGAGATCGGTTTGTACGGAATGAGGCGCTTGCCTAAAATATTCGTTTGCAAAGCTGGCCGACTAAATATGTCGAGTGAGGATAGCATGTGTTCCATCTCGGTTATGAAGAAAATATGTCCGTATTGACGCGACGTCTCATTCTCCTCGAATGAAGTTTTTTGCGTTTGATGTTCCTTTTTATTAACTTTGGTCTTTTACTTATGCGTAAACCCGATCCACTCATCTTTTTAATTTTTTCTTCCTCCTTTCTCTTCAAATTCGCTCCAGCCTCACTCAATCGATTACGCAATATTTCCTTAATTGGTCTCGTTCCCAAATCCGAGAGAATTCCGAACCCGTACTGGCCGCCTCCTTACCTACCGCTTTAAGACCGCTTTGTATAAGTGGTTTAGCGAAACGAAAAAGACCCGCGAGAAAGCTTCCTAATCCTCTACCTCTCTGCACACGATAACTGGCGCGGTAGACGGGACCTATTTCTCCTCCGCATTGATTGACGTAATACGTCGTATATCGATCCACGTCCTTTAACATCTCGAACGATAATTATAGCGTTTTTGGTTATTGCAACACTTTTATAAAATGTAAAACTAAAAGAGAAGGTGTAGCTCCACCGAAGAAAGGATATGGTTTGCCGTCTTTTCCTGTGAGTAATATTTCGACGTTCTCGATTTCTTTTTTCTCGTCGGGAAAGTAGTAAAACTGGATTGAAAAAAATGTGTCTTTCTTCGTTTACGCTGACAATTCGCAAACATCTGCTGAGAGAATCACCAACCAATTGCGGCTGGATTAAATCCGTATAAACGAAAATATATCGCGTGTCAGTACTGCGTGCGATGTCCCGCTTTTTCCTATATTCTCCTCCTCTGTTGACATCGAATAATTTGGATTTTCAAATATGACAGTTTATTTTCTCCATCATTTCTCTTACACCGACTTTCGCTTCGCTACCCAAAAAATCCTTTTTTTCACGGACCTCATATAATACTCGCAAAAATTCCTCCAGAGACCTGTAAGATCCTGGGGGAAAATCCACACCCAAACCATTCGGTAATATTTCGACGTGGAAACTTACGAGTTTATCCATAGCTTTTATCATCCTTTCACCGAAATCGATTTCACCCGATTTCTTTGGCTCTAAATCCGAAGATATTAATTCATCAGCAGACTCGTAAGTGCCAGGAGATGATCTAATCGGTGAATTCTCTGGTATTTCGATGCGTACATTAGCAAATTTTTCTAAATTTTTCACATCTTCAGGTATGTCGACGCATTTGTAGAGAAAATAGACGAGTTGCAAAATAATATCGTCAAAACGAGCATTCAAATCTTGGGAATTCATACTGATGATATATTGCAACAAAGATTCGTATTTTCCCGCAGGAGGTGCAATAAGCAATGAATCTGGTGGAATTTCAACATAGACGCCTATTAATTTATCCATCTCCTTAATCACCTTCGTTCCTAAACACATACTTGCATTTAATTCAACATTCATCATTGATTTTGATTCTAAGACTAAACTTATACGAGTCATTTTCATCACATTTCAACAAATTTCTTTTCTCATCAGCCGATAGCGATCGTAACATATCCTATAACGAGTTGTGAGTTCCGGGATGGATCGTAACTGGTAAATCACCGGGAATTTCAATATGAACTTTATCTTTAGGACAAGTCATATGTTCCTTCAATACATCCAAAGCGCGTTTTCTTTTCTCAGTAGGTATCGAGTCTAGCATATGTTTCATAGATTTATAAGTTCCTGGAGCTATCGGTATCTGTGTACTATCATCCATTTCGATATTGACCTGTCGTCTATCCCTATTCATTTCCTCCCTATAGATCCTGTTATCACGAATCCTTGGATGCGAAAATTCGGCCAAACCCACTCTCCATTCTCCGCTTCCTAAATCCACTCGTTGAGATAATTTCGTCCAAAAATTAGCTATTGTATTATCTTCGAAATACTCGCGAGAGCTATCGCTAAGGAGGGTGAGATAGAACTCGTTCATTTTAAAAGTCTTACCGTCGAAGCCTTAATCCAAGAATTAAAGGAATACGAATATCCTTTCCACTTGACGAAATATTCGAGACTGCGACCTTTTCCTCTACGCCTCAATATTTTATCTATTTTAAACTCGGTGGCCTCGGATACGATTGTTCTCTTTAGTTCTGGTTCGTAAAAGTATCCCTCGATACTCTCTCCGTTCATATCTTCCAACTCGTACGTAGAAACAATGTTCCCCGTAACGATAGATTTAATTTTAAAAACTTCGGTCGTATAGTTTGACGTATATCCTTTAGCGAACGGCATTCTCTCTTTGCTGATTCTTACGTAATCTCCCGCGGTAAATCTCGGCTTTTTCTTTTTTTTCCTCTCTCCGAGACGTGTCTCGACCAGTCTTTTCCCCACCTCGAATGCATTTGAGTCGTTTACTCGGGAAGGAGCTATTCCGATGGTAGAATGAACGCCATCGTTATATCCCTTCATAAGTTTCGGTAAGACGCTCACAAAATCGTAAGTGGAATATTTGGTGAAATATTTGTACATTTTAGTCTTGAGCGTTCTATTAAATCTTTCCACAACCGAATCTTTAACATCCGGATTGTGTGTGTAATAAAACTTTATATTTTCCCTTGTAAGAAATTCTTGAAATTTTCTATTCTTGAATTCGGTACCCTTATCGCTTTGCAATTTTAACGGTTTTCTACCGCTCTGCTTAAATATTAACCTGAATGCCTCCACGATGTCTTCCCCAGTTTTACTTTTTAGCGGAAGTGCCCACGCATATTTAGAGAACAAATCGATTACGGTCAAAATATATACATATCCCTTTTTGTATTTTTTCAAATTTCGCATATTGTTCAAATCGCATTGCCACGTTTCGTCAATGTATGAAACGTCGTAAAAGTTTCTTTGAAAACGTTTTCGTAACGGTCTATGCAACGTATACGCATCCTGCGAATCCAGCCAATTTTGAACTTTACTTTTTGATATCTTTTTATTCAATGCTTTCCACAATTTATCCGCAGTGGAAAAACCCGCAGGATTTGCAGGATCACCGTAAATACTTTCGATTACTTTATCGGGGTCCACGGCGTCTTTGGTTTTCGAACCCGAGATCCCCGACGCGGTAAGCTTTTTCTCCGCTATGATGTTATTTTTTCGCTTAACGCCTCTGGGCGGTTTAATCTCTCCATCATAACTTCCCATGATTTATCTAACGCTACACTATCTAACTTTATGCGCTTGGTTAGAGATTCCAAGGTCTTACCGGGGAGTCTCTTCACCGCCTGCCTCCTAACTCTTTTTTCTTTCACGATCGGAATACTAATTGGCTTTCTCTTCTCTGCCGCAACGCTTAAATAAGTATCCAACGCACGTTTGTATAGGTGCCATTTATCTACATCGCTCAGATCTTTCCTGTTTAAGACCTTGTGCATTTCTTCGTCTAATTTAGATATTCGCGCTTTCGATCGTTCTCTGTCGAGAACTTCTGGGTCGATGAGTAACATCTTTTTGAGACTCATTTGTTTATCAGACTGCCTATAATTCCGCTGAGAACCGACGAGCATTGGTTGGAAACCACCTTTCAGAATCAATAATGTCCGCTTCTGTTTCAAGGACCCTTTCTTATCCCCGAGCGCTATTAGCGTTTTACAATGCTTCCTTAGATTTTTCTTTAAGGCAGGGCTTATTTTATGATTCCCGTTCAAAGTGTTCAAGCAGCACTCGCACAAGACTTTGATTACCTCTTCGTCTACGTTTTTCAAAATCGCGTTACGCAATTTAGGCTTGGCGTTTTTCAAGACGTGTAGCAAATGCTTGTTAGATCTCAACCTTTTCATCATCGATCAGATGTGATGGCGCATATACGGTGTTAATCTTATCTGGAAATATACACGTACTGAATCGCAAACGATCGTCCGTCTCTTGTGAAAGATCTAGCACCAAATAACTGTACGGTTCTGATATCACCTCCTTATATATCCTCACCAACTCGGACGATTGCTCCGGATACACCTGCCTCGCTAAATGACCAAACTGAAGTCTATCGCGAGGGTTGCGAAAAGCGATGATGTACTTGGAATTTAGAGATATGTTTCTCGATTGAGGACTCTGATAGAACACGTTTTGAGTTACGAGTATCACAGAGATACTACTATGGTGGGAACCTCTCGTGAATAATTCGCAAACTTGTTTAATATATGTCATGCATCAAATCATCGATAACATTTAGAGTCGGTATTCTTTTCGGGTTATCGAAAGAAGGAATTTGATTTTCAAACTCGATTCCCTCTATATCAGGCTCACTACCGGGGCTACAGCACCAAATTATACGATCTATATCACCTTCTACCAAATGCTGTAAATTTTCTAAAAACCTCAACACAAAAGTTGTTTTCCACAACAACTAGGACCGGCACAAATACAGGTAAAGGGATGTTTCCACCTCAACGACATAACCCTAACTGAGCAAATTTCCCAAAATTGTAACTTTAATTCAAGTGTCACCTTCAGATTCAAAGGCTTCATCCCACGTCCTCTTTAAATTTAGAATTTTGAGATGTCCCCAGGCAAACGTGTTTACACCATCCTCGCGTATGTAACGCTTATCATCCATAGCATTCAACGCTACTTTATTCATCTCTACGGCGAATAATTCATGTTTCGTACTTCTTATCACCATCATCTTCCTAAGTCCTGTCGAGTTTTCTCTTAAACAATTTACATAATCATCGAAACTTAAGCTTTTATTAATTACGGCTTTAGTGATCCCTTTCGCTTTCTTTTTATCTTTCTCCCCTTTTATCCTATAGGAATAAAGTTTGCTTCCTAATCCCACAAAGTGTGTAACAATACGCCCGTCACATTCGTCCTTCATTTTTCCGATAACTTTTTTGTTTTTGTTTGAATAGCATCGATGATCCTTTGGAAAGTTGGAGGTTGTAGGTATCGTAAAAGTCTAATTCGGTCTATATGTCTTCGTAAAAGTCGTCGGTCTTTATTTCATATATGAAACTGTCCATGTCCATGTAGCATAGCTTCAAGCGGTCACCATATTTAGGTTTCATTCTCCTGTAGTGGAAGTCATACATTAAAGTTTTGCTTAAATCTAGAACACATAAACCTATATAAATAGGTTTATCCATTTTAATTAAGGATTTTCTCATATGGACCGCGACTAAATTTTCATTAAAGACCGTTCGATCGAGGAAAGTGGTTTTGGAAATTAATTTATCCAACCTCTTTTCGTTGGAAACCAATTCCAAATTTATTCTCTTGCGAACGTTCTCCATAGTTTTTCCAAAGACCGCGTCATTCATTAGTTTATAAAAATCCTTTTCAAATTCATTCGTGGCAATTTTTCTACGTTCTGTATTCAAGTCGGTGTAAGACTTTAACCATGGAGATTGTTCGAATTCAATGACTCGGTGAATGGTCTTCAGTCTTAATCCGAGAGATAGAGCCTGTTTTAAATTTACATAGTGAATGACGTACTTTGTCTTATCGTCTAGATTCGTCAACAGTTTTTTATGTTTACCACCTGGGGGAGTCTTGTTTTCGGGGCACAATGGTAGATCGTTGTGTTCGTGATGGAGGTCTTGAGGATATTCTAAATCAACTTCTAAAATAGAACCTTTTTCGTTTTCATCCGAAATATGGGATACATTAAAATTTCGAATTTCCTCAGAAGTTAGCCAGCGGAATCCGCTATGGGGTAAGTAATTACTCATCGCCCACCCATAGAGGTTATTTGCATCTAAATACAGGATATAGTGAGACTCAACAATTGGATTGTAGTCATCCATATACTTATTATTAGCCTCGCTATATCGTTTCATGCATTGGCTGATTCCACCATGAATACCCTTCTCTACCATTAGAATCATGTCATAGTCAGTCAATAGCTCCAAGTTAATTTGAGTATACTTTAGCATGGCGTCGAAGGCTAAACGGGGGGCAGGATCCAAATTATATGCAGTCATGCAAACGTCCCTAAAATTTTCAAAAACGTCAGCCAAAAGTACAACGTCAGTTTTAAGATAAAGGTCACTATAGTCGCCCAGATTCATACAATTAAACTCGGTCCATATTTTCTTGGCATACTCATAGTCTTTGTCGCTTACGCAGTCCAGGGTCAAATTGCTAAAGAATTCCTCTTTAGGTGGCAAGCACGTTTCATCGAGTCTTTTCCAAGTGTCCGTGTATTCGTAAGGATAAACACCTTTACGCGTAACCAAGTCGAATCTATCCTCGAAAATCTTTCTGGTTTGCCGAAATTTGTCTCTGGGTAGATTGTCCACTAATTTCGAGAGAGAAGAAGCCATGAATCTAAAGGTGTCCAAAAATCTAAAGGCAAATTTCTCACCCACTCCTTTGGTGAAAGAGATGTATTTTTTTCTCAGAATTAGGTATACAATGTATTTCTCTCTCATCGTAACCTAATTCCTTAACAATAAAGTGAGAATCCTAGCCGGAAAGATTGTGAATAAATACTGGGACGAATTTCGGCATTTGAAACTGTAACTTACAATTATTATGCGCCGGACCCCTAAACGTTCCAGTAAGATGACAATGATCCCTTAGGCGATCGTTCTCAAGCATACCCCCACAGATATGGCATGTGGTTGCTGTTTTAAATGCCTCATCTTACTCTGAGGTTAAGGGTGTCATCTGAATAGTATGTTTGTATTCCGCCTCAATCAGTTCCACCCTCTCTTTGATGTATTCTACGAATACCTTAGTGGCATCAGGTCCGCGATATAACACTGGCTCAAAATATTCTTCTCTGGAATTGACAACAATAAATGAAAAACTCATGGGTTCATGCTTCTGATATAATTTTGGATAGGAATGATCAGAAGGGTTACTGCAACTATCAAATTTTGGAAGGAGGCACTCGAAATCTGCGTAGATGACATACTGAACACGAAACATGTGGTTCACATTTTTGAATTTCAATCATTTATCCTCTTCGTTAGGTAGTATGATTTTTGTGGGTGCATTTAAGGTACATATAATTTTATGTTCTTTGAGCTTTTCCTATTCCCGGTAATGAGTAAAACATCTCTTGCAAATGAACATTTTACATTTACATTTCGTTAATTGAGTCCTCACCAACCGTTCAAAATTTCTAATATAGCAATAATGGCTCTTAGATTCTTCCTTTAAAAACAAAAGGTCCCGATGGTTATCTAGTTCCTCAACCGCTACTTTGAGAGGGAACACGTTACTCTTATCGTCAAGACCAAAAACATTAATCGAAATATTATTAACCTTTTCAAATTTTGAGATTACATCTAGTTCCACAGGATACTCGACGCAATCCCAATCGTAACCGTTACGAAATTCCTCGTTAACATATTGTGGGGCGCGCTGAGGATTTTTCTGAAATTTTTTTTCCCAAATCGCGTATTTAAAACAAAAAGGGTCGAAATTTTGTACGTTTATAACCGATTTAGTAAGTTTAATTTGCTGGGGCAACTCGATGAAATAAGATCCTCTCAACGGTTTGTATTTGTTAATCCTTAATTCCAATCCTTTAATCTCATGCATATCCCAACCCGATCCTTTTGCCTGCTGTTTAGACTTTTCCTTTAATATTTTTACAAAGAGTGTATTCAAAATTTCATTTATGTCATCGGACTGAAGAACTCGGACATTTTTGGTTTTAAAAACCCTCTCATCCACTACTTCTTCCTTCTTGAATTTTGCTTTCAAAATAATATTAATTTTTAGTGCCGTATTTATCAATTGTTCCCTAACTTTGTTAATCAAAATTTCTCTGTCATCCAAAAACGATATTATGTCTCTATGCACTCCATTTCCACTTACCCATAAAAGTTTTCAATCGATTCCTCACTGCCGAATCGATCTCGATTACTTGATGTTGTCCTCCTGCTTGAATTAGATGTCTCATGTGTACTTCACTCATCTCATGTGAAACTCGATATCTCGAGTCAAAATAAACGAAGCACACTTCGCCGAGAGTTTCCATATTTTAGATCTACTTACTTCAAAAGTTCAGTTGTGAATAAAAATAAAAGTAGATCTGAAAAGGATTTATAGATATAAATATGAATCACGTTGTATCTGAAATAATTAGAATTTCTCATGCATTTTAAACTTTGCAGTAGTTCAAAAATTAATTTATTGATATGACAATAACCATCGCCATAGTACAAATTACATATAAATAGAATTTCTCATGCATTTTAAACTGTGCTGTAGTTCAAAAATTAATTTATTGATATGACAATAACCATCGCTATAGTACAAATTACATATAGACGAAGACATATACGGAGTAGGAGGGCGCCCAAAGAACCGTTCTAAAGGATTAATGGTCCTAATTAGGAAAAGCAAAAATTTGCCCCTGGAAAGTTTACTTACCTGCAATGCAATCTCGATGTTTTTCACGCGTCTTATATTCCGCGTCTGTGACCTCGTTTCTCAAGTATAAGACGGAGTAACATGCAAAATGGCGATAGCGGGCGGGGTTGACATGCTCCTCCTACAAAATGGTGGGGTGGATTTACTAGGTTATGATGGGGCGGGGGATGGGTGGAGCTAAGAAGTCAGAGGAGTACCTCTTTAAAGCTTATAACCGCCGTGTAATATTGAAGCATTACAGGATCTCTTTTGGGGTATTTTTCCGGCGGATTTTTCAAATATTATGAAATAAAAACCGAATCCGTTAATTTTGTGAACAGGGATTTGAACCCTGGACCTTTGACTCTAAATGTCACAGCCCTACCCACTGAGCTATTCGGACAACAATATAAAAAGTTACTTATTTCGTATTCGTTCAATATTCTCCTCCACAATGATGCCACCACATGCAATTTCGCAAAGCAGTCATAGACTGCCACAGTGCTTATTTACGCCATTCAATTTTTCAACATGAATGCGCTTTTGCGATTCACTACTTTTTGGGAACACTGAACTGTTCGATATATCGAAACTCACTTGACAACATTGCTTTTCGAACGGCACTTGTTCTTAGTTCCAACTTTCTCCGAGTGGTGGCGCCACAGGTTGGTCACGTGACCGGATGTGACATCATAAATCCTAGATGGCGGCTGCATAAAAGTTGGGGTGGGGGTGCCAGACTCCTCTTTTCCCTACTACTAGTAACGTTCTAAACTTTTGGAAATCTAGAAGCCCAACGTCCGTATTTACCTACTCGATAGATGGTGAGACCATTTCTGTTTCGGAATCAGTGAAATACCTCGGGGTAACCTTGAATCGTGACCTGTCTTGGGACACCCACATAAGACGACTGATAGGTGCGGCAAATAAGAAGTTGGCTTTTGTGCGTAGGATAGTCAGGAAAAGAACGGAAAAGGTGAGAGAATCCTGTTATTTATCCTTGGTTAGACCTCAAATGGAATACGCAGCAGCGGTTTGGGATCCATATCAGAGGGGACTCAAAGGATTTAGAAAAAATACAGTGGCCAGCAGCTAGATTCGTGAAAAAGAATTACGATAAAAACAGAGCGTTACGTTACTCATTAGAGAGTAGAGTTGGCCATCGTTGAAAGATCGTAGATTACAGGCGAGATATAAACTTCTAGATAAATATAGGTCGGAGATATTCGTAAATGAAATGAAGGATATTATTCGACAACTAACGTATATCGTACGGAGGGATAATGAGGACAAGATTCGCGAAATAGTTAGTATGACGGAAAGGTATTAGGAGTCCTTTTTCCCTAGGACTAAACGTGACCACAATAGATAAGTGTATAATAATTAGTTAGGAACTTGGTGCGCGGCACCCCCTGCCAGCCACCGTCAAGGTGACTTGCAGGGTAATATGTAGATGTAGATGTCCCTTGGCTGTTGGAGATACCTGCGATAAATACTTATAACAGTACTATAACAGTACATGAAAGAATCAGCGATTATATGCATTATTATTGGTTCAGCTTTGACCTAGCGATCGCCGGAATAGACACTGAAGATTAAGACGCCATGAGAAAGGTTTGGTGAATATGAAAGGATGAGCGTAGACTCGGGTGGTTTCCGATTTAAGAGAGCCAAATTGGCGATAATGGTTCGTATGTGCGTGTCATTTATACGGTAGATGCCTGGGCGACTAACACGACACCGAAACCCCTTACCTAAGATCGAAATAGCGAAATACATCATCTAACGGGGTTTTTGTTAAATGTCATGATTTCCTATCGATGCCAATTGCCTCTCCAGCGAAACAGCTCATTTCTGACACGTTGATTTCTGAGATTAGTAAAATCGTATTTCGCTATCCGGAATCAAACAGATAGCAACGCGCCGGACGAAATATTTTAGGAGTCGCTAAGAGGCATCTCTGTTATGGATCTACGTCAATTTGTCGCAAGACAAATTCTTCGCAAATTCAGGAACCGTTAAGGAAATATGAAATATTTTTCTGTTATTTTCAATGTCACGATTTGCATAGTGAAATCCCGAGGAGTCGCGCGTTGGCAGTGAAATGTCCCGCCGTCCAAGACGCAGATGAATTTTCGTCCGACTTTTTTTTCATATGCTATAAAAATATCTGGCAATAATTTCTTGGTAAATACTCTTCTCACTCAAACACAGGTAACTTTTTACCATTTCCATTCTTTCCCTTATAACATAGCCGTCTACGACTACTCTTCCAGTATTGCAGCAGGGATAACCACGTATAAACACGAAATAAAATACAAATGAAAATGTTGTGTGGGACCCTCTGCGGCCTCAGATTCCGTAGTGAAGGAAGGGATGGCTTTAGATATTTGTCAATACGAAATCGATATATCGATAAATCGAGGAGAATAAATAGGTATCTTTAACCCTCCGTCAGCCATTTAGGATGAAACGAAATCAGATAACATAAATAAATAAGATATTTTGGAAGAAATGAAAATATAACACCACCACCAAGATTCAGACCTATTTATTTAACGAACACCCTTTCCCTTCCCATTCTCAACTCGGATTCTGTTTTAACTGTTGCAACGCAGTCTCAATTCGCCTCATGCGAATGCGAGTAAAGAAATCTTTATCTGCGACAGATTAAAATTCTAACGTTATCTTATAGTAAATTTTATGCCAAATCTGATTATGCATTTATAAACATTCTGAAAAATTGGCAAATACCTTAAAAGTTTAAATAAATTTTAAATGTCTATTTTTATATTCTGCGTATATCTTCCTTCCTTATATATACAACGTCATATTTCGGCTTCTATTTAATAAGAAGGATCACATTTTTACTTAACTTCCATAATGATTTCGAATAACGACAAAGTAACGCAAGAATAAATAAAACATATGAACTGCCTTTAAAAAAAATAAAAATCGTAACATTTATCTAAAAATTTCAGTCGAAACATAAAATAGTTGACCTGCGGGAAACTTTTCCCTAATTGGTTTAATGGGGTATGAAAAAGCCAGACGAAATGCTAGGGTAAGGTCGATTCGGATTCAGAAAAGGACGAAGCACTAGAAATGCTGTAAGGGTATTAATAAATATTTCAATGTCGCTGATTATTTCACTCGCTTATTGTACTACCTTAATCTCATAGAATGTAAGTTATCCAGAGACTGAAAATATCGTGTCATATTTCGAAATGTGAATGTGACGTTTTTTAGTTCTTAAAAGTGTGAAATTGAAACATATACTTATCCCTTATAAAACAACTTTCTGTCATTAGAACCATATGAGCAGTAACATGAAAAATTTCGTTGAAATTGGACATAAGGGGAGAGAGATATCGCAGTTTTAATAGTTGAGAACCTCAGACGCGTGGAAAAACAAAGCTTTTTTTGTTATTACGAGCTTTGAGTGATTTCCTTCCCACTATGCCCCTCCCATCATCCCACCCCCCCCCACTACCCCCCCACTATCCCCTCCCCCCACTATTCTCCTCCCGCTACCCCCCTCCCCCCACTACCCCCCTCCCCCACTACCCCCTTCCACTACGATACTACGATAAGTGACGAGGATATCGAGAGTGTTTGGTGCCGCATAGGTAAAGATGGCTCCAAAAGGGTGTTCTTTGGTCGTTTTACAGGCCAACTAACGCTGGTGTAGATTGTACTTTAAATCTCGAGAAACAACTATCAGAGCTTCCAGTCACTGGTGAAACAGGTTCTACCCCTGACGATGCCCACCTTGTGGGCGAAATGCATTGGGTTTGCAGCCCTCTAGTTGTTTTGGCTAAAGGAGTATTCTACTTTTGAAAGCTTAGAATGATAGATTAAGATGGAATCGTTATAGTCGGTGGTGACTTTAACTTACACTCAATTGATTGGGAAAATCGATTTCGAATCTAGAGGTAAAGAACGCGAATCCTGTGTGGCATTAATCGAAACATTCTGCGAGCACTCTCTTATTCAATTACTCAGAAAGCCAACGCGATCGGGAAACATATTAGATTCATTAGCAACTAACGTTCCAGAAAGAATAAACAAAGTCACCATTGAAGATGGGATAAGTGATCATCTGGCCATATATGCAGAGTGTAAGTTGAAAATCGATGGGCACCCTAAGCCTCGAAGAAAGTTTTATATATTCGCTAAGGCAAACTTTTCAAGGTTCAGGTCGCGCCTACGAGAAATAATGCCTGGCTTCCGTGATATGACCGAGCGATCAGGTGCTGAGTCGTCATGGCCACTATTATAGGATATAATGCTCGAGGGCATCGATAAGTACATTCCAATTAAATTGAAGGTCGACAATATAGAGCCACGTTGGTAGAATAAGCAAGTTAGGAATGCACTTAGGCGTCAGAGAATAAGCCACGCGAAAATAAAATATATGCCGTCTATATCATCCGACGAATATAGAGCAACTGAAGTTAAGACGTACAAGGAATCCAGCGCTAAAGCAGGAAATACTATGCGCGAGGCTTTTACTAACTTCCGGAATAAGGTATTAAATAATTATTTGAAGGATGACCCTAAAGCGTTTTGGTCCTATGTGAGAGAGGTCCAAGGTAGAGGCCCTACCATACCTTCCCTGCGTAATGACTCGGGTGCCGTTATTCATGATAGCGTAGAGAAAGCCAACCTGTTAAACAGACATTTTGTAAAAGCATTTATAGCCGTCAGCGACCATTGCGGACATTATGCACCCGCAATAAGAGGGGACTTGATGGACGATATAGTATTTTCTGAGGTGGGAATAGCAAAGCAATTATGTTCCATCAGACGTAACAAAGCCACTGGCCCCGAAGAAATTTCTGCTTGCGTTTTAAAAGAATTAACTGAAGAAATAGTACCTTTTCTTCGGATAATCTTCGAGAAATCCATTTCTCGCGCAGAGGTCCCTAGCGACTGGAGGTTAGCGCACGTTACCCCAATTCATAAGGCCGGCGACAAGGAGAACCCAGAAAATTACAGGCCGATTTCTTTAACTTCGATATCGTGTAAGATTCTCGAGCATATATTCGTTAGCAACATAATGCGATTTCATGATAGTAATTTATTGTTAGATGATTGTCAACACGGCTTCAGGAAAGGTTGGTCTTGTGATACTCAGCTCGGTCTTTTTGTTAATTGTATACTGAGAATCGGAGAAAAGAATACGAAGGTTGATGCGTTCTTCTTAGATTTTAGTCACAGAAAGTTAATATCGAAATTAGAAACCTTAGGCGTTAATTCTAAAATCGTTGGTTGGATCCGTGAATTTTTAAATCATTGGAAGCAGAAGGTTGTTATAGATGGGAAATCTTCGAAGTTAGTGGAGGTTGTCTCTGGCGTTCCGCAGGGTAGTGTAATTGGTCCGTTATTATTTCTAATTTATATAAACGATATCAGCTCAGTAGTCAGAAGTAAAATTCGGTTTTTCGCGGACGACACCGTCATCTTTAGAGAAATGAGCAATCCGGAAATGACATAGAAGCTATTTCTGCATGGTGTAAGGAATGGCAGTTAGAAATCAACCAAAAGAAAAACTGCGTAATCAACTTCTGGAGAACCAAGAGTATCTCGTTCGATAATAATTATTCGTTGGACGGAGTAGAGATTCCAGTTTCAGACTCGATTAAATATCTCGGACTCACGATCCATCGTGATCTGTCATGGGACACCCACATTCGCCGATTGATAGGTGCATCTAACAATAAGCTGGCCTTTATAGGGAGAATAGTTCGAAATAGCTCCGAAAAAGTGAAAGAATTATGTTATATATCCTTGGTTCGACCGCAGGTCGAATATGCTTCAGCTGTGTGGGGTCCCTACGAAAAGGGACTCACTAACGAGATAGAAAAGGTTCAGCGCAGGGCAGCTAGATTTGTAAAAAGGAATTGCAATAGTAAAGTAAGCGTAGCATCATTAATAGAAATGGACATCGTTAGAGGATGCTAGATTTAAACTACTGCAAAAATTTATGTCGGAGGGACTAGCGAATGAGGTATTAGGACTTATCAGAAGCCCGACGTTTCTCGGAAGGCAGGACAGTGAGGATAAGATTCGCGAGATCGACTGTAGTACGGAGCGATATATAGGATCGTTTTTCCCTAGGACGATAAGAGAACATAATAGGAAAAGATAACGTAGGAAAACTATGGACACTTGGTGCATTGCACCCTCTGCCATCCACCAAAAAGTTGACTTGCAGGGTGTCATGTAGATGTACTCAAGGCGCACATGCCATCTAATTCACGTGTTACAAGAGCAGGAACGTGAGGATTGTCTGACGCTGTCCACAAGGTTCTTCAAGGAAAAGCTGAATGAAGATATTGTTATCCAGCGACTGTGTCGAGAATCGGGCCATTTAAAACATCAAGTCCACACCCTAGGGCCATGATTGTAAGATTTATATCTTATCAGGATAGAGATAAGGTGTGGAGAAACAGACGACTCCTGAAATGGTCCAAGTTCCTCGTCACCGAGTCCCTAACCTCAACTAGGAAGCATCTATTAAGTAAAGTGAAGGCCCTAAAGGTGTGTGGACTCAAGACGGCAAAATCGTTGTGCTGATGTAGAAGAATTCAAGCGGGTTTAGTCGACACGGGAATCCTCTTCGAGGGACGGGCGCCGTTAAACATCTCGACGAGCAGGAGCGGACCATAGCTTACGAAGACTACTACAGTTTGAAGATTGAAGTGTGAAGTTGAAGTAGAAAGTGTTCACTCTCCTACCCTCCTTTTATTTTTATTTTTGCTATTATTGCATTCCTTCTTATCCCCAGTGTAAGTGTTGGTGAAAGTGATTTAAGTGTGTTGTATCCCTTAATCGGAATTAAAATGATTTATATATATATTTATTTTTTCTTTTTAAGTGCATCCCTTCTAATCCCCGATCCCCAGTGTTAGTGTTGGTGAAAGTGATCTAAGTGTGGTGTATCCATTAATCGAGTTAATATTGATATATCGGTAGTCTCAAAATTTTTGTGAGTTATAGTGATTCCTATTTTAGCTTTATTTGGTAAAATAACCATTGTTTATTGATAATTTTTCCACACTAACTGAAAAAGTCTTTATAGCCAGTGATTCATGTAATTACCGTTGCGTGTGTTCAATTCTGTATTCTGTAGTTCATTTCCAGTTTTATTTATCCCTGTTCGAAATAATGTTGTTGTCTAAAAGGTATTCACGCGTTGTATTTACAGCTACTTCTCTACATTTTCCGTGTTTTTCCCATTTTCACATTTACATAATGGGTGAATCATCACATACTTCTGGTCATCCCTCAATATATCTATCGCCCGTTCCCTTCACGTCTCAACTCAACCCTAATGCATCTCCATATGTAACTGGTACTCGCTCACTGTCTCACGCTGTGCGTAGAGAACAAATCCTCAACCCTTGCGCCCCGGAGTTCATACCTGGATTCCCTTTCCCTCTCTCCCTCTCTCTCTCCCTCGGTGTCAAAGTAGATGAAACTATCCTGGGCTCCTAATACCAATAAAATTTGTAGTTCCATCAACTCCTCCTTGCACTCTCTCAAAAGACTCAAAAAATTATTACCTAATTCCTTACCTAAATTCTTATTGACCACACTCCTATTTCCTCACTTTGACTATTGTGATGTTGTTTATAATGATCTCTTCTGTGAACTTGCCTTAAAACTACAACGCACACAAATCTCCTGCATGAGATTCACAGGTGACCTTAAAAAGAGTGATCACATTGGCGAACAATACAATAATCTTTCATGGCTCAAACTTGACGCTCGAATGAAATTACATTCCCTGATGTAAATGTACAAAATCCTTCCTTATAACAAACCTGACTACCTCTCTTCTCTCTTCAATGAAATCAATACAGTACACAAGCGGGATACTAGAGGCAAAAATAACCTCCTTATTCCTCATCACAGGACGAACATGTACAATAAATCCTTTCAAGTCTCCGGTTGCCGACTCTGCAATAACTTAGATGAGAATTTTAAAACATCTCCCTCTTTAAACTCATTCAAACGCACCTGTGTCACTCACTTTCTAAAACAACAAAGTAATCATCTCTTTACACTCCCCATTAATTATTCTTACTCAAGTTTTTTGTTATGTCATATATTATTTAGTATTTTTTAATATAATGTAGTATTGTTTTTATATATTTTTTGTATTGTTTTTATATATTTTTTCTATTGTTTATATTTGTTGGTTGTTTTTATTTTTTCTATTGTTTAATATTATTTTGTATTGTATTATATTAGTTATGTATTTATATCATTTCCTGCTTTCTTATAATATGCATGTCCCAACTACATTCTTTATATTCATTCATTGTATATATTTCGTGTATATTTCATCACATTCTGTATACTTGTATATTTCTTGTTTACATTACGTTACCTTTACGTGTACTTTTTTATGACGGTATATAATTACGCTATATATACGAACTCTCCCACTGTACATACTCCTTTCTATTTAATGTTGTAGTTTTGTATTACCATATGTAAACTATCTAGAGTTTTCGCTTGTTTTTCACACGCCCCTTCTTAGTGGGTGTTTTCCTGCGTGGGTTTTACTAGGGAGGACATGCCGGTATTTACCTAGGTTTTCCCCACAAACTCAAATCTGTATTCAATTTTATCATTTTACTTTGTATGATTTAGGTACATAATGTTTATATAATGTATTTTGTTATACCATACTTTATTCTTTTTCTTGTATTTATTATATTGATGAAGGGTTAAATGTAAGAATGGACCTTCTGGTCTAAATTTCGCCCGAATAAAGACTATTATCTATCTATCTCCTATCTCCCTCCCTCTATCTCCCTCCCCTTATCTCCCTCCCCTTCTCCCTCTCTTCCCTCTTCCCGCTATCTCCCCCTCTCCCCCCTCTCTCGCTTTCTCTTCATCTCTCCTCTCTTTCGCTCTCTCCCCCTCTTTCGCTCTCTCCCCCTCTTTCACTCTCTCCCCCTCTTTCGCTCTCTCTATCTCTCTCGCTCTCCCTCTCTCTCTCGCTCTCTCCCTCTCTCTCGCTCTCTCCCTCTCTCTCGCTCTCGCTCTCTCCCTCTCTCTCGCTCTCTCCCTCTCTCTCGCTCTCTCCCTTTCTCTCGCTCTCTCCCCCTCTCTCGCTCTCTCCCCCTCTCTCGCTCTCTCCCTCTCTCGATCTCTTCCCCCTTCTCGCTCTCTTCTCTCTTCTCGCTCTCTCCCCCTCTCGCTCTCTCCCCCTCTCGCTCTCTCCCCCCTCTCGCTCTCTCCCCCCTTCTTGCTCTCTCCCCCTCTCTCGCTCTCTCTCTCCTCTTTCGCTCCCCCTCCTCTCTCGCTCTCTCCCCCCCTCTCTCTCGCCATCTCCTCCCTCTCTCTCGCCTTCTTCCCCCTCTCTCGCTTTCTCCGCCTCTCGCTTTCTCTCCACCTATCGCTTTCTCCCCCCCTCTCGCTTTCTCCCCCCCTCTCGCTTTCTCCCCCCTCTCACTTTCTCCCCCCTCTCGCTTTCTCCTTCCTCTCGCTTTCTCCCCCCCTCTCGCTTTCTCCCCCCCCTCTCGCTTTCTCCCCCTTCTCGCTTTCTCCCCCCTCTCGCTTTCTCCCCCCTCTCGCTTTCTCCCCCCTCTCGCTTTCTCCCCCCTCTCGCTTTCTCCCCCCTCTCGCTTTCTCCCCCCTCTCGCTTTCTCCCCCCTCTCGCTTTCTCCCCCCTCTCGCTTTCTCCCCCCTCTCGCTTTCTCCCCCCTCTCGCTTTCTCCCCCCTCTCGCTTTCTCCCCCTCTCGCTTTCTCCCCCTCTCGCTTTCTCCTTCCTCTCTCTTTTTCCTTCCTCTCTTTCTCCTTCCTCTCTCTTTCTCCTTCCTCTCTCTTTCTCACCCCTCTCGCTTTCTCCACTCTCTCTCCCTCTCTCTCCTCTCCCTCCCTCCCTTTTCCCCTTCCTCTCCCTCCCTCTCCCTCCCTTTTCTCCTCCCTCTCCCCCTCCAATCCCTTTTCATCTGCCTCTTCCCCTCTCTCTCTCCCTGTATCCTTTTTGCCATCTCCCCCTCCCTCTCACCCTCCCTATCCCCCTCCCTCTCCCCCTCCCTATCCCCCTCCCTCTCCCCCTCCCTCTCCCCCTCCCTCTCCCCCTCCCGCTATCTCCCCTTCTCTCCCTCTCTCTTCCCTCTTCCCGCTATCTCCCCCTCTCTCCCCCTCTCTCGCTTTCTCTTCCTCTCTCCCCCTCTTTCGCTCTCTCCCCCTCTATCGCTCTCTCCCCCTCTTTCGCTCTCTCCCCCTCTTTCGCTCTCTCCCCCTCTTTCGCTCTCTCCCCCTCTTTCGCTCTCTCCCCCTCTTTCGCTCTCTCCCCCTCTTTCGCTCTCTCCCCCTCTTTCGCTCTCTCCCCCCTTTCGCTCTCTCCCTCTCTCTCGCTCTCTCCCTCCCTCTCCCTCCCTCTCCCCCTCACCATCTCTCCCCCTCCTGCTATCTCCCCTCCCTCTCCCTCCTTTCTCCTCTTCCATCTCCCTCCATCTCCCATCCTCTCTCTCTCCATCTCCCATCCTCTCTCTCTCCATCTCTCCCTCTCTCCCCTTCTCTCGCCGATGTCGATCAAACTTGGCATTGTGACTCCTACGTTCCCCTAAATGAATACGGAATGGTCGGAATTCCTACCTGGTTTCCCACAAATATGTTATTTGAGCTTTTCCTCTTTGTTTATTTAATAGAGAGTTATGCGCCATCTGCCGGTGAGTTTAACGTTCCAACGTTCCTTACGTCCCTTATATTCTTTATTGGCCACAGAATGCATCGAAATCTGGAAATCTTTTGTTGTTTCTTTTAAGCTGAAGGGCTCCGAAGCATTACTTTTTCTTCGAAGCATCACGGTTCGATTCCAGCTGCAAGTTTTCTGTCGTTAATTTTCGTTTGAAGTAGTCTTGGGAAGTAATCGAATTTTCATCTCCGATTAAATTGTCAGTGAGATGAATATATTTTTTACTAGCAAATATACCCGGCGTTGCTCGGATTTTTAAATCAAAACAAAAAACTTGAAGAAGATTTGAGAATGAAGTTTTCAAACAAGTTACATTTTAATATTTGTTGGCATACAATATTTATTTACTCCCATATTTTGCCCAAATAAATAAAAGATTCAAGAATATAAACATTCCTATCATTAAATATATCGCAGGACAACCTAATCGCCAATGTTATGAAAACCCTTTTATATTAGCCGAGACGAAATTTAGGTGATAACATTTAAATTACCTATATTGGTAACACTGATCGACCCTAGTCCTAGTTTTCTACACAATTTTCATTTATCTATATGTCTACCAAACTTTATGAAAACACGTTGGATAGAATCCGAGATCGGGATTAACGTATTAAAATCTTTAATTCTTATAGACATAGGTATCACTGACCGTTCTGGGCTTTCGAAATACTGGATTTCCATATATAAACGGATATTCATGATGCCATTTGTTTTTCCTTAAAAATTCTTACGAGACATTCATTCCGCATGATTTCTATGAAATTGCATGGCATCCAATCGCTCCTCTTTAATCGATTGGAGCACATACGCATACCTATATTTTTATCTAAAAACCATCCGGCTAAATGCCATGGTCACTGGTTACAGTGACAAATCCCGAATAAACCCTTTCAACTTCTCTGCAGAATATTTTCTAAAGCAACATTCTTAGATTCGCGGGCAATATACTTGGCAATTATAAACACTATTTATACTAAATATAAATCGGAGCTAGGGGTAGTATAATTAGATTTAAAAATGTATCCGTTTATTCCTTAGCATTTCTCTTGACAAAATGTGCACTTACACAAAATGAAAGGGAAATCCTATGTTTTTCAGTTTTGAATTTCAAATAAAAAATGTAATGATGTAAATTAATGGATTAAATATTGACGATAAATCGTGTTCGGATGTAGTACAAAATCCATTCTTTCGCACTGATATCCGATTTTCGTCATAAAATCAAGTTATTCTCCTTAATAAAGGAATTATCCAATAGAGGGCGTTTGAAGATGCCGGGAAATCTTATTATTTAATTTATTTTTCACATGTATTATTTGTTCCATGGAAAATTCAGCAGCAGCAGCAGCATCTTTATGCAGTGCTTAAAGTATTTCTAATTCTAACACAACCTGGTCACCCGCTGTCAATATCTTTGCTATCAGTGTCACTCGTTCCTTAATTTCCGATCGAAGACAAAAGTCTACATAAAATATACTCACACTAATGTTTCTCCTTGCTGCAGAATTCTCTAATTTTCCTAGAAATCACGCTTGTCCACGAAATCGCGTCACCACAAACAGTTTAACGTGACCTAATCTGATCAAAAAAGGTTTTCACGGATTCTCATTGCTCGAGCATTAATGCTGCATGCGGCGGCGCTCGAATAGGCTCAAAAGCGAGCAGGAGGCGACAGTCATGAGGTAATTCGACACCACGGTGAAATTTATGTAGGAAAGGAATATCAGAGTAGGTTTGATGAGGTTGAGGTAGATAGGGAGAATGATGGAGAGAGTGAGTGAGTGAGTGATTGAGAGAGGGAAGGGGAGAGGGAGGGAGGGTGAGGGGGAGGGGATTGGGAGAGGGAGGGAGAGACTGATGGAGGAAAGTGGAGAGGGTTGAATAATCGAGGAGGGTTGGAAGAGGGCGAGCAAGGTGAAAAGCGACGGCGATAGGAGATGGGACGGAAGAAAGAGGGAGAGATGCGGAAATGGAGGAAAAGGGAAGGATAACTAGAAAAAAGATGGAAAGAGGTGGAGGCGGTGTGTGGCGGAAAATAAAGGGGCGAAAAGTGGCGAGGAGAAAGGAGAGGGAGGGAGGAAGGGAGAGAAGGAGAGAGAGAGAGAGGAATAGGTTGGAGATTGAAGAAAGAGAGACTCCTTCCATCCGACCGCCTCCTGGCAACCACCTCCACAACCCGCCTCAAGAATGGAAGTGCGGCAGCGATCAATAATCTCCGTATGGAGGAGTTAGTGTTAGGGCGAGGAGGTGGTGAGGAGGGGGCGTGGAGGGGGCGTGGAGAAGGGGACGTGGGAGAAGTCGGAGAGGGGAATGCCCTCGGTGCGGGGCAGAGGGGCGACAGAGGGAGTGGGAGGAAGCGGGGAATGGTAGAAAGGAGGGGATGGAAGGGAGGTAGATAGATAGATAATCGTCTTTATTCGGGCGAAATTTAGACCATAAGGTCCATTCTTACATTTAACCCTTCGTCAATATAATAAATATAAAAAATGGTGAAGTAAGATATTAAAATACGCATAACATAAACAGTATATACCTAAATCATACAGAGTAAATATATATATATATATATATATATATATATATATATATATATATATATATATATATATATATAAAATTGAAGACAGATTAGAGATTGTGGGGAAAACCTAGGTAAAACAGGCATGTCCTCCCTAGTAAAACCCACGCAGGAAAACACCCACTGAGAAGGGGGGTGTGAAAAACCTGCGAAAACCCTGGATAGTGTACATATTATAATATAGTAATACAACATTAAATAGAAAGGGGTATGTACAGTAAGTGTTCGTATATACAGCATCGTTGTATACCGTCATAAAAAATACATATATAGGTATTAACGTAATGCAAACCAAGAAATATAATACAATAATTAGGCAGAATAAGATGAAATATACTTGAAATATATACAATGAATATGGAGATTGTTGTTGGATCATGCATAACATAAGAAAGAAGGAAATGATATAAAATTACACATATGATATAAAACAATACATAATAAAATAAAGTAATACGAAATAATATAAAACATTACAAAATGATATAAATCAGCATAAAATAGTATAAAACAATACAAAATGATATAAATCAGTATAAAATAGTATGAAACAATACAGAATGATATAAAACAATGAGAATTAGTATAAACACTATAACTTAGTAGACACTAGACAATGAAAAGGTAAAGTCGAAGGAGGCGTACATTTTGAGAACTCGATAAACTGCGAAGAAATTCATTAATGTTCATTAAGTAAGGAAGAGTGAAGGAAGCCGTCTTGCAATAGGTAAGAAGAAAATGTTAAAGCTGACCTGAATTTTGGGCAGAGAACAGCAATTTAAAGTATTTATGTTTGAATATGTGGAGAGATGTTGCGTTTTGGAGGTCAGTAGGTAGAGCGTTCCAAAGTCTACAAGCTGTAACATGGAAGGATTTATTATAAATTTCCGTCCTGTGATGTGGGATCCGGAAGAGATTGGTGCCCCTAGTGTTGGCGTTGTGTACAGAGTTCATTTGGGAAAATTTGGAGTTCAGATACTGGGTTTTGAAGAGTTATAATTCGGTAAAATAACGAGAGGAGGTGAAGACGTCTACGAGCTTCATTGCGAAGCCAGCCTAACGTATATAGAGGTTGAGTGACATGGTCTCTCTTTTGGAGATCACAGATGAATCTTACGCAGGAATTTTGTGCACGCTGCAATTTTAGAGATAGCTCGTTAGATAGATCTTGATAGACCGTATCGCAGTAATCGAGGTGAGGAAGGACAAGAGCGGTGATAAGTCGCTTGCGAAGGGAGAAATGGGTAATGCTTTTAATTCTTTTAAGTGAATGAAGTGAACTGTTAACAGTATTACATAGTTTAGTTATATGATCAGTCCAGGTCAATGTGTCATTGAATACTATCCCGAGATTGGTTGCAGTTTTTTGGAATCGAATGACAGAGTTATTGAGCAGAATTGGGGGAAGTTCTGAGAGGTTTAATGACGAGAGAAGTTTGGGATACCCAATAATAATAGACTGACTTCTTAAAGGATTAATTTTGAGGAAATTTACATTGCTCCATTTGGATAAAGAAGTGAGGTAATAGTTCATTTTATCAATGATAAGAGGGAGATCAATAGTGCGAGAGTGCATATAGATTTGGAGATCATCAGCATAAAGGCGGTATTTACAGGGAGCAAGCTGAGAAGATATATCATTAATGTACAGAGAGAAGAGCAGTGGCCCGAGGGTGGAACCTTGTGGTACACCACGTGTCACTTTAATCCATCTTGAGGAATGATTGTCAGTTACGACCTTTTGATGGCGATCATTCAGGTAAGAACTAATTAAGTTTAGGGAATCTGAAGAGAAGTTAATGAGACGCAGTTTGGTTAGAAGTATGTTTACATCTACAGAGTCAAAAGCTTTACTAAAGTCAAGAAGAGTCATGATAGTGACTTTTCTTTTGTCCATTGCCAATCTGATATCGTCAGTGATTTTGAGGAGTGCTGTGGTAGTGCTGTGTGATTTTCGGAATCCTGATAGTAGAGAATCGAGGATATTATTACTAATTAGAAAATATGTGATTTGTTAATGTAAAACCTTTTCAAATGCCTTTGATAATACAGGAAGTAAACTGATGGGCCGAAAGTCAGTTATGTCAGAAGTAAGACTTTTCTTAGGTATGGGACGGACTATGTCGAGTTTCCATTGCGATGGGAATTTGTTTTGCATGAGCGACCAATTGAATATATGAGTGATGATGGGTAGAACTAGATGAATAATCTTATGAAGGAAAACTATTGGAATTTCGTCAGCACCTTGTGCTCTGGACTTGATTTTACTTAAACAATTCAGTACTTCCAGCTGAGTTACAGGAGAAAATTGGAATGGTGGTGATGCTGTGGTGGGAGGAGTGTGTTGAAGTAGGTGGTGTATGTGATTCTGTTTCATTTCGTTGTCATCAGGAGTTGGGGGAGTGGTGAATAGAGTGTTAAGTGTATCAAGGAAAATATGAGGAGGAAGTTGTGTATCCTTAGATTTTCCAATACCAAATAATTTTAAGTTACTCCATAGAGCAGATTGTGAAGAATTTGGACGGGTCAGTGAATGAATGTACCGAGTTTTAGAGTTTCTGATAAGTTGCTTAGTTTTTTAAATTGGTTGAATGAGATCTGTGTTTTTGTATTTTTGAAAATGCGGAAGGCATTGTCACGTCTCTTCATTATCAGTTTGATGTCGGTTGTGAGCCATGGTGCATGGGGCTTAGAGACTCTTTTAGTCTGTAATGGAGCGTGAATGTTGATTAATGACTGTGCAAAATTGTTGAAAGCCTCAACCTTGTCGTTAATGTCGTCCATATACTCAATAGAATACCAAGGCATGGCAGACACGTCAGCAATTAACTTTTCATTGTTGATGTTTTTGAGGTCCCTGTAGGTGATATATTTCTGCTTGTGAGTTGGGCACCTTATTGAATATGCAATGTATATTATATCATGTGCGGAGATTCCAGGAGCAGAGAGTTGGCCATGCGCGAGAACCTTGTCAGGATTGGCGGTAACGGCTAAATCAATTAGGGTAGAGGAAGTAGGAGTATGGTGAGTTGCATTTAGCGATAGAATACTAAGGCCTAGAGAGTTGAAGGAGTTATATAAATATGTCGAATCAGGGTTTGGTGCGAGTATATTGGCATTAAAATCGCCAGTAATTATTAAATGATTGTAATCGTTAATGTGATTAGAGATGACTTCATCAATATCGGATAGATGGCCAATTTTGAGTGGACGGTAGACAATACCGAAAAGTATTTTCTGTGAATAGATTTTCAATTCAAGAAAGAGAAATTCGGGTCTTTTGCTGTAATTACATTCTCTACTTTCAATAAATTTAGTTGAAATATCGTTTCTTACATATATTCCGACACCGCCGCCGCCTTTGCCAACGCGATCGTTGCGGTAAAGTAAAGTAAAGAAAAGGGGGGAATGGAAGGGAGGAAAATGGGGGAAGGCGTGGAAGGGAGGAAGGAGTGGATGGGGGAAGGGGTGGAAGGGAGGAAAGGGGGAAGGAGGAAGGGGTGGAAGGGAGGAAGTGGGGGAAGGAAGGAAGTGAGGAAGTGGGGGAAGGGAGGAAGGGTAGGAAGGTGGGGAAGGGAAGATGGTGTGAAAGGGGGAAGGGAGGAAGGGTGGGAAGCTGCTCCTCTGAGGCGGGTGCCGTCCACTTGGGCGTAATAAGGGCGTAATAAGGCCACTTAAGAGGGATGAAAATAAGAGAGGAATTCTCCTGAAAACAAAAAAATCGAAATGGAATTTTCTCCGGCCGCGGGACCCAAACTGAAAACGGTATTTGCCCTCCATCTCTCCCTCTTTTCCTCTCTTCGACCCTCTGTCTCTCTGCTTCTCCATCTCTCTCTCTCTCTTACTCTCTCTCTCTTCTTCCATCCCTCTCCTTCCTCCTTCTCTTCTTCCTCGATCTTTCTCTCTTCATCCTCCATCTCTCTCTCTCTCCTCCATCTCTCTCTCTACTCTTTCTCTTTTCCTCCCTCTCTTTTCCTCCATCTCTCTCTCTACGCATTTTCCTCTCTTCTCCCATTCAGCCGGTCGGATTCTCACCTCACGCCATTCCTCTTTTCCGTTCGAATCGACTTCCGGTTTATTAAAGAGCACTTGCGCAGCACGTACCCAGCGATCTCCCGACCATTGCCACCGCAACAAGCTGCGGCTTGGGAGCGCACGTTCAAAGGGTGTGGGGTGAGGGGGGATGGAGGGTGAGGGAGAAGTCAGGAGAGGGAGTAGAAGAGGTAGAGACAGACAGACAAACGACTTTATTTAGGGCGAAATTGAGACTATAGAGAGGGGGAGGGGCAATAGGTTGATTGGTTGGTGTAAAGATAGGGCAGTGGCGTAACTACAAATTCTTGGGCCCCCCGCGAAATTTTCGTATGGACCCCTTTCACATCAACCGTACTAAAATCATTCTACACTCGCTTGGAAAATGTTGATATTAATAATATAATGGACTTTTAAATGTATAATTTTATTTTCAAGTTACAGAGGAATAGCATATTTGACGAGTAAAACATTCTTTCGGTACAGTTCTTTCGTAAGACAAAATAAGTTAATGTTAACAAACAAACGTTTCAAAGCGTTATGGTGATATTTCCTTTGGCCTGTTAATTTATGACCTTCCGAATTAGATCATGTTATTATGATTTGTCCATCTACTTTGAGAAATGATTTTAATTTTCCGAAAGATTCTTGTAATAGCAGAATTGATTTAGGTTTGATATAGGAAAATAAGCAATTGCGAAACATTTTTAAAAAGATGAATAATGTATTCAGAGAGAAAAAACTCAGTTTTTTTCTTCTGATATAAGCTCTTTGATATATTAAGTAGAAGTTTAGCAAAGAAGGGAGTGAGCGATTGTAGGCATCTAGTGAATGCTTAAAGTCACATGAAAACTCGCCCCAACCCCTGAAATGCCATGAAATGTGACTTGAAATGGATTTGCGGCTTGACAAGAATAAAACTTAGATGAAGATGTGCAAACACTTATTATGAAGGAAAGTAGTCATTGGAGAAGTGTGCTAGAAGGGTGAATTAGTATTATAACCTAATAATTGGCCAAAAACAATTTAGGTTTTCGTAGATGTTCAGATAGACTATTTAAACAGCATAATGGTCATTTTCTAGGTCTCTCTAGCCAAATTTGATTTGGTTATGAGTGAGCATCTACGTCGAATAATATCGTCTGAAACCCACGTTCATTATTGCGGTAAAACGAATCAAAATGAATTAGTTGATATGCTAGGAGATTGTGTTCGTAAAAGCATATTTGAACGAGATAGAAAAAATTTCGTTACAAATAATAACGTAGAATTATTAATATGACTGCAGGAGGTCTTATTAATTAATAAACTAATTTTACTCTTACGAAAATTTCGATTTCTTTGTTTTTTATTTGGTCATTATCATCGTCATAGGTAGTCTGTCCTTAGACAGGCCCGCGGTTATTCATGGTTAAACCTGGTTCTCCATATACTCCTATTTTCCGCTGTCCACTTCATATCTTGATAACTCTCTTTCCCTTTCAAATCGTCTATCAGCTGAAACGTTTTCCTACCTCTTTCTCTTTTTCCATCTAGTTTTACTTCTAACGCGTCTTTTACCATTCTTTCTCTACTTAGGTAATGCCCAACCCAGTTTTCTTGAGTGAGGGGAGGGAAGGAGGAGAGGGTGAATGGAGGGAAGGAGGAAAGGGTGAGTGGAGAAAAGGAGGAGAGGGTGAGTGGAGGGAAGGAGAAGAGGGTGAGTGGAGGGAAGGAAAGAGATGAGTGGAGGGAAGGTGGAGAGGGTGAGTGGAAGGTAGGAGAAGAGGGTGAGTGGAGGGAAGGATGAGAGGGTGAGCGGAAGGTAGGAGAAGAGGGTGAGTGGAAGGAAGGAGGAGACGGTGAGTGGAAGGAAGGAGGAGAGTGTGAGTGGGCGAATGGAGAGAGATGAGTGGAGGGATGTTGGAGAGGGTGAGTGGGAGGAATGGAGGAGAGGATGAGTGTAGTGAAGGAGGAGAGGGTGAGTCGAGGGAAGGAGAGAGATGAGTGAAGGGAAGGTGGAGAGGGTGAGTGGAAGGTAGGAGAAGAGGGTGAGTGGAGGGAAGGAGGAGACGGTGAGTGGAAGGAAGGAGAGCGATGAGTGAAGAGGAGGTGAAGAGGGTGAATAGAGGGAAGGAGAGGGTGAGTGGAGGGAAGTAGGAGAGGGTGAGGCGAGGGAAGGAGAGAGATGAGTGAAGGGAAGGTGGAGAGGGTGAGTGGAGGGATGTAGGAGAGGGTGAGTGGAAGGAAGGTGTAGGTGAGTGGAGGAAAGGAGATATATGAGTGGAGGGAAGTAGGAGAGGTTGAGTGGAGGGAAGGAGGAGAGGATGAGTGGAGTGAAGGAGGAGAGGGTAAGTGGAGGGAAGGAAGACAGAAATGAGTGTAGTGAAGGAGAGAGATGAGTGGAGGGTAAGAGTAGAGGTTGAGTGGAGTGAAGGAGGAGAGGGTGAGTGGAGGGTAGGAGAAGAGGCTGATTGGAGTGAAGGAGGACAGAGATGAGTGGAGGGTAAGAGTAGTGGGTGAGTGCAGTGAAGGAGGAGAGGGTGAGTGGAGGGAAGGAGGAGAGGGTGAGTGGAGGGAAGGAGGAGAGGGTGAGTGGAGGGAAGCACAGAGATGAGTGGAGTGAAGGAATACAGAGAGGGTGAATGGAGGGAAGGAGAAAGATGAGTGGAGGGAAGGAGGACAGAGATGAGTGGAGGGAAGGAGGACAGAGATGAGTGTAGGTAAGAAGAGAGATGAGTGGAGGGTAGGAGAAGAGGCTGAGTGGAGGGAAGTGGGAGAGTGTGATTGGAGGGAATGACAGAAATGAGTGGAAGTCCGCGAGTATATAAATTGCTATTTATGGTCTCGTTGATAGAAAGTTCCGAACAAACGATTGTGTATTTTCTACGTCGGTTACGTATTTTTTCGTGTGTGAAGCGTGTTTGTTCCGTATAAAATCTTACTTCGAGATTACCTGCAGTTGAAAATTTTTTTATATGCAATTCTGCTGCTTATACTAGCTGAATGCACTACATTTCACACCGGAATATGTTGGGTGAAAGGTTTAAACAATAGTTTTATTTTTAATTTGAATGAGATGGAAATGTTTCGAATTCGGAGTGCAGGACTTTTTTTATTAGCATTTTAGAAGGTTATAGAATGGAGCTATCGGTTAATACTCTCCTACTGGGAATTTAATAATATTTGTTATTCATAAGGTAGAATTTCGCTTTCAATTCGTAAACGTTTGTTTCCTGATTTTATGCGATTTTATTGCTATTTTATGCGAGTTCTCTATGACAACTTACGTTGTTGACTTTCAAATATATCTCTTGAATTAAAAGTGTTTTTAAACAAATAGACGAATAACGCGAAATTTACCTAATTCATTTGCTTCACTTGTATTCTGAATGAGAATAGCCTTTCGCATTACATTAGAAGTCCATGTACGTCTAATGAATTAGATCCGTATACTTCCAAAAAAGTTTTGATTTTAATGTAAGCTATTAAAAAGAACTAACGAGGCTAGTCGAGGTTTCGATTTCATAGTATTTCTAGAGAGCCTGTGACGCTTTGCTGTCACATTAAGTTGATTTTGATTTTATGAAAATAATTAATTTGATCTGACACATTTATTTGACAAAAGATGTCAACTTCTTTCTTCGGAAATAGAGCAGAAGATTCTATTTATTACTAAACTTTATTAGGATTAAGGATAACTATAATTTAATTTTTATTTAATGTAATTTTTTAATTTTCCAAGTGATGTGATAAATAAAAATAACTTACCTTGCTAAGTTCTTTTAAACTTCTTACTTCGTTAATATTACAGAATAAACAGGCTCAACCAGGTTCAACATAAAGACAAAAATCAACATAAATTTAAACAAAACTGTGTAAAATGTTTTTCGCTAGTCTTAAAGAAATTAATTTAATCATTTTTTAAAGGATGCAACACTAACGAATAAAATGGTTCTGTAATTCAAAAGGGAAAGGTTCACTTATTCTTGAAAAATGTTCGAAATCCATGGCAACGAACAAAATGCTCGCGAGTATACACCCAATGTTACCACTTGCTTAAATGAGGTGGCCATGGTAACTGCCAATTCCCATTGTTTAAAAGTTGTGTTTTTTCGTATTAAAAACGTATTTTCCGGAAAATATGGAACGTAATTGAACATTTATGGTAACCAAAATGAGCTTCTTACTTTTTGCAACACAACCGTTTAAGTCCCGACTTCGTATCTAGATTCTAACTAATTTTAAAATTCTCGAAACTGATTCCAATGCTTTTCTTATGGAGTGCAGGGGTGTCGGAAAACCCACCTTAAAAAAGAAAGTATTGAACTTTTCCGGTTGAATTTCATACCGTTAAAGAAAGGGAGATTTCCGCATCTTTACAAATTATAGTTGTTAAAAATGGCCGAAACAGCGGCGGAGATATGAGCTTCCCAATAGGTTATAACCAGCGGTGTGCTGCCAAATATGTAACAACCGGCTCGCTGTTATCGCCTCCCCTGGCAGTTATGTATTTCACTTGGCATCTTAATTAGCAACCTTTTTGGTGGTCCTGAGTTCGCATTATCTGTTCTTTGAGGGAATTTGAATGGGTTTTAATAGAAACAAGACAATATTGTAAATACCAATTAAATATTTATTTTAAATGTTTTAACATCATTAATTATTATTATATTTTATGATTCATTTAATGCATTTATAACAGACGCCATATAGCTTTCTGATTAGCTGAAATATATTTCTCAGCCCTATGTCCCACTCTCGTTTCGGTCGCCAATTTGTGATTGTTTAGCCAGGATTTGACAAATGGAACTGCATCCAAATCCGGCAATTCTTTACCTATAATTTTGATTGTCATCAAATTATAAATGTGTTCCACTGAGAGATTTGTCCTTTCTGTCGTAATTCATTACGCTGAATCCTCTCTCTGCTTCCGAACTACTGATAGCAATTCTTTACCTATAATTTTGATTGTCATCAAATTATAAATGTGTTCCACTGAGAGATTTGTCCTTTCTGTCGTAATTCATTACGCTGAATCCTCTCTCTGCTTCCGAACTACTGATAGCGATTGTTTTAATCATCTTTTTAGCTCTCTCAATTGTAGCAGGCAAAGGTATATTTCGGATTCAATATTGAAATCGACAAAATCTCTAAAATCGTTCTAATCAATATGGTATTTCAAAATATCGTTCAATTTACGAAGTTTCCCTTCACTTTCTACCCACGGAGAAAATTTCATCGTATAACCAAATAGAACGATCTAACAAATTAAATAGACCTACCAAGTACACCTAGTTATGAAATTGAGCATTGGAATGGTCACTGCTCAAATTTATGTGATCTACAGATAAAAGGTGCATCATCATAGTTTTAGATATGCTGTCTAATAATTTATCCCTAGGCAATTCTGGAAATTTTATTTATTTCAAACGGTATATTTTTAAACGCGTCTGACTTAATTACATTTTTAACTTCTTCATGTTTTCTAATATTTTCTTTTAACATTTCTAGAGCTCTTATTGTGCGCCTTATCAATTTATCAGCCCTTTGAATATTTGTTTATCTTGATTGCAATGCATTTGAAAGTAATGTAAATTCTTCCAAAATGTCTATCATAAGAGCCAAATCTTTAATAAAATTCGTATTAGCTAATTTTTTGGCCATTCCAGAAAATTTTGGAATTTCTGAAAAATGCTTGTACAATGCGGGATATGCTCTTCAAACCGATTTTGTCGACCTTAAACTACAGGAAGCCCAACGAGGACCTAGGACGCACCCAATTTGGTTATTTCTATTTCCAGTTCTTTAGCAATGCGGTTCAGCTCGGCTAGACTTTTATTAGATTGATGATAAATTGAATAAATCCTATCAAAAAATGTTTTGAAATGATTTACCTGCAAAACCTCGTTAATGGAATCATCTAGAGCCAATTGTGGGCGATGGTTTAAGCAGTGCCAAATGATGATATTAGGAAACTTTTCTGTTGATTTTTTAGCGACTCCTGGTTTTCTGCCTAACATATTGCTGGCACCGTCTGAACAAAATTCTATGAGATTTGCCTGTAAAAAGTTATTGTCAAATCCATGGGCATTCAAACAACTCATTAAAGTGTTAAAAATTATTTCCCAAGTTGGTGATTTCAACTCCGTCAGAGCTAAAAAAACATCAAAGGTTCATTTTCAGACTGTATTTCGCATCGGATATATGTAACTAATGTAGTAACGTTAGCAATTGTTGATGCTTCATCAACTAAAATACAAATTTTCCCATTTTCACTTATGATTCTTTTAAACAGAGTACTTTTGATTTACCTCGCAATGTGTTCAACAACCCTAGTTGCAGTATATCTTGAATGAAGACAATTCCAATATATACGCCATTTTTTCATGTAATTCTACAGACGCGCCTACATCAGATAATGGGCTATTTCGCTTCACTAGACTATAAACGGTGTTGAAAATACTGACGGTTGCACTAAATGCCCGATTTCTTAAATTTTCAACTATGGTAGGTAAAGCTTGTTTTTTCAGATTCTTTGATAATATTTTGAAGTGAGCATTTGATGAAGAATGCTCTTTAATTTTTTTCGAAGAGAAACTTGCCTACTATTTTTATGGGTGCCATTTTCGATAGTAGAGCATGAGCCCATTCCTGTGATACATGAACATGTTTTTCGCTCTCTGTTCCTAATGACCCTATTTTCGAACAATATTTGCATCCTAGCCTTCTATCAGTTATAATTAGCCCTTCATTGTTTTCCAAAAATATGTGGCCTGCTTTTCTGACCAACAATCTGGATATGAAAATAATGATAACCTAGCCATAGTGGTTTGTGCGGATGATGGCGTTTCATCGGAAAAGTGCTTGCAAATGTCCGATGACTCCGTAAAGGATACTACATTTGCTGTAGCTTGTGCAATGTGAGTTAGACTGCTAGCCTTCTCTTCGGTAATGGAATCACAGCTATCTGATGATGGATTCATTGCTTCGTTGTAATAAAGGAAAATAAATCCAGTTGCCTCCTCTTCATCTTTCAAATATGTAGCTCCAGATTGAATATGTTTCCTAAAAATAATAAATTTAATATTGAAGAATATGATGCTTGAAATTTAAAAAGCAATTTTATTATTTCTTAATTTATATAATAACCTATTTTATCTCACAGTAAAACCATTACAAAAATGAAATCCAGTGGAATATCAGTTGAAGTTTTCCGAATTTAACGTAAATCCCATTTAAGTCTGACTTTTTAGAGTTAAGACAAAAGTGTTGCATAAATAGTAAAATAATTTGAATGAAATGCATGGAGATCTAAGAATGAGATTTGAATTTCCACTATAGCACAATTAATGCTGAACATATAATTCAATTAACTCAATCCAACTTAATTATAAAACTTGGCGCACGGTATCAACAACAATGTGAACATTGAATAATCATTACAAATTGAAAATAGTGGCACTTGCCGAAATTTGAAGATAAAAACACGCCGAACACTCAGAAAAGTTTGGAATTCCCGATGGGGAACACTTCCAAAGATGATGAAACCGGGAGTACAAAATATCACAGAAAAATGTTACAGTCACAAAGCTGTCGAATTTCTTTAACAACTTGTTATGCAAATGTCTAATTTTCCAATCCCCCGGTTTCCGGATTAGGATGCTTACAGTATTGACCTTTAAAATTGTATTAAGCAAAATTAGAACAAAATTTCTGATATAAAAATGGCTAATAGTAATATTCGCCTGTAATACATTCTTACTATAATAAGCGCAATAAAAAAGAGATGATGAATTTATAAAGGTAATGTATAAACTTTGTAAGCCACCATGAACGTAAGGCAGGGAAAAACGTAGCCTCCAGATAATGCGCAATTCTTAACTCAACAGCCGTCTCGCAGAACATCAAAAATGTCAACAAGCGGCTCGCGCGGAGCCGGTTGCAGCACGCCTCTGGTTATAACCAACATACGAAAGAGTTCGCCTGCGACGATTGCAGTAATATATTTCATTGTCAGTGCAATGACTAAATATATAAACGTCTATTTCCATTGATGCATATATATATATATATATATATATATATATATATAATAACTTAAGGAAAAGGAAAGGTAGTGATGAGGGTGGCAACAAGGTGTTGAAGGAAGCCCAGCGGTCACTTACCAAGTTAAGGACCAAGTTGGCAGGCTGCTGTGAGCGTCGATGAGAGACAAAAAACACGCACACAAAAAAAACACGTAAGCTTTTCGGGCATATGCCCTTCGTAAGCGATGGAGGTAGGGTAACAGAAAGTGACACACTGGGCGGGAAATGACAGGGTGGTGTGAGAAGGTTGATGATTGGAGGAGGCAGGGAGTAGGATGGGTGGATTGCCAATAAGGAGGGAGTGTGGTAAGGTAGAGCGCGAATAGCTACAATGTAACTGAGAAGACATTGTAAGGGGGCTAATAGGGTTAGTGAAGGTTGAGGCCAGGCGGGGAGAAAGAGTCAAGAAGATGTATATGGGCTAGTTCCCAATGTCGAAGAAGGAAGGCAGGGGTGTCATTGGGTAAGGCGCGAATAACCCTTACAATGTAACAACTATTGAAGGGGACATTGTGGGCATTGGCGTGTAATGCAACAGGGAGGGGACGTTTGAGAATAACGCTATTCCGGTGACTGTTCATACGGATATTTAACGGATTACTGGTGAGGTCTACGTAAAACGCGGGACATAGGGTACAAGTGAGGAGGTAAATGACGTTACGGGTGGTGCAGTTGCTTCTAGAGGTGATGGGGTGGGTGATATTGGTGAAGGGACTCGAGAAAGAAGATGAGGGTAGGTGGATAGGGCAAGTGAGGCAGCGAGGTTTGCCGCAGGGGTGAGACCCTATGGCAAGAGGCGAGGTAGAAGTGGGAAGTTCCTTCCTCCACAAGATATTTCCCAAATTGGGGGGCCGGCAAAAAGGTTGGTAAAGAGGGACTGGTGGGTGGAAGAGGTAAGAATTGGGTGGGCAGCATGGAGGATTGTTTTGAGGGCTTCGTGAATACCAGGAAGGAAAAGTATAGTAAGAGTGAGTGGAGGGTTAATGCAGGGTTAGTAGGTGTGTGTGGAAGGGATCCATAGTGGGTAGGCGTCATCGCCCTGTGGATCTGTTCGCGGACCAAGACTGGAGGGTAGCCACGTTTGAGAAGAGCGTCCTCGAGGACAGGGTAATACTGTAGAAGGGAAGCTCTATCAGAACAAAGCCTCCATCCTCGTCGAGCAAGGGCATAGGGGATAGAGGTTTTGGTATGAAGGGGATGACAGCTATCAAAGTGGAGGTATTTGAGGCTGTTGGTGGGTTTGATATGAACGCAGGTGCGAATTTTGCTGTCTTGAATGTAAAGATCGACATCCAGAAATGCGATGTGGGAGGTAGAGGATTGGTGGGTGAAAGAGTGAAGGATGGGAGGACAGGCGCGAGAGAAAGGAATTGAGAGAGTCAGGTCCATGCGTCCAAATGAGGAAGACATCGTCGATCTATCTCAGCCACAAAAGTGGTCTGAGTGGTACGTTGAGGAAGAGTTGAGGAATTCAATCTGGCAGTAGAGGATAATGTGTCTGCGAAAATGATAACGGCGACGTGGATGAGAAAGAGGAAAAGACGACAGGAGAGAAACGCAAAAATATAGACAAATAAGGGGAAAAAAGGACGGTATATGTATTAACTTAAGGAAATGAAAAGGTAGTGAGAGAATACTAATGTTTACGCATTTCCAGAAGTGCGGCAGATTCGAAATTTTTTTATTGGTAAAACTATGCGCAAAACCGACTAGAAAAATCTGATGTGGCCACCACATGATTTCTCCATATTTGTAATATTTCTAAAAATTTCAAATAATTTAGATAATAATAAATATTTTAAGAAACTGCGAGAAAATTTTATACTTTACAAAGAACAGAAATGAACTCAAACCATAGCCTTCTGATATTGGATATAGCCACAAAGCTCCAACAATTATGAAAAGAAAAAGAGGCGTTACTGAGACAACTAACCGTCAATTGTTAACAATAGTCGTCGGTAGGTGGCATGGTGGTGGCAGCTAAAAATATAAGATCTCTCTTAAACAACGCAATATATGGAATAATGTTTCAAACAAAGGTTGTAGAAAATGTAATTTCCTACACTTTTTATTCCACTACATTTATCAAATATTTACTTCTAGCAAGAAAGGAAGTGGAACTCCAGGAAATGATAAATAGACTAGTAATACCAGGTAGAAAATTCGGTATGGAAATAAATACAGAAAAAGCTAAGGTCATCCGAATATCAGGCAAAGAAGAGAATCTGAGCATAAGTATTGAAGGAAAGCTTTTAGAACAAGTTTCAGAATATAAATACCTTGGAAGCATCATAACACGAGAAACAATGTACGGATGAGATCAGAACTAGAATAGGAAAAGCAAAAGCGGCTTTCAGGAGAAAGAAACACCTACTTACGGGGAATATAAGTGATGATATCCGCAAGAAGTTCATAAAATGCTATGTATGGAGTATCGATTTGTGCGGCGCAGAAACATGGACGCTAAGGAAAAACGACATCAAATACATGGAAAGCTTTGAAATTTGGACTTGAAAGAGAATGCTGAAGATAAAATGGAAAGATAGGATGAAAAACGATGATGTGCTAGGAAGAGTCGGAGATGAGCGAATGATTATACAGACTATTATAAAGAGGAATGCAAACTGTGTTGGACATTACCTGAGGCAGAGTCTGCTCGAGATACGTGCGAGCTGGGTGGCTGCCCGGAGCGACAAAGTTTTCGGGGCTCTATCCCGATCATTTATCTATGGCAGTGGTTCCCCACCTTTTTGTAGGCGCGGCACTTTTTCAAAGATAAACATTATTTCGCGGCACCCCAGCCTTCAATCAATGCTTTTATATTCTCCCAAATTAGTATTAAAACCTTTGGATAATTCCATTTATTGGTATCACACCATATTTAATTTATTATAGATAAAATCAACGCCCTAGTTACCTGTAAACATCAATATTGTTGATTTATTTACAAAATGAATTTTATCGCGGCATCCCCTAAGAATGAGTTGCGGTGACCCAGTGTCCTACGGAACCTAGGTTGGTAACCACTGATCTCTTCATTACTGGCAAGTGAATGAATAATGGATACCAATTTTTATCGAGGAACAGGCTAGAATCTTGGGGGCAATCCTTTTAATTTTTCGTTATTAATAATTTTTATAAAGCGATGAGTACATTAACATGTACTATGTATACAGGATGTCTCGCGAACGTGTGCATAATTTCTGTTGTGGATTTTTTGATTTATTCTGCGCGAAAATGTCTATATAAACATTTGTCAAAATCTCAACCGTTACAGACCTACGAGGACATAAAGTTCGAGCTCCGATTTTTCATTTATAAGAAACTTACGTAATATGCATCGCACAAACACATTATTTTCACCTTCGGACTTAGATTAGAGAGAGGTATCTTTCTGTATACGGAGATGAGTTGTAAACAATAACGTTGGAGTAAGATTGGCTCAAAGTCTGATCTCAAAAACACTATTTTTCGTTACGCCAATTTTTGCGAAAAGCTAATGGAACCTTTACACGAAATGCTTACACCAACCATACAAATTTCACATACTGCCGAAATCCAGTTCTCGAGTTGTAAGCGAAAATATCCACAACCGCGTCCAAGGCATACTTTACAACGCTGTACTTACTTGTGCTGCTCTGTGGCAACAGGTACAACTACAGAAGTACAGCGTTGTACAGTATGCTTCACTGTTCCTTGCCGACCTCAGGCTGTTACGCTTGGACGCGGTCGTGGACATTTTTGCTTACAACTCGAGAACGGGAAATCGGCAGCATGTGAAATTTGTTTGGTTGTTGTAGGCGTTTCGTATAAAGGTTCCATTAGCTTTTTGCAAAAATTGGCTTAACGGAAATTAGTGATTTTGAGGTCAGACTGACCCAACGTTCCTCTAACTTTATTGTTTACAACTCACATTTCAGTAAAGAAAAAGATTCGTCTCCTTAATCTACGTCTGTAGGTATAAAGAATGTGTTTGTGCGATGCACATTTCGTAATTTTTTTACAAAACAAAAACCAGAGCTGGGACTTCATGTGCTCGTAATTCTCTAACGGTTGAGATTTCGACAGGTTTATATAGACTTTTTTTGCGCAGAATAAACCAAGGAATCAGCACCAGAAATTATGCACACGTTTCGCGGGACACCCTGTGTATCTCAATAAGCGTTAACGGAGTGCTATCTCGCCCGGAGCGTCCAAATTCCTCGGGCCGTCTCTGACCTGAGGAGAGAGAATATGATTGAAGACGTGTTAGATGGAAAACTAGATGTAAAAAGTGAATATTCGTCTATAAGCGTCTATTTTCCAAAACTATAGAAAAGGATACGTCTAAGAACCTATTCTGAATTATAATATTAAAGTCGTTTGTTTACTTTTTTCGCTCTATTATTTGCTACCTACAATTTCGTTCCTCTTCTGGGCTTACATTAACAGTGGGACTGAATGAGGGGTATTTCCTTACAGTCAAGTGCGTCAACGTTAACGGAATGCTATCTCGCCCGGAGCGTCCAAATTCCTCGGACCGTCCCTGACCTGAGAGAAAATATGATGATGGAAAAAGGAAGGAGTTAGGAAAATGTTTCAGCTGACAGACGATTTGAAAGAGAAAGAGAGTTATCAAGATATGAAGAGGGCAGTGGAAAATAGGATTATATGGAGAACCAGGTTTAACCATGAATAATCACCGACCTGTCTACTAAAAGACAACCTATGATGATTATATGTGTATATTAGGGTTGTCCTTATTTTTAGGTTTTGGAAAACTGGAGGGGGCTCGTTTTGAATCTGTTCCATTGTGAAAAAAAATAATTTTGGTAAAATTAGGTTAGTTTTGAATAATATTTAGGGGTCGCTACCAAGATCTGAAAAATCGCAATATATCATAATGCTAAACATAGGTGCACTCATTTTTAAATTAGTTTAAATTTTAAACTTATTTGAATTGAATTTTGAATTGTAGATACTTAGTATTGAAAATTGTGATGCAGCACCCATTGGTCAATGTTACGCAATACTGCAATGAATATCAACTTTCAGATGTACCCCTCAGAAATCCTGCGTAAGTTCACTTGCAGCAGCACTCTTTGTGTTATGTAATAGTCCATATCAGATCTTTTGGAACAATCTAGAACTGTCAAGAACGTTATAGGACCTTCATAAACAATCGTAAATCGTTCCTCAATTCGTGTAAGTCACATTCAGCATAGAGAAGCAACAGCTAAACAAATAATCTCTCAATTTAGTCCAACATTTCCGCTAGTTGTGCATTGGGATGGCAAGCTGATGCCAGATCTTACTGGAAAGAAAGTAGTTGATCGTCTTCCTATTTTAGTCACAGGTGATGCAGTAGAACAAATGCTCGGTGTTCCAAAAATTGCGGCTGGAACTGGATTGGAAATGGGCAAGGCTGCTGTTGAAACTTTGAAACTGTGGAATCTAGCAGAGAAAGTGAAAGGAATGTGTTTTGACACTCCTGTGTCAAATATCCGAAGAAAAATGGAGCATGTGTTTGGATTGAACAAAAATTAGACAAGAACATTCTCTACATTATTGGAAACTGTCTTCTTTGTCATCGTAAGTCCATCAGCGAGCCCAGAAATACTAATCTTCAAGGTATTTCAAGCTCATTGGGTGTCACTGGATAAGTCCGAATACAGAACTGCACTTGATGATGAGTTCACTGCCAGTGCTGTTTCCGATATTAAAGACAAAATAATCACTTTTGCTACAGACCAACCTAACCAGCAGCAACCTTGCGATGATTACAGAGAACTCCTGGAAGTCTCTGTCACCTTTCTTGGAAGTGAACCTTCTCGTGGAATTAGATTACTCCCTCCTGGTGCAATGCATAAGGATCGTTGGATGGCCAAAGCCATTTATGCTATCAAACTGTGGATGTTCAAAGGACAGTTTCCATTGAAGACAAAAGAGGAAGCTGGGATAAGGGACATAGCAATTTTTGTTGAGAGATTATATTTGAAGGCATGGTTTCAAGCTGCACTTCCAACTGCTGCGCCTTTAAATGACCTGATGCTGTTGAAGAATCTCCAACAGTACAAGACTACAAACTCAATAGTTGCCAACGCTGCTCTGAAGAAGCTTGTTCGTCATCTGTGGTACCTCAGCGAAGAGCTGGTTGCCCTTGCTTTCTTTGATAAAAAAGTATCAATAGATACATGAGCCAAATTGATTCAAGCTCTCCAAAATGATGGTAATGAGGACCACTCAAAGAGGGTGACTGTCGATCTGGATAGCATCTTGGAGAAAAATTTGGACTATTTTGTGTCAGCCAACACTTGGAGTTTTTTCGACATACTTGGTCTTGACTCGAAATTCACAGAATTGGATCCCGAACTCTGGGCTTCTGATGGGAACGACATTGCCACAGAAAAGTGCATCAGGTCCATCAATTGCATTAACGATGCGGCAGAACGCGGAGTTGCCCTGTTCGAGAAATACACTCGATTACACACCCAGGGTGAACAGCAAAAGCAATTTCTTCTGTAGGTTGTCAGCGATCATCGAAGGAAATATCCAGACTTTGCGAAGGGAACACTTGCCACAAACAATTAATATTCCACTGTGTCAGTATTGTTATGTTCATCATGTGACATGGAAATTACCAACTCTAAATTTTATATGCTTTGTACTGTATTGCATTTTGTTTAACCCCTCAACGCCGTCAGGCGTACTATTACGTCCTGCAAAAACTGTCCAATCGGCCGTCAGGCGTACTATTACGTCCTGTGTCAGTCCTAATTTATTTTATCTTTTGACGCTAGAGACTTCTTTAAATCTAAATAACCTATATATATATTGAAAGAGGAAGCGTTGTACTTCCCATCTATGTTTGTCCTGTATTTTTTTCTCTTTAAAAAAAATATATAATCAACGTTGAATTTATCGATAGAATTTTTAATTTTGCTATGATATGACGGTGTTTCTCCGTATAAAAGTCGCTTTTCAATGCAGCAAGGGACCTTTCCTTGGTGTTTGAAATGCAGTGTAGGAACTGGGTATCATTTCAAAGGAGAGCACGTTTTTTCTCCTCTTTTTTCCTGGTGGAGACATTTGGCTTATGTCATGCTACAAAGGTCTTCGTCGGTATGTAATGAAAGAAAGGAAAACATCTTATGTCTGTCTATGCACAGCTTATTGCAAATATTTACAATGCAATTCATGAAGAATGGAATTAGGTTGAGTAAAAACATTTCTGTAAACATTCCCTTCCATTACCGCGCAATCCTTCGTTCGTCAACGTCAAAACAGCTGATTTCAAAATCCAAGGCCGACATTCTTCCGATAATTTAGTGCCACGCCTCAAAGAGAGGCATTTTGTGAGAAGGATAATATCTGTCATATAATTTTCAAGACCTTAAGAATTTTATTTTAATCTCGACGAAAATTGCGGGGAATTGAGTATATCTATTTGTAAGTATTTGTTTATATATAATAAACGTTTAGTTTTGTGATAGAATTTTAGTTTTTACCACGGACCGACGGATTTTTGGTTTCTAAAGTTGACCCATAAATACCTGAGGAAAGGAAACCCACAAAATTGGGTTCCTTTTCTTTGACATTTGGAAGAAGACGAGGTCTGTTTTCCTCTTCAGATAAGTGCTTCGCTGTTGTGCTAGCAGGGCCAAAGCAGCGATGAAGCGAGTAGGCAAGAAGAGGACACGCCAGCAAAAATCACGAAAAGCTCCTCCATATATTTACACAATAGATTACTAGAAGTGTTTACTAAGTTATAAGGCATTTCTTGCTGAATCCAATTGCGCATGTGTACATTTTCTGAAAATATTTGGGCAGGACCTATAAGCTAAAGTTTTCCCTGTTTTATACAACGTCATATCTGCCTTTCCAATGAACAAAATGCAACTATTTCTTCTATGTGACATCTCTAATGACTAAAAATGATGACTGTATAACTAAAACGTTTATATTATAAATAAATCATCTTATTAATCAATAATACTACATTGCCTTAAAAATTTCCAGTCAAGACATGAAAAAGATGAGATTCGTAAAACTTTTCACCTAATTGGTTTAGATGGGTAGACTTGCTGAATAAAATAGTTACTAATTTAAGCTATGTTTATATTAAGATTGCACATCAATATCTTCTATAGATTTTCCGGTGCTGAATGTTATATATACAGCGCGAACGCGCGCCGAAAAATTAGCGATTGGTGTACATTCTCTTCTACTCCAACAATCTTTGTATGTAAAATAATATACGCAAAATAGATATTTAAAAAATTCATGTTTTTCATAAATCCACAAAAAATATCAATAGAAAACTTATAAAGTTATGATTATTTTAATATTTTCGAACGTTTTTGCAACGCAATCGTGAAAATTTAAAAACCTCATCCGGCCGTACGGGTAGGATTTAATAAATCTCCTCCGGACTTGAGGGGTTAAAATAAAGAAAAATTAATGTTTCAAACTTTGGTAGCAACCTCCAAATTTCATCTAAAATTTACCAAAATTTGTGAATACTATTTTGTTAAATATTGGAACCAGATGTGCTGGTGCCCCTTCAAAATAAGACGTTTGTTTTTTCCCCCATTATAAGGTCCACCTTAGTGATCCTCATTACCATCAGCAATTTTAGGCAAACATGGATTACATAAATTCCCCAGTTCAGTTCTGCAGGTGATAAATCTTTGTTTAAATCAATATATCTACGGAATTATCTCTTAAATTCCCCAAAAGATTTTGCTATGGAATATAATCTCTGCACTAATTTGTGCAGTGAATCTGCTATTACTGGATATAAAGTTTGTATTTCACAAAATTATTTACAGAAGGCTAAAAAATGGCGCACTGAAGAACGGCTGTTATTTCTAGTATGATCATGAGGTAACTTAGGCCGTGGAGAAGTTTTCAAAGGCTTATCTCTAAACAGAGGTTTCCCCATCAATTGAAAGAAACTCATAACGGGACAACGACTAATTCTCAAACTATTTATAAAAACCGATTCTTGTGTTACTTAATTAAGGAGGATTACTTATGTATGAGAATATGTAGTGAGCATTGAAAATATATACCAATATATCATAATGAAATAATTTCAATCTATAAATGTCCTTGTGTTCGATTATTGCTTTCCACGAACAGATTCTAGTAAAATCCTAAGATAACAAGATTGGGAAGGTGTACTTTATGTCGGAGTACACAGAGTTTCCAAGTGCGTTCTTTGAGATTTCACAATGTTCTCAATATTTTTGCTTAAATGAGTATTTAACGAGAAGCTTACGAGGTACCTTGTAAAATACATGTAAGTCCTTATGTAAAGTTGTCGTTATTATTGTCCGATTTTAACTAAAATTTTAATCGATCTACCAATTTTAGCAAAACTCCCCAATATCAAATTTCATCAAAATAGTCCTGCGGTTCCCGAGTTGAAACAAAGTAACATTTTAAACTACCTGTAGGTTTTGATGTATAGTGGTCGTAATTGTTGTCCGATTTTAACTAAAATTGGAATCGGTCAACCAAATTTACTAAAACGCCCCATTACGAAATTTTATCAAAATACGTCGGGCAGTTCCCGAATTGAAACAAAGGAACATGGTAAACTACATGTAGGTCGTTATGTAAAGGGGTCATAATTGTTGTCCGATTTTAACCAAAGTTGGAATCGGTCGACCAATTTTAGCAAAACTCCCAAATACCAAATTGCCAAATTGCATCAAAATACGTCCAGCGGTTCCCGAGTTGAAACAAAGGAGCTTTGTAGGTCTTCATGTAAAGGGGTCGTAATATTTGTACGAATTTAACCAAAATTGGAATCGGTCGACCAATTTCAGCAAAACTCCCCAATACCGAATTTCTTTTAAATATGTCCAGCGGTTTCCGAATTTTAACATGCGGACGGACAGACGAACGGAAATGACCTCCCCAAAATGCGTTCACTTCGTGCAATGAAAAATTTGATTATTTAGCGTCTTTTACAAAATGTAAAAAACGAATGCTTTATGGCCAGGTCGTGTCCGTCTGCTTGTGCCACTTCATAAAAAAACAAGTTAGGAAATTGTAGAGCGTATCACAAATTTTTGCGTTTCGTGCGATGGAGTATTTGAAACTATACGATGTAATTTTACCGAACGCACCACAAATCAACAAAACACCATGACCCGATTATGTCTTTGGCTATTAAAAAAATTTTCTCCCCCTTATTGGTGCATCACTAAAAATATTAAGTATTTATAATGATTAATACTGTAGAACGATATATCAGAAATGATTCCAGGGAAATATTCAATTTATATTTAGTGATTTATTTTCTAATCAGTTTTAATCGACCGAACAATCTAAAATTACTTTTAAAATACCTCACTCGAGTTCAATAGTTGTAATATTTACGTTTATGTTATTTTCTTCGCCGTAGAGAATCCATTTCTTTCCGTTTACAAAATCTGTCATGCACGCGTAAGGAATTAGATGTATTTTGTAATTGTAGCTGATCTTATGTACTTCAGTAACCAATAAGATTATTTACGTTGACAACAATTAGGTAGCTAGGCATGAAAATTTCTAAGTTCAAAGCGAATTGCGAATTTCTTGTTCAATTTTTTTGATAACGGCTACTCCTACAATAAAAATGTACATGCAAAGAATTACTCTACGTTACAAGTTCTACGAGTTTATTTGATAACTATTTTAATTTGACGAAACATTTACGAGATATAACGGAAAGTTCAATTTTTGTCACTAGTAAATTGGTACCCCTGATTGTCCTACGTGATTTATTTCTGTAATTTTCTAATTTTTTACTGTCTTTAATATTTAATTTCATAAAATTCCGTTCGGTAGAAGCCAAGAACGAACATGCGGACGGACGGACAAACTGACGCTAATAGGCGCTTGTGCTGAAAGCGATACGCGCCTAAAAACTTTCAATCTTATTTCGTAGAAAAAATATTATTCGTATCAAAAAGGACAACAAAATTTGTGGAATTAGTTATTTAACGTAATCACAAAATTATTTCTTTCCTCATAAAAAATCTTCGTAAGAGAACATATTCCACGGAGACAACTGGATTGGTTGAAAGTTTCATGTCGTTAGTGACATCCAGAGTGTTATAAAATCCGAGAGAAATCATAGCTTGGTAGCGTCGGGTTGGCTCATCTCCCCAGCATTGTTCCAATCTAGAGTCCTGCACGTGTATGATATTTTTCACCCGTACCCGATCCGTGCCCTCAGACTACTAACCAATACCCGACCCGTACCCGCAGACTACAAACCCGTATCCGACTAGTACCCGCAGAATATTAACCCGCTCCAGACCCGTACCCGCAGGCTCGCACCCGCGCTGATGGCCTACTTCTCCAACCCGACCCATATTTTTTAACTCTGGCCCTCGAGACACAAATCCGTAGCAAAAAATCGTGAAAAAATAAAAATATTATTTCTGAGTCACAGTTATTTATTTTGTACAAATTAAAATGAAATGCAATTGTACCTTAACATTCATTTTTAAGATCGAAAAAATGTATTTAAAGTGTCTACGATTTATTTTTACAAAAATTACAAATTTTACAAAGTAATTTAATTGAAAAAAGGAAACATTAATTAATAGTAATTGATAGTAGCTCAATAACTTTGGCCAAAACTAACAAAGGTGAAATACTCCTTTAGCCAAAACAACTAGAGGGCTTTCACTTTCACTCTTTCACTGTTGAAACAGGTTTTACCCCTGACGATGCCCACCTTGTGGGAGAAATGCATTGGGTTTTGTAGCCCTCTAGTTGTTTTGGCTAAAGGAGTATTTCACCTTCATTAATTAATAGTATCTACCCTGAGATTTAAAATTACTATTTAAAAATAGGACATCATCCACGTTTTCGGGACCTAAACTGTTTCTTCTTTCACTAACAACATGCCCCGCCAATCAAAAACACCTCTCTGATGGAGCACTGGTCTATTGCAAAAATACGATTCGCTAAAATACTTAAATTTGGCAAGCAATTCTTTTGCTTATCCCACCATTTCGTCAAATCAAAATTATTAGTAATGTCGTCAGATAGTTTTAAGTCAATATATGCAGTCATGATGATGAGATCAAAACTAAAATAGGAAAAGCAAAAGCGGCTTTCAGGAGAAAGAAACAACTACTTACAGGGAATATAAGGGAAGATATCCGCAAGAAGTTGATAAAATGCTACGTATGGAATATAGCATTGTATGGGGCAGAAACATGGACGCTAAGAAAAAATGACATCAAATACTTGGAAATCTTTGAAATGTGGACTTGGAGGAGAATGCTGAAGATAAAATGGACAGATAGGATGAAAAACGATGAAGTGCTACGAAGAATAGGAGAGAAGCGAATGATTATACAGACTATCAGAAAGAGGAAGGCTAACTGGGTTGGACATTACCTGAGGAGAGAGAGTATGATTAAAGACGTGTTAGAAGGAAAACTAGATGGGAAAAGGGAAAGAGGTAGGAAAAGGTTTCAGCTGATAGACGATTTGAAAGGGAAAGGGAGTTATCAAGATATAAAGAGGACAGCGGAAAATAGGAGTATATGGAGAACCAGGTTTAATCATGAATAATCACGGACCTGTCTACGGATAGACTACCTATGATGATATGCAGTCAATTCGTCTGGAGAAATATGATCATTTACTGTGTCTGAATCCATAAACTGAACTAATGTTTCTGACGTTTTATACCTTTTCATCGGTTGCTCTACAAGCGTACACGGATTTGGTGTCATGGATTAGATTTCATATCCCTTCTCCTTTTTAATGTCATCAATACTTACTTTAACTTTTTCATAGATTTCATACTTTTCTTCAGTTTTTAACATTTTCACTCTTTGGAAGGGGGTGAAGAAAAACAGAAATTTTGTACATTTTTAAACCCATCTACTGACACTATCTCGAAAGGTCTCATATCTCTAACTAAAAGTTCGATACAGCCATCTAAAACTTTTTTTCTTTTCAGCTGATAATTTTGGTAAATTGCATTTTTTCGGCACAAGAAAATTTGTAATTTTAGACATGCCTTCTTTGTTATTTTCACACTTGTGTTCAATAAACTTCATGTTCCCAGTTTCTTATTATCATTATTATCATCACGGTAAACATTTTATAACTACTGCAAGCGATTATCTTTGAAATCAGTTCTCACTTTTCATCTAAAATTTCACAGAACGTTTCCCAAAATTTTGATTAGGTATTTTCTTTTCTTCTTAGAGTGTACTCTAAACTCGAATGCTTCCTTCTCATCTGATTAGTATTCATAGTTTAAATCTGAAGGGCAGATAAATGTAATATTTCGATTGAAATTTTGATTTATAATTGAATGATGCATTAACTTATAACAACAACAACAACAACACACCTTGACGCTTTCCCTTGCGGGGTAAGCCATGCCATATGTCTTCCAGTTACCAACCCATCACCACATGCTTCCTCCACACACTTCTATCCTTGCACACTTCTTTTGCTTCACTTACACTCATACACTGAGTCACATTTCTTTTTATTCCTCATACTTTTCACGTCCCTTTTTCTCAGAGTCTCACTAACCACGTCCAACCAAGTCTTGCGCGGTCTGCCTCTCCCTCTCTCGCCATTCACTCTTCCTTCATATATTTGCTTGGTGATTCTACTCTTCTCCATTCTTTCTACATGCCCGATCCACCTCAGCAGACCTCTCTCATACAAATCTGTCACACTAGCTTTCATACCACATTCGTTCATCACCCAATTATTCCTTCCTTTGTCGCTCCTAGATTTTCCACAAACTCTTCTCATGTATCCCATCCCAACTGCATTCAAACTACTTTTATGCTTCTTCTAACACACCCATGTTTCACTGCCATAGAGCAAGGTAGGCATTAAAACACTCTTGTATACAGACATTTTCGCTTCTTTTGACAACCATTCATTTTTTGCAATCGACCACACATTCCCTGCCACCTTTCTACCAGCATTCACTCTCCTTTTGATTTCCCCATCTACTGTACCATTTTTACTAAACATTCTACCAAGGTATACAAATTCATCCACTACCTCAATCGTTCCACCTTTTATGCTAAATTGACAGTCGTTCACCTCATTCTCCCGATCGAACACAACTACCTTGGTTTTGGCCACATTTATCCTTAAGTCCATTCTCACTGTCGTATCATGCAGGCTATCTAACATTCTCTGCAATTCTCTTGGGTTCTCAGCCATTAATACAGCATCATTAGCATACAAAATTACACGAACATTCTCTCCACCAACCTTAACACCCACCATATCCATACATGCTTGTCTCACACATTTATCCATGAACACATTAAATAACCAAGGGGACATGACACATCCTTGTCGTACACCTTGCTCAACTCTAAACCAATCACTCATCATGCCATTCACCCTTACACATGCCCTACTTCCAGTATATACTAACTTTATAGCATTCAGAAACCAACCATTCACTCCATACTCGCTCAGAACATTCCACAATTCATTACGATTCACTTTGTCATATTCTTTCTCTAAATCAACAAATGCACAGTACACTTTCTTTCTTACATCCATGCACTTCTCAACCACTTGCTGTAGGGCAAATATTTGGTCGGTGCAACCCCTTCCAGGCATGAAGCCACATTGCACTCCCCACATTTTATCCATATTTACCTTTTGTACTTTTTCAATCAAAACTTTCCCATACACCTTTCCAGGTATACTCAGCAAACTAACCGCTCTATAATTCTTACATTCAGTCCTATCTCCCTTACCCTTGTAGAACGGTACAATTACACCATCCTTCCATTCAGCAGGCACTCTCGAACTCCTTGCACACAGATTGCACAGATCCCGCATCCAACGCATAAGCAAATAACCTCCATACTTCAACATCTCTCCCGTTATGCCATCCACACCTGCAGCTTTTCCATTTTTCAACATATTCACTGCTTTAACTACCTCGTTCTTACTAATCCCCTCATATTCATTAATGTTCACTCCAACAGATTCACTCGGATTTTTAGACCCATTCAGAACATTTCCATACAACTCTTCAAAATACTTTTTCCAACACTCCCTTACATCACTCTCATTCCACACCATATCACCATTCTTTCCTTGAATTCCGCTCACACCCTTATTCACACCTTGCCTTGCTCTCTTCACCCATTTCCAGAACAGCTTCATATTCCCCTCAAAATCATTCTGCATTTTCTCTGCTTAATTCATCCGCAATTGTTCTTTACTCTCTTTCACAATATGTTTTACAGCTCTCCTTTTCTCTTTATATATTTCATATGCCTTTCGCTCATTTCCATTCTTAGCAGCAATAATTCTCACATATGCCTCCTTTTTCTCATTCACAGCAACTTTTAACTCTCTCGTTCCACCATGCATCACCTCTCATTCTTCCAACAACTGCAGTCCCACACACCTTAGTAGCACACTGCAAGATAATACCTTTCAATCTGTTCCAAGCCTTCTCCACATTCTCTTCTCTCATTTCCTTCTTCCATTCACTCTCTTCGGCCATTAGCCTTTCTTTTAGCACACTTTCATATTCCCCCTATTCATTTGCTGTTGCAATCTTTCCACTTTTACACTAGTTACCTTCTCCCCTTTCCTCTATCTCACAATCCATTTTCTCCCAAGATCTACTCTAGAGATCACTAAATAGTGGTCTGATCCACATTCCGCACCTCTCACAACTCGTATCATTCACAAGCTCCCTCAACCGTTCATCATACACAACAAAATCTATCACACTCTTCGCTTCCCCTCTTGTCCATGTATACAAGTGGATTGACTTGTGCTTGAACCATGTGTTCGAGACAAACAATCCCATTTCTATACATACATTCACCAAGCTTTCACCATTATCATTCACTCTTGGGTCACCAAATGGTCCAAGGACCCTTTCCGTGCCTTCTCGTTTTACTCCCACCCATCCATTCATATCTCCGAGCATAATTACTCTTTCTCCTGGTTCACACTCATTCAAAATATCTCTCAATTCTTCCCAAAATTTATTATTATCATATTAATTCTCACCGTCAACCGGAGCATAACATGTAACAAGCATAATCCTGCGCACACCCACTTTTATCCGCACCCACAACAGCCTTGGTGACACTAATTCATGCTTTCTCACATGCATCTTAGCACTTTCATTCAGTATCAATCCCACACCTTGACTACCGTGCACGCATTCATCTACTCCAGACCAAAAGACCAAACTACAGTAATTCATTTCTATCACATCCCTCCCTATACGCTAAGTTTCACTAACGCACAAAACATCTATCGTCCTTTTATCCATTTCATTCATCAATTTACTCTCTTTCCCATACACACCTCATACATTCCATGTTGCAATCTTCCATACCGGGTCATCATCAGATGGGCCAACCTGCTTCGACCTACGCCGCCCATCATGGTCTCGGTCGTCCGAGGCATTCTTATAGCACATTGTAGTAACGTTGAAAATAGGGTAATCAAGGTTACCAGCCTATACTATACCCGTGCCACATGCAGCATTCCCTACTAACGGTAAGGGCACAATACCGGTCAGTTTTGGCACAATTTAGCCGTCGTGCTACAAGCGAAACCAACACCCAGTATTACCCCAGGTATGCTTACGCTATTCTACACAAGCTAGGATCTCTACTCTAGAGAGTACCTAGTGAGCCAACATTCCGTTGCCCGTGTCCTACCAACTAGGAGGTACGTGCAGTTTACTGACAGACTTTGGACACAAACTTATAACTGAAAATTTTACCGTTCAATCAGCTGGCATTGGTTCCTTTTAAAGATGTGGTGAATTAATATTCTGTCACAAAAACCGAGATCACATGTAACTCGCCAATGTAATTTTATAAAATAACTGTCGTTCCTTTCTCTCGCAAACAAAGTAAAAAATAATGCAACTCACACGCGATTATTTGACGAAAAAATACTATATATTAAATATTATAATATTAAATAACATAAGGAATGCTGATAACTCTTATATGTAACCACGTCTCTTCAAAAGTGAATTCACAAAGATAGATATTACTTGCATGAATGGGCAAAACCAACTGGTTAAAAGGAAGAGTTTTCGCACAAACGAATCCGTCATAATTACATTGTACTACATAATTCCCCTATTCACTCTTTCTCACCCCCTCCCCACATTCTCTTCTAGTAAACGTAATCAACAATCGTTTCTCAATTGCAACTTTGTATCTATTTATATAATAAAAGGAATCGCTTTTTTGTCATACAATTTTCTTTACACATGATACACAAAGCCGACCTGCATAAATTTCAAATTTGTATCTCCCTATATAACGCTACTTCTGACCGCGAGGGTGGGCTTTACTAGCAGTAAAAAGCGTGTGATAAGTTCCTGTGCTTACATTGGCGAGGCAAATTGAATTGGAATTAAAAGTAGTTTTCGTACCCGCTCTTTACCCGCACCGGTGCCTTTTGCGTCCTAACTCGGCCCGTACCCGCATGGAAGCACTCTATACCCGACCCGCAACTTTCGCTGCGGGTACCCGCGGATCTGGTAAATTGTGGGTATGCAGGCCTCATATTCCAATCCTCTGTTTTTAAGTGCCGATATGACCTTAGTATTTATTCGCTACCATAATTAAAATGGACTTAATCAAAGGTAAGAAACTCCTTCAGCAAAAATTATAGGATTATTCCCAATGCATTTCACCTACCAAGTGGGCATCTTCAGGGGCGAACCTGACCTGGTGGTGAACAGGGGTCGACTGCAGTCGACCCCTGTTCACTTGGTGGGTGAAATGCATTGGGAATAATCCTAAAATTTTGGCTGAAGGAGTTTCTTACCATTGGTTAATTGGAGCCAAAAGTGTTCGAGCTATCAACTAATGAATGATAGACTTAATTTATTGCATTGTACGTAAACTCTGTTTTGGCCATTGGCACTAATCCTATGGCGGTCTATCGAAAGAACTGGCGAATTTAAAAAACCACAGTTTCGTGGACGAGGAAAGAGTTACTCCGGAAGCTCGATTCATATTCTCGAGCTGCGTTCGTACACGGCTTCCATCCGCTCTCTCTACCTCTTTTCTCATTCTCTGCACCTCTCCTTTCCCCCTCTCCTATCTCCCTTTCTTTCTCTCACTCTACTACACCCACTCCTGTTCGCTTCTCACTCCTTCCTGTTGCGATGGGAAATGAAGAAGGGTGGATTTGTGGTGCGGTGGAAGCTGGGAAAGATTGAACGTCTGCGTTTCCGCGTTGGGAGCACGATCTGCTCGTGCTGCGACAGCGGTTCCTCTTTTACGGGAACATCCCCCCCCCACCTTCCCCCTTTCCTTCTCCTTATAACATTCCGTTTATCCTCCCGCTTTCTCCCCTTCTTCCCGGCGAGAGGAAATATATTGCTTTCTTCGTCGGCTTAAAGGCTTTGTCCGAATTTTTTCGATGCATCGACAATGTTCCCACCATGTTATTTGGATTCGAATCCTGCTCTTAAGGGTATGAGATGAGTGAGGAACCCTGGCAATGACTCTCTATCTCCAGAAAACCACGGAATTTCGTTATGCATTCGAAAATTTATATTATCTTTAAATATATTCTGCTGAGTAAAAAATCGAGAATCGATACGTCAAAATATGAATTTGAAAGACCCTTTGGATTTTTCTATGTATATTCACAAATAAAATTTTCTGTAACCAAAAAGCTCACGCGCCCCCTTATTTTTTAATACGCATTTAGTTTCTGAAATTTGATATTGCTTATTTAAATTTTTGGAAAATTGACGAATTTGCAAATTGTGTTCTTTTAGGGTTCTGTGAAGGCTCGATGGCGTTCCGTGACAACTGAAGCTGATGACGATTTTTCCTTACATTTCGAAGCCACGCCATCTGGTTAGGGAACCAGACAAAAATTGTGTAAAACTTCCGTATTATCAGAAAGTTGGAAAACCCATGGCGTTAGACATATTAGGTTTTGCGAATATTGAGAGAACGGATTTATCGTTTTCTCATGTTTGTGCTGGTTTCCAAAGGAAATATAGCCTTATGAAATGGTCGTGTATGTGCGTCCTCCACTAACAACTTTTGCTTCATTGGACCTATTTTCATGAAATGAAGCTCGTGCTGCCAGCGCCCACCACCTGGCTATATGTTATTTGGCTAAGATTGAAGTCCCGGGTTCGATTCCAGGAACGTTTTTCTCAAATTTCTTTTACTTAAGCTGTCTCACATCCTTCCCGCAGAGTGGTTTTCTATAAAACATAGCTTAAAATTGTGATTTGTACTGTTAAGGGGAAAAGAATGTAGATTCTAATTCTTATCACAGAATTTTGATAATTTATCGTATTTTCTTGAATTTTTACTAAAACCGTTTTTCCGTTTTAAATCGCAATTTATCAAATTGTTGCCATTGAGACGATTATTACCGAACTCGGTTTGAGCATAGACGAGTGAACAAATGGGTTATTTTCTTTTTCGCTAGACTACCATTCAGCAATGGACAGTTGATCCATACATATTAGCGTATAAACAGTAACATTTATTAATTGCGTTTATTAAAAAAATACATGCAAAATATAATCTCAGAAAGAGATTTTGACATTGTATTTAGTATTTGAAACCTGATAATCCTCTGTTAATTTGTTTTACAATTTTTCTCTGACATTGATAAACTATGAATTACAAGTGGTATTTATGGTAATTTCCTTGGAATGACTAACAAATACTGAAACAGTCCCTGTTAATATAAGTAATCAATTCGGGACGTCAATTTTGTGAAACCATCCTGCATAAATCCTGATTTGGACTTCTTGTATCGTACATCTAAATCTACATTATACCCTGCAAGTCACCTTTTTGTTGGATGGCAGGGGGTGCAGTGCACCAAGGGTCCATAGGTTTCCTACGTTATCTCTGCGCGAGAAATGGATTTCTCGAAGATTATCCGAAGAAAAGGTACTATTTCTTCAGCTAATTCTTTTAAAACACAAGCAGGAATTTCTTTGGGGCCAGTGGCTTTATTATGTGTGATGGAACTTAATTGCCTTGCTATTCCCACCTCAGAAAATACTATATCGTCCATCAAGTCCCCTCTTATTGCGGGTGCATAATGTCCGCAATGGTCGCTGACGGCTGTTAATGCTTTTACAAAATGTCTGTTTAACAGGTTGGCTTTCTCTTGGTTCTCCAGAAGTTGATGACGCAGCTTTTCTTTTGGTTTATCTCTATCTGCCATTCCTTACACCATGCAGAGATAGCTTCTAGGTCATTTTGGAGATACTGGTGGTCTTCCGGATTGCTTATTTCTCTATAGATGACGGTGTCGTCCGCGAAAAGCCTAATTTTACTTCTGACTACTGAGCTGATATCGTTTATATAAATTAGAAATAATAACGGACCAATTACATTACCCTGCGGAACGCCAGAGACAACCTCCACTAAGTTCGAAGATTTCCCATCTATAACAGCCTTCTGCTTCCTATGATTTAAAAATTCACGGATCCAACTAACGATCTTAGAATTGACGCCTAAGGTTTCTAATTTCGTTATTAACTTCCTGTGAGGTACCTTATCAAAGGCTTTCCTAAAATCTAAGAAGATGGCATCGACCTGCGTATTCTTTTCTCCGCTTCTCAGAATACAATTAACAAAAAGACCGAGCTGAGTATCACATGACCTACCTTTCCTGAAGCCGACGATGGACGATATAGTGTTTTCTGAGGTGGGAGGCTTGGCGTTTTTCAAGATGTGTAGCAAATGCTTATTAAATCTCAACTTTTTCATCATCGATCAGATGTGATGGCGCATAAACGGTGTTAATCTTATCTGGAAATATACACGTACTGAATCTCAAACGATCGTCAGTCTCTTGTGAAAGATCTAAGACCAAATAAATGTACGGTTCTGATGTCACCTCCTTATATATCCTCACCAACTCGGACGATTGCTCCGGATACACCTGCCTCGCTAAATAACCAAACTGAAGTCTATCGCGAGGGTTGCAAAAAGCGACGATGTACTTGGAATTTAGAGATATGTTTCTCGATTGAGGACTCTGATAGAACACGTTTTGAGTTATGAGTATCACAGAGATACTACTATGGTAGGAACCTCTCGTGAATAATTCGCAAACTTGTTTAGCATATGCTTCATGCATCAAAACATCGATGACATATAGAGTTGGTATTCTTTTCGGGTTATCGAAAGAAGGAATTTAATTTTCAAACTTGATTCCCTCTATATCAGGCTCACTACCGGGGCTGCAGCACCAAATTATACGATCTATATCACCTTCTACTAAATGCTGTTAAATTTTCTATAAACCTCAACACAAAAGTTGTTATTCCGCAACAACTAGGACCGGCACAAATACAGGTAAAGGGATGTTTCCACCTCAACGACATAACCCTAACTGAGCAAATTTCCCGAAATTGTAACTTTTATTCAAGTGTCACAATCAGATTCAAAGGCTTCATCCCACGTCCTCTTTAAATTTGGAATTTTGAGATGTCCCCAGGCAAACGTGTTTATACCATCCTCGCATATGTAACCGGGAATATCGGGGATCCGGGAATAAGAATGATTTCGATTTTTAATATATAATTTATCGTTTTTCATTTAAACATGGCATTTATTATTGATGCAACGTAAATACATACGTCTTTAATAAATCCCAATGACATGTTATACATTATTTGCGACAAATTGTTAGCAGATTCAATATTAAGACGCACTTTGACTTGCGCAACCGATCTTTCCTCAATGTTGACGATGTGAAGATAACAAGAAACCAACTACTAATGTGTCCTATATTGCAATTCCCTCAAAGTTAAAAGTGAGACTAGGAAATGTACAAAAGAGGTTTAAAAATAATCTAAAATCTATAAGAGCCTTCTTCTGTTCCTTTGTGGTTACCTCTGTCACGCTATAAAAATGTAAATAATTCGATAAAGGATCGAAATATTTTTAAATTTGGCAGGAATGCTCGATTGACATGTTTTAAGGTGATGACGAAAAAACTCGAAAAAAGCCCTGGGTTCGACTCCAAGGACGACATTTCCACTTCCCATAAAATGACACGTAAAAATCGAACTTTCGACGTGCAGGCTTTTATTCTTTTTGAGATCTAAATTAGAAAGAATTAACCTACAATCTTCGATTTAAACCATTTTAAAGAAAAATTATAATATTTCTTATTCTGTTTATCCTTTTCCGACTACAGTTCGAAATTCCTCATGTTAAACATTTAGTTCATATATTTTGGGGAGATCCTGTCATTTTAACGGAATTTTGTCTTGCCAACCAATTACATTGTTAAACATCGAAATCCTATTGTCATTTCATTCCTTATTGGTGAGAGTGTTTTGAATGTTATTAATACCAGAGAGAGAGAGAGAAGGAAGGAGAGGGAAATGATTTTCATAGCAACCAATGTAAACAACATTCGTTGCGTTATATGCGAGAAGGAATAAATTTGAATTTGGAACATTAATCATTCGCATATATAAAAATCACTTAGAATCATCGTAGGAGTTCGAGACTTAAAACAGCGAACGCCTAAAAGACCGAAAGTTTGTTTTCCTGCCATCGATTTTTTAATATGCGTCGAATCGATCAACAGATCAGTTTTTAACGCGAGAATTTGACCTATTCTTAGTGATTTGCATTATTGCCGGTTTCGTGTAATTGGGTACCATTGATTTGGATAATAATTTCGCGTCGCATCTAATCACGAAGTTTCATAAAAAAAACTTTCCTGTTGAATTTTAACGGGCATCTCCCTAGTTTATATATAATTCACTTGGTCAGAGTAGCTAATTTGGTCGATTAGGGGAGAAGGGATGTGGAAAAGAAGAAGAGTAGGAAGGAAAGATAAATCACTTCAGAGTCTAGTTTCATGAAACCATAGCTTTGGGACCTTTTTTTACTAACGGCATTCATGGGCGCGAGAAGTAATTATTTTGACATTGTATTAGCGTTCTATTGAAAATGAATTAATAGCGAGAAACGCAACCTGATTCTTAATCTCAAACTCCTAATAACTCAGTTACTAATTAGCGTTCACTGAAAAAATATTTAGTATTCATCAGAAATTTAATGGTACAACATATATAAAATAAAAACTAATTTTGATAGTTTAACATTTGAAGCTGAAAATTGGAGGAATATTTAAAAAGGCAAGGAAGGAAATTCTGGAAAATCTTAACTCGGCACAAAATTCAAACTAACAATTCCCAGGAAACATTAAAAATTTTTCCGGGAATCGAGAATAAGAAATATCGAGTAAATTCCCGGTTCCAAAACTCTAGTTGTGAATATATACGTTTATGAATTATTCACGTTTTGTATTTTGTAGACTTATTTGACGATATGAATTCACCTTTCAAAGTCTAATTAAATTGAGCACATGATCGTTAGAAGCTAATGTACAAGGATCCCAGGTTAACAGCATATTGATACCTAGTCCAAAAGGTCTTGAAATGAGGAAATCCAAGTTCGAGCCCACTTGATTAAATAATTTCATGGATATTTATATATTTTTTGACCCTAATCCCCGAATTGTCAGAACTGATTTCCGCTATATACATTACACTTTATATTGAGTATCTTATAATGAGCTGTGCGACTCCAAAACGCTTTGTTTCAAAGTAAGACAATTTTCAATATATTTCAACAAACTTTCGGACTAAGTAGAAGATTGAAATTTGACTGGAATGCTTCATGCAATGGAGAAAATAATCCGGAAAACAAATCCCAAGCTTTGACTCCAGAGAATAATTTCTATTTCCCGTAAGATAACACGTAAAATATAATTTTCCTACATGTAGCACATTACTCAATTGCTTTTTAAAGTTACTTAAACACATCGTAGGAGTTGGAGACGAACAGCTGAAGAATGAAATTTCATTTTCATGCCATCTTTTTTCGATTGAGCGCCGAATCGGACCAAAAATTATTTTTTAGCGGAAAACTGACTTATCTTTACGTGAATATCTTCCGTCATCAAGGTGGTTTGCATTGTTGCCGGTTTCGTGTAATTGCGTTCCGAGGGAGGAGAATGATAAGATGGAAGACAGAATAGAAGAGAGTGGACGTCAGGGAGAGAGTGGAGAAAGTTAGGAAGAAAGAGAGGGGAAATGGAAGGGAGTGAGGAGAGGAAGGAGGGAGAACATTTTGGACCCCCTCTAATCGGAAAAAAACCCAAGCTGCTTGCGGGGTTCGAACCATCTCACGTCGCATATGACGAGTGATTTTGTCACCCCGGCCATCAGATCATTTGGGTTGGTGTTGCGATAAATGTGTATTTGAATTCGCGTGGGAAGATAGACAAGCGTCAATCATAGCAACGAGATTAAACAAACTATTGTAATTGTTGATGGTGCAAGAGAACTTGATTTTAATTTGGATTTGTATTGCAGGGTTATTTCTGCTAATAACTGTAGGTTTTTATTTATCGTAATTATTATTGATAGAAAGTTTTTATTTATCCTAAAAACTTTTTCTTTATTAATTTAAGATTATTCTAAAATCTGTTTCCCTATGAGTTTCATTAAGAAACACATCTAGAAAATCAAGGTACATGTAAGCCTTTGATGAATTTTATTATTATTATTAAATTCTTATCGCTCCTCTTATAATATTGCCTTACACATACATTTTATTATTATCACATTATAATCACATTCGTATTGCAATACTAATAATAATCATTAATGCCATCTTCTCGGAATTGATCACATTGAAAATTCATTTTAACACTGCTTCAGATGACTATACTTGTTTATAAAGTTTGACCCATGAACATAATTTTATTCTTTGGAATTGTTCACTTGGCTTATTTTTTACTTTGGAAAAATCTTTTCTAATTATAGGCCTTTAAGACCATTTGTTCTTGCATTTTTCTAAAATCCCTCACATTTAAATATCATATTCCTTTTTTCAGTATTTAATATAGGTAATACAGTTGTAAAGGATGTTAATTTGAACAAATTCAAATAAAACATTTTAAAGTGTTGTGTTGTAGCTTAGCAATTCTTCAGCTAAATATACTCATACAGTGGTTTTATATGGATGGTTTATGCGATGTTAGGAAAAGAACAATTTATTATTTTTGTCATTTATGTTTGGTGACTAAAGTATTAAATATTCAAGTTTCACTCCTACTAGTATCTAAAACTGAATTGCTCTGAAATAGCAGTATATTTTCGTTGATTTTAAGCAATATGAATGGATAAGTCAGTATTTTCATTAATGAAACAGAAGATACTATCAAACTTCTTACTACTTATATACCAAACATTCTTACTCTTTCACCGAGTTCTCTACTTCTCTGCCATTCTCTTAACTGTAAAAAGATTAAATAGAGAGACCCCTACATCACTCAACAGCTGGTAGGTAGACACTTTTGCAAATTTTTACGCCCATGCAAGCAAAAAGGTTATCATATTTATATGATAGAGTTTATTTATATTAAAGTATTAACTATATAAAAGTTGGTTATAAAAATTCATTTTTATATCTTCACTTGTTTAATTTTCATTTAATACTTTATTAATGCATAACCGTTATATTTTACGGTCAATTACTCTAGTATTTCATATAAAGTGAGCATATCCTTCAATAATATTATAAAATTTACCCCTCTCTAATTGATTACATGGCTCTTTTTTAAAAGATAATTACTAAATGTAATTTTTGCCCTGGTAATATCTTTTCAATGCAACTACACCATAAATTTGTCTGCAATACTAGTTTTGGCCTCTTCCCGGAGAATAAGTAGCAAGAACAATTTATAAGGACAACCCGAGCAAGGAGCCATTCTTGCACGTCATTCGGAAACATATTATCAGGTCATCTTGAACGTACATTTATCAATTGCTGCCTTCAAGAGGTGATGAAAATTAGAGAAAAAGTTAAGAAAAGTTGAAGAAATGAGGTTGGGTTCTCAGCCAATAAAACGGTATTCATTGTTATCCAACATATATCTACACGCAAATGACGTATAGGGGCTGGTCATCAGGAAAGCGGCCTCTAGGTAGGAAGGCTCCTTTGGGCAGCCGCATGACTCTCCCGAATCTCCACTCCGCACTGCATGCGGCACACACGCACTTTGGATTCCTTCATTTTCCTTTTGTGCACCAGTGCGCATGTGAAGGACTAAATTGCGGAAAGTCAAGTTAAACTGAGTCCCCTTTGACCTCTATGAGGTGGCCCACTCTATCATTTAATCTCAATTTTCCTGATATCGATTTTTCATTCCACCTTTCCTATCCATTCTATCGGTTTTCCCTGCTCCACCTCTCTCTCACTCACACACATCCTTTATCTCCTTTCATGCCTTTTCCTTATCCTTTTGTCCTCGCTGAATTGGACGAATCACACGAGGTGTCGAAAGGTAAGGCGAATGCGCCTCAACCATCAACCACCTTTCTCCTTCACTCCCACTTCCCTCTCCCCTCCCCCTCCCCTTCTCTCTCTCTCCTTTCCCCTCCTAACTCTCCTCCCCCTCCTTTCCTAACTCCCCTCTCCCCTCCTCTCAGCTCCATTCTTCCGTCCTCCAACAATAGAGTCGCCCGAAATGGGATTACTATTTGATCGTGCGGAATGAGGCGGAGGAAGTTTCAAGGAAGTCTATGTCAGTCGGAGACGCGGCACATTTTTCGGTGAGGACCGCAGCCGTGTAGCAGAGCCAGTTGTGGACGGATGGGGGCCTAGGGCTAATGATATTTGGGAGCGCTCAACATAAATACATACTCAGGAAAACGAATAAAATGTTTGGTAAAGAATCCACTTTAATGACTCACACAAACGACCGGTTTCGGTTAACACTTAGTCATCATCAGGATTCTTTACCAAACATTTTATTCATTTTCCTGAATGTGGAGTTCCTCCACGCCAAGGCTGCATCCATCGATTTTATAAATACATACATTAATTATAGAAACAAGGAAATTTTTTTGAAGATGAATCGGTACTTTACATAAGAAATATTGTTTATTTTCGGTCAATATATTTCTATTTTTGCGATATTTAATATTTTAATCAATCGAGGGCGCCTTTTTCCCGAGGACCTAAGGCTGCAGCCCTGCTAGCCCATCTGTAGATCCGCCCCTGAGCAGAGCGTGTAGTGAATCGCGGGTAAAGATGTGCAAAGGTGTCGGTGTGGAAGGGGAGGAGGGTGGGTAAAAGGGGAGGGGGGTGGGTAGAAGGGGAGGGGGTGGGTAGAAGGGGAGGGGGGTGGGTAGAAGGGAAGGGTGGTCGGGGGATTGGGAGGAGGGTGGAAGGACTGGGAAGCGGGTCGGGGGAAGATGGGTATCCGTTGCCAGGCCTTTGACGCGACCGCGACAATCTTAAGGTGTTTGTTTGTATGGGATTTTTAGCTAATCAACCTCTTGGATTATCATAGCTCCTTCCAAACCGAACACACACTCGCAAGGAAGGAGGGAAACCCGGTGCCGGCATTAGGCTACGGGCCAACTGCTTGACGTCCCTTCCGAAGGACGGAACGTTGATTTTTGGGCGGTCTCCTCAACTCACACATGTAGGAGACATGACGATTCCAGGATGAAAAACTGACCTCCGCCGGATTGGAACCTGGGACCTCTGCGTGGAGGGCCAACGCTCTAACCCAGTGGTGAGCAACCAATTCTACGTGGCGGGCCGCAATGGCGGTTGCGGATTACTAGACAAGCCGTGTTGCAAGTCGTCAAGGTTTCAGCGTGCCAGATTAGACTATAAATCGAGGTATCAATTTAGTATAAATCACGTCGAAATTAGATTTTTAGTGTTAACATTTCAATATTAAGAGTTTCATTGTCGTAATTTGAATGCATATGATATTAGTTTGTGTTAAATCTCTCTTTAGTCATAGCTTCTCGGGCCGCATAAATCACTCTCGAGGGCCGTAGGCTGCTCACTTCTGTACTAACCACTCCGCCACCCTCACCCCAATCTTTAGTGTACTCATTTTCCGAGGCCAAGAAGTAGTTGTTTATGGTTTATATCTAAGGTGATAAGATTTTCAATGTCTCAAAAAAGGACATTCTTTAAAACGGACAAAATCTTCAAAATATTTTGAAAAAAGGACGTCTGGTCACCTTTAATACACGATGTTAAAAATTTCTGATCAAATTTGGTAGAATTTCAAAATTAATTTCTTGAACAGAATTTATCATTATATAAAGACGTTTCTTACAGAGGAGGATACTAATGTTTAGGCACTTCCAGATGAGCTGGAGATTCGAAATTTTATTCTTAGGTAGGTTTTTCTGCAAAACCGGCGAGAAAAAGGAAAACTGTGAAAAAGGCCGCTAAACATTCGCAATTGTTTAATCAAATTTTCATGGTTTATGTATTTCCGAAAGTGCTACGGAGCTGAAACATTTTTTATCTCTAGAATTGGTAAAAAACGAAATAGGGAATATAAAAATTTTGATATTTTGATTTGTTTGGCAGTTAAAAATTCTAAAAGTTTAAACAAACAGATAACTGTTTAGACATTACGGGATGAGCTAGGAAGTTGAAATTTTCAAGCTATGTACAGAGTGGTGCATTTGCTCAAATAAACATTTGAATCTTTCCATAAATATATTGCGGCGGCCGTTAAAAATGTTTAAAATTTAAACAATTAGAAAAATATTATTTTACTTCTAGAACTGAAACAACTTAACAATGGGCAGAAATGTGTAGCATTAGTACCCCATAAAGGAGAAAGTATAAAATTTGTAAAATTGCAAAGTTTGCGAATTGTTTTAATCAATTATTTTTTAAAAAGGGAAAAACGAAAATCGCTGCGGAGGTGAAATCTTTAGAATTAAAATAATACTTGCAATGGTAAAATATCTCTCTGAAAAATTGAATGTTTTTTCAAGGTGAGAATGCAAGCACCTTCTACTAGTATATATATATATATATATATATATATATATATATATATATATATATAACAACTTACGGAAAAGGAAAGGTAAAATAGATATATGGATGTCAACAAGGTGTTGGGATGAGGAAACCCAGTGAGCACTCACCAATCAGACGACTTCAGGTTGGCGAGGCCCCGGGGATGTCGAAGCGACACACGTAAAATAACACAAAAACACAGAAACATCACAAACGTAAAGCTTTCGGAAATACTCCTTCTTCAGCTACAGAGAGAGAACTGATGGCGGTGACACTGGGTGGAGGCATGGGGGTGGAAGGGTAGTGCGGAAAGGTCGAGGATTGGAGGAAACGGAGGGGGTTGGGGATGGGTAGGGTGTTGGAAGAAGACAGAAAGGGTGTGAAAAGCTATCGAAGGTTGAGGCCTGGGGGAGTGAAGGAGTTTAGGAGATGGATATGCGAAAGCTCCCACTGACGGAGTTGGGGAGCCGAAGCATTGTCGGGGAGAGCGCGAATGACTCTCACTGTGAAGCAGTTGTTGAACTTTAAATTATGTTTGTTCGCATGAACGGCCACCGGCAGCGGTCGTTTGAGAATGACACTGTTGCGGTGGCCATTCATTCGGATGTTGAGGGGATTGCTGGTGAGGCCAACATAAAAGGCGGGACATTGGGTGCATCTCAGGAGGTAAATGATATTGCGGGTGGTGCAGTTGGTGGTGGAAGTTATGGGGTAGGTGATGTTGGTTGTGGGACTGGAGAAGGAGTTGCAGGGGGGGTTTATTGGGCATGTTAGACATCGGGGTCTACCGCAGGGGTAAGATCCGGCAGGGTGTAAAGGCGTGGGTGCTGGGGGTTCTTTCTTCCATAGAATGTTTGCCAGATTAGGGGGACGGCGGAAGGAGAGCATCGGTGGTCTGGGAAATGGGATCTGGTGAGGGGAGGATGAGAGGATAAGGTGGGCGGCTTTCAGGATGTTTTTCAGAATGTCCTGGATGCCGGGGAAATACAGGGTGGTTAGGGTGAGTTGGAGGGTGGAATCGGTGGTGGTGTGGGTATTGAGGTGGGAGTTAGGGGTGGCGGGTGCGACTGCCCGCCGGATTTGGTCTCGGATCAGATCCGGCGGGTATCCGCGCTGTAAGAAGGCATGTTCGAGGGTGGAGCAGTACTCGGACAGGGAATCTCTGTCCGAGCAAATTCTCCGCCCTCGTCGGGCTAGGGCATAGGGAATAGATGTTTTGGTGTGGAGGGGATGGCAGCTGTTGAACTGGAGATATTGAAGGCGGTTGGAAGGCTTGAGGTGCACGCTGGTGTGGATTTTGTTTTCCCGGATGGAGAGATCGACATCCAGGAAGGTGATGTTGGAGGCAGAGAAGTGGTGGGTGAAGGAAAGCGTGGGGTGGGATGAGAGGCGTTGTAAAAAGGATTGTAGCGAGTCGGGTCCATGTGTCCAGAGAAGAAAAATATCGTCAATATACCTCAGCCATAGGAGTGGTCTGGGGGAAACGTCAAGAAAGCGTTCCTCCCATTCACCTAAGAAGGCATTGGCATAGGAGGGCGCCATGCGAGTGCCCATCGCGGTACCTTTTATTTGTAGGTAGTGGCGCCCTCCGAAAGAGAAGTTGTTTTTTTGGAGCACCATTTCAGCCAGCTTCGTTAGGAAATGGGAGGATGGTCTTGTGTCAGGTGGTCTGGAGTCCAATAATTTTCTCAGGGCGGACAGTCCTTGGTTGTGAGGGATGTTGGTGTAGAGGGAGCAGACGTCTATAGTGGACATAATTGTGTTAGGTGGGAGAGGGGAAGGGAGTGATTTTAGGCGTAGTAGAAAGTGGTTTGTGTCTCTGATGAAGGAGGGGATTTGACGGACGAGAGGTTGTAGGTGGGAGTATTTCCGAAAGCTTTACGTTTGTGATGTTTCTGTGTTTTTGTGTTATTTTACGTGTGTCGCTTCGACATCCCCGGGGCCTCGCCAACCTGAAGTCGTCTGATTGGTGAGTGCTCACTGGGTTTCCTCATCCCAACACCTTGTTGACATCCATATATATATATATATATATATATATATATATATATATATATATATATATATATATATCATAAAGGGTAGTCTGTCCGTAGACAGGTCCGTGATTATTCATTGTTAAACCTGGTTCTCCATATACTCCTATTTTCCCTTGTCCTCTTCATATCTTGATAACTCTTTCCTTTTCAAATCGTCTATCAGCTGAAACCTTTTCCTACATCTTTCCCTTTTTCCATCTAGTCTTGCTTCTAACACATCTTTAATCATACTCTCCCTCCTTAGGTAATTTCCAAACCAGTTTGCCTTCCTCTTTCTAATAGTCTGTATAGGCTGCGGATGGTGGTCCATGTTGGGACTAACGACGCCTCGAAGCGCGGGTCCGAGGAGATTCTAAGTTCTTTTGAGGACTTGGTCGCCGAGGTCACTCGTGTCCGAGAGGAGTCGGGTTCTGATGTGCGGCTCACCATTTGTAGTATTGTCCCGCGGATTGACTGTGGTTCGGAGGTTTGGAGCCGCGTGGCGGGGCTAAACCAAAGGCTATGGAATTTCTGTGTGGGCATGGGAGTCGACTTCGTTGATCTCCGGCCGGTTCTCGGATCGTGTAGGGTACCCCTAAACGGCTCTGGAGTTCATTACACGACCGAGGCTTCACAGAGTGTAGCGTGTAGGATCTTCGACCATGGTAGGTCTTTTTTAGATTAGAGAGTAGGGTAGGGTGTAGGCGTAATAGGAGATTTCATAGGGGCATCGAGTGTAATACAGTTTCTGGTCGCAAAGTGAGAGAGTCCACCTGCGAAAGCCGTAATAGAGCAGTTAATGCTTCGGGCGATAACGAGAAATTAAATATTATAGTTTTAAACTGCCGCAGCATTCGTAGGAAGTCTGCCGAACTCGAACACGTAATTCGCACGTTGCATGCGGATGTAGTTATAGGTACGGAAAGTTGGCTCACTGAAGATATCGCTAGCCAAGAAATTTTTCCGAAAAGCTATAGAGTATACAGAAAAGACCGCGCCAATAGAATAGGTGGCGGAGTATTTTTGGCAATAAGTGAAAAGTACGATAGTTGTCAGATCCCTATTATCGATGAAACGACCGAGAGCGTGTGGTGCCGCCTAGGTAAGGATAATTCAAAAAAAAGATATATTTATGCTCATTTTACAGACCACCTAATGCCAAAGTTGATTATATTTTAAGTTTAGAGAGGCAATTAGCCGAGCTTAGATCTATTATGAACGACGGTTACGTGATAATTGGAGGCGATTTTAACTTACCGTCAATCGATTGGGAAAACCTATGTTTCGTTACGGGAGGTAAAGAACGCGAATCGTGTGAAGCCTTAATGGACACGTTTCATGAATATTCCTTAATCCAGATGGTACAAAAAGCCACGCGTTCGGGCAATGTTCTCGACTTGCTTGCTTCTAACATCCCGCATAGGATAACTAAGGTATCCACAGAGGAGGGACTTAGCGACCATCGAGCTGTGTATGCGGAGTGCGAATTAAAGCTCAAAAGACATCCTAAGCCTCTTCGGAATGTATACGCTTTCGCCAAGGCCGACTTTAAAAGTTTCAGCTTACATCTCAAAAGTACCTATGTCAGTTATCGTGAAAAGACAGAACGATTAGGTATGGAGCCATCATGGTTATTATTTAAGGATATACTAGGAAGAGGTATCAATAGATTTATCCCCAGTAAGTTAAAATCTGATAAGAAAGAACCTCGTTGGTTTAATAAGGAAGTCAGGATTGCCTTAAGACGACAGAGGCGTAGCCACGCAAAATTGAAAAACATACCTACCACCGCTTCCGATGAGTATCGCACAGCTATAGTCCATGAGTATAACAGCGCCCGCGTACTAGCGAGAAAAACCATGCGTAACGCATTTAACACCTTCCGGAATGAGGTATTAAATACAAAATTGAAGGAGGATCCAAAAGCGTTCTGGTCCTACGTAAGAGAAGTCAAGGGAGTGGGTCCTTCAATACCCTCCCTGCGGTGTGATTCCGGAGACATCCTTCACGATGGGGAGGATAAAGCTAATCTACTAAACGTTTACTTCGCGAAGGCGTTCACGGCAGGTGGAAATATACTTAAAGACAATCTTATTCCCGAAGGATGTACTCGGATGGATAATATTAAAATCTCTGAGGCAGGAATAGCGAAGCAACTGAGTGCGATAAAGCCCAACAAAAATCCTGGACCAGAGGAATTCCCGCGCGTGTATTAAAAGAACTAGCAGAAGATATAGCTCCCTTCCTTCGGATAGTTTTCGAGAAATCTCTTACCCTCTGTGAGGTTCCTGATGATTGGAACCAAGCACACGTCACACCCATTCATAAGGGAGGTGACAAAGAAAACCCCGAAAATTATAGGCCGATTTCTCTAACATCATTATCATGTAAGATTTTGGAGCACATTATTGTTAGCAACACAATGCGTTATCTCGAGAGTAGATCGCTCTTAGTCAGCTGTCAACATGGCTTCAGAAAAGGTAGATCCTGTGACACCCAACTCGGTCTGTTTGTGAATGATGTTTTATCATGCGGCGAAAATAATAAGCAGGTCGATGCAGTGTTCAATGATTTTAGAAAAGCTTTTGACAAGGTTCCCCGCCGTAAGTTGTTATTAAAATTGGGAAATCTTGGCGTTAATGTTAAAGTCATTAACTGGGTTCGCGCTTTCCTTTGGAATAGAAAACAAAAAGTAGTCATCCATGGTAAGTCCTCGAGTGTGGCAGATGTAGTCTCTGGAGTGCCGCAGGGTAGTGTGATCGGACCTATGCTTTTCTTGCTTTATATAAACGACATCAGCTCAGTTGTAAAAAGTAATATCAGGCTTTTTGCGGATGACATCGTAGTCTATAGAGAAATTAGTGGTCCTAGCGACCATCGTCAGCTTCAGGATGATCTGGATGCGTTATCTGTTTGGTGCAAGGAATGGCAGCTAGAAATCAATCAGAAAAAGAGTAACGTTCTAAACTTTTGGAAATCTAGAAGCCCATCGTCCGTGTTTACCTACTCGATAGATGGTGAGATCATTCCTGTTTCGGAATCCGTGTAATACCTCAGGGTAACCTTGAATCGTGACCTGTCTTGGGACACACACATAAGACGAGTGATAGGTGCGGCAAATAAGAAGTTGGCTTTTGTGCGTAGGATAGTCAGGAAAAGCACGGAAAAGGTGAGAGAATCCTGTTATTTATCGTTGGTTAGACCTCAAATGGAATACGCAGCAGCGGTTTGGGATCCATATCAGAGGGGACTCATAAAGGATTTAGAAAAAATACAGCGGCGAGCAGCTAAATTCGTGAAAAGGAATTACGATAAAAAACAGAGCGTTACGTTACTCATTGATGAGTTGAGTTGGCCATCGTTGAAAGATCGTAGATTACAGGCGAGACTTAAACTTCTAGATAAATATAGGTCGGAGATATTCGTAAATTAAATGAAGGATATTATTCGACAACCAACGTATATCGGACGGAGGGATAATGACGACAAGATTCGCGAAATCGATAGTAGGACGGAGAGGTATAAGGAGTCCTTTTTCCCTAGGACAATACGTGACCACAATAGATAACTGTGAATAATAATTAGTTAGGAACTTGGTGCGCGGCACCCCCTGCCATCCACCGTCAAGGTGACTTGCAGGGTAATATGTAGATGTAGATGTATAATAATTCGCTTCTCTCCTACTGTTCCTAGCACATAATCGTTTTTCATACTATATGTGCATTTTATCTTCAGCATTCTCCTCCAAGTCCACATTTCAAAGCTTTCCACGTATTTGATGTCGTTTTTCCTTAGCGTCCATGTTTCTGCCCCGCACAAATCGATACTCCATACATAGCATTTTATGAACTTCTTGCGGATATCTTCACTTATATTCCCCGTAAGTAGGTGTTTCATTCTTCTGAAAGCCGCTTTTGCTTTTCCTATTCTAGCTCTGATCTCACCCGTACATTTTGTTTATCCTGTTATGATGCTTCGAAGGTATTTTTAGTCTGAAACTTGTTCTAAAGTCTTTCCTTCAATACATATGTTCAGATTCTCTTCTTTGCCTGATATTCGAATGACCTTGGATTTTTCTGTATTTATTTCCATACCGTATTTTCTACCTGTTATTGCTAGTCTATTTATTATTTTCTGTAGTTCCTCTACCGATATTTACTCCGCAGGTGTCCTCATTCTCCATCCTGAGTTTAACAACTTGATTCACATATAGATTCCTAATCAGTCTTCTGTCTTTCCAGTCAATACCTATATCCTTTAATATCTTCATCAACTTGACCCAATTTACTCTATCAAAGGCCTTCTGCCAGTCTACGAAACATGCTCAGATATCTTGACTGTACTCTATTGCCCTTTCTGATGTGATTCTAACTACTCCTATAGCATCTCTAGTTCCTCGTCCTTTTCTGAAACCTAATTGATCTTCCCCTATTATTTCTTCTGCCTTTTCTCCAGCCTTTTATTAAGAATCCTCGTGATCATCTTCGATGTGTCTTTCCAGTCTGTACCTATATCCTTTAATATCTTCATCAAAATTACGCAATTTATTCTATCAAAGGCCTTCTGATTGTCTACGAAACATACGCACATATCTTGACTGTACTCTATTGCTCCATTCTAACTACCCCTAAAGAATCTCCAATTCCTCGTTCTTTTCTCCTTTTTCTCCAGTCTTTTATTAACAATCCTCGTGTTGATCTTTGAAGTGCGTGACAGAAGGCTAATCCTTCTGTAGTCTTTACACTGCATTGACTTTGGCTTCTTTACAGGGATAATGGTTACTTATAGGAAATACCTAGGCCACTCACCCGTGCCGTAAATCTTATTAATTAATTTGATGATCGCTTTTAGTCCATCTGATCCCATGAGTATAAGTACTTCAGCCGGTATTCCGTGGTTGCCTGTGGCTTTACCTTTCTTTAGTTCCACTATCCCTTTTTCTACTTCGCTCTCCATGATACTTGGTCCTAAGTTGTATTCTTCAATGTTTTTCTCATCTCCCAGTTCAATTTTTGCCGATCCTGTCTGTTTGATGTATAGTTCCTTGATGTATTCTTTCCATACCTCTGCTACATCCATTGTTTCTGAGACAATTTTCCCTTCCGTATTCATAATTCCTTTACCACGAATTCCATTAGACTTCTTATCTTCTAATTCTAGTACCACAGCATACATCATATCGTACCGTCCTAACTTCTCCATTTATTGTATTTTGACACATTTTTTTATATCCAATTTTCTCTTACTTTATCTGTTACCCTTCTCAACTCATCGTTTATGCGTCTATAGTTGGCTCTACGTTCTTCACGGTTAACGTTTTTCCATTTTCGTCTCCTCCATTTTCCCTAGTATTTCGATAGTGATCCATGGTGTTCTTATTATTTCTCTTGTTTTCCAATCTCTTTATCCAAGGTATCCTTGATACTGGTTTTAATTTCTTCTCATTCTATATCTACGGCTTTTGGTTTGTTTTCCAAATTTCTTAAGTTATCTTCCAACTTCATGCTGTCTACATCCTGCCTTTCTTTCAGTTTTTCTAGATCCCAAGTTTCTCTTCTCATTTTTCTTATTTGTTTGAGTTTCGTACGTACGTCAACTATTAGAAGGCTGTGATCTGAATAAATCTCTGCGCGCTCCTGGTAATGCGTTGGCGGTTATCATGCTGTTCCTGAATCTATGTTTACTAGGATGTAATCTATTTGGCATTTCATTCTAACTCCTGGGCTTTTCTATTTGTATAACCTTCGTTTATGGTTTTGGAACCATGTATTACTCACTACAAGGTCATTATTGATGCAGAATTCTACGAGTTTCTCCCCTCCTCGATTTCTCTTCCCAAGTCCGTACTGCCCAGCAATATTTTCTTGCTGTCCTTCTCCGACTATGCTTTTCCGATGTCCCATTATTATGGAGTTTACCTTTCCTCTTCCGTCTTCTTAGTAAATATCATTAATTTGCTCATACATCTGCTCGATTTCTTCATCTTCATGAGCTGACGTTGGCATATATACCTGGATTATCAGCATGTCCACTGGATTGTTTTTGCTTTGTTGCCATCAATATATATATATATATATATATATATGCTTACGGCAAAGGAAATGTAAACGGGTTAAGTGGATGGAGAGTTTTCTTTCTCCTGTGCTTACGAAGGGATCATCCCCGAAAACTTCCGAGGTTTCTGTTTTTGTGTTTGTTTAACGTGTGTCACATCGACACTTCCAGCAGCTTGCCAACCTGAAGTCATGTTATTGGTGAGTGCTCACTTGGCTTTCTTATCCCAACAACTTGTTGCCATCCATATATATATATATATATATATATATATATATATATATATATATATATATATATATATATATATATAAGTTATAAAATACTAAATTTTGTTTTTAACACGAAAAGTTTCGAACTATAATGAATAAAAGTAAGATATCATTTATACTTTTTTGGAGTTATTCGTAAAAAGTATGGAATGTCTGGTCACTGTGTCCGCATGTTTCATCTCCTAAATCTCGAGTGAATTTAGATGAAGTTTTTTGCCAAGGGTTATTTATTTAACTTCTCTTCCTTTCGTGTATGAACGAATGAAGCGTGCATATTTCTCTCCTTGTTAATTTACTATGAAGGTTCGCCCTATTCCCCTAAGGAGTAGTTTCCTCAGATTCATTAGTTTTGGTCTCAGCGAGATCGTTCGGTTTCCATGGAAACCGCATCTGTTCACATATAACACGTAGATATTATCCCCCAGATTCTGTTGAATTTTCAGAATGGGAATCGTAAACGAGAAAGGTGAACGTTAGCGAAATGGAAGCCTTGTTCGCAACTCTCTTCGTCGCAGAATTGAACGTGCAACGGGTTCAGCGACGAATCAGCTTGGAGATAGTTGGATCGAATTTATAATCTCGCATTTAAGCTTAATGTGTCTGCGGCCATTCCTATTTGCGGATGAGATTCTTGCGCGCAAAGAAAATTTGAGGCTCTAGTGACCGAATATTACCACATAAAAACAAGATAAGCTGGATTTGCGCAAATAACAGGTGATCAATTTCCAAATTGAATCATAATTTTTGTCATTTAGGTTCATGGATGGAATGTTCATAGCGAAATAAAACCAAATATTTAGCGAATTCAATAACAATAAAAACGCACTATTAATATCCAGGTTTATGGATACACTACTTGTTAATTATTCTCTACAAAATAATTAACGCACGTAAATATGGTAGCCCTGAGTCAGCATTTGTCAGTTATTAGTTGAATACAACTATTGCCTTTTCTCTCTCTTTCTCTTACATGAACCTCGTGCCCCGACCAGTGATGGAAGGGGCGCTTTTATTAGAACAAAACCAATCGGTTGGCTCGTCCGCCCGTTGCCTTGGTGACTCTGAATAAAGTTGGGCTCATCGCACGGTCCCAGCACCGGCGACGCATCTTTCAAATGTCTGCCTTATCAACTTTCGATGGTAGGTTCTGCGCCTACCATGGTTGTAACGGGTGATGGGGAATCAGGGTTCGATTCCGGAGAGTGAGCCACATCCAAGGAAGGCAGCAGGCGCGCAAATTACCCCCTCCCTGCACGGGGAGGTAGTGACGAAAAATAACGATACGGGACTCATCCGAGGCCCCGTAATCGGAATGTGAACACTTTAAATCCTTTAACGAGAATCTATTGGAGGGCAAGTCTGGTGCCAGCAGCCGCGATAATTCCAGCTCCAATAGCGTATATTAAAGTTATTGCGGTTAAAAGCTCGTAGTCGAAAGTGTTTCTCGGACGGTCGGTTGGCTGCTTGTCGGTGTTCAACTGGCCGGTCCGGACATCCTGCCGGTGGGGCTGTAAAAGGCTCCGTTATCCTTCTTTGGTCCTCTTCATTGAGTGCCTTGGTGGGCCGGCACGTTTACTTTGAGCAAATTAGAGTGCTCAAAGCAGGCCGTTGGTCGCCTGAATACTGTGTGCATGGAATAATGGAATAGGACCTCGGTTCCATTTTGTTGGTTTTCAGAACTCGAGGTAATGATTAATAGGGACGGACGGGGGCATTCGTATTGCGACGTTAGAGGTGAAATTCTTGGATCGTCGCAGGACGAACCATATTAAATTTTTGATAATCTTATTCCCGATGGATGTACTCGGATGGATAATATTAAAATCTCTGAGGCAGGAATAGCGAAGCAACTGGGTGCGATAAATCCCAACAATAACCCAAGACCAGAAGGATTTCCCGCGCGTGCATTAAAAGAACTAGCAGAAGAAATAGCTCCCTTCCTTCGGAGTATTCGAGAAATCCCTTACCGTCTGTGAGGTTCCTGATGATTGGAGACTAGCACACGTCACACCCATTCATAAGGGAGGTGACAAAGAAAACCCCGAAAATTATAGGCCGATTTCTCTAACATCATTATCATGTAAGATTTTGGAGCACATTATTGTTAGCAACACAATGCGTTATCTCGAGAGTAGGTCGCTGTTAGTCAGCTGTCAACATAGCTTCAGAAAAGGTAGATCCTGTGACACCCAACTCGGTCTGTTTGTGAATGATATTTTATCATGCGGCAAAAATAATAAACAGGTCGATGGAGTGTTCCTTGATTTTAGAAAAGCTATTGACAAGATTCCCCGCCGTAAGTTGTTATTAAAATTGGGAAATCTTGGCGTTAATGTTAAAGTCATTAACTGGGTTCGCGCTTTCCTTTGGAATAGAAAACAAAAAGTAGTCATCCATGGTAAGTCCTCGAGTGTGGCAGATGTAGTCTCTGGAGTGCCGCAGGGTAGTGTGATCGGACCTATGCTTTTCTTGCTTTATATAAACGACATCAGCTCAGTTGTAAAAAGTAATATCAGGCTTTTTGCGGATGACACCGTAGTCTATAGAGAAATTAGTGGTCCTAGCGACCGTCGTCAGCTATAGGATGATCTGGATGCGTTATCTGTTTGGTGCAAGGAATGGCAGTTAGAAATCAATCAGAAAAAGAGTAACGTTCTAAACTTTTGGAAATCTAGAAGCCCATCGTCCGTATTTACCTACTCGATAGATGGTGAGAGCATTCCTGTTTCGGAATCCTTGAAATATCTCGGGGTTACCTTGAATCGTGACCTGTCTTGGGACACCCACATAAGACGAGTGATAGGTGCGGCAAATAAGAAGTTGGCTTTTGTGCGTAGAATAGTCAAGAAAAGCACGGAAAATGTGAGAGAATCCTGTTATTTATCGTTGGTTAGACCTCAAATGGAATACTCAGCAGCGGTTTGGGATCCATATCAGACGGGACTCATAAAGGATTTAGAAAAAAATACAGCGGCGAGCAGCTAGATTCGTGAAAAGGAATTACGATATAAAACAGAGCGTTACGTTACTCATTGAAGAGTTGAGTTGGCCATCGTTGAAAGATCGTAGATTACAGGCGAGACTTAAATTTCTAGATAAATATAGGTCGAAGATATTCGTAAATGAAATGAAGGACATTATTCGACAACCAACGAATACCGGACGGAGTGATAATGAGGACAAGATTCGCGAAATTGATAGTAGGACAGAGAGGTATAAGGAGTCCTTTTTCTCTAGGACAATACGTGACCACAGTAGATAAGTGAATAATTAATTGTTAGGTACTTGGTGCGCGGCACCCCCTGCCATCCACCGTCAAGGTGACTTGCAGGGTAATATGTAGATGTAAATGTTTCTCTATCTCCGAAAATACTTTTGGTAATTCGCCGTTATCAAGCGTCACAGAAATATTTTTGAGAAACGCAATCGTCTAATTTAGTGGTCTGTATTTGATGCCCGCGGTGGGCTTGTGAGTAATGTCTTCGGAAGAAGAAATTGTTTTGAGATTTCATATCCATAATGTGAATAATATTATTATTTTTAACCGTTCTCCAGTTCGTAATGATAAAATACAGCATTCATTATTTACTCACAAACTAACCCGAAAACTTATGCCTATTTAGTCGCTGCCGTAGCGTTTTACTTTTGTTTTCTTGAGACATAGAAGTTTAAGGGAATATATAACTAATGCACGTGCTACGTGAAATATCTCATTCTCGAAATCTCCTTTATTCTTCTTCTTGTTTCATAAAGATAGATAATTATCCAATCTCCATCTCTCTCTCTATATATATATATATATATATGTATATATATATATATATATATATATATATATATATATATATATATATATATATATAATTATATATATATATATATATATATATATATATCTTTCTCTCTTTATCTCTCTCTCTCCTCCCCTCTCCCTCTCCGGGCCTCCCACTTTTCCCCCTCTCTCCATCTCCCCCTCTTTTCATCCCTTCCCCCCCTCTCGCTCTCCCCCTCTCTCCCTCTCTCTCTCTGTCTCTCTCACACACACACCGCCCTTCCGATAAACTCCTGATTCCCGTTCACAGAACGGAAGCGTACATCAAATTGCTCTAATACTGTATTTTATTTTACTAGAGAGCCTGATACATGATTCGCATGTATAACAGTTTTCATTTCCTTATAACAACAAAGTTTTGTTGTTCATAGTCTGTTTTTTAATTTTAAAATTGTAAAGTCAGTAAACCTTTTAAAAACATTCATATTAAAATAAATCATTAGTTAACTATAACTCCAAATGATATTTAAATATTACAATTAATTCACAAAGATTAGGGAATATAAGCATAAATGATTTAATATGATAACAAAATTAATGTATCGATTAACACAAAATAACATAAAGGTAGAATTATTGTAATAAAATGTAATGTATTTTCACATCCATTTAAATCGTAAATTACGGAAAATCTTCCCGTTAAACCGTATATTTGTCATTATCTTATTATTAGATGATTCATCCTGTTGAAAAGTACCCCGATTTTTATTTAAGGACCTAAATTCAAAATCTTCCCGTTAAACCGTATATTTGTCATTATCTTATTATTAGATGATTCATCCTGTTGAAAAGTACCCCGATTTTTATTTAAGGACCTAAATTCAAAATCTTCCCGTTAAACCGTATATTTGTCATAATCTTATTATTAGATGATTCATCCTGTTGAAAAGTACCCCGATTTGGATTTTAAGCACCTAAATTTAATTTTAAAATGGCATAAAATTGTGTAATTAAAAATCCTCAAAGTAATTTATAATGTTTTAAATAACCTTTTTGGAGTAAAAATATTTCGAAATGAATCTTTCAGGAATAATTATATCATGGTTTTAAGGGAAATAATAACTAATTACCCTTTCGTAAATTAAAAAGGAACTCTTGTGAAATTAGCCCATAATACCCCCTCAACATACGTTAACATTTAATGTTTAAAACATTTTTTTTGAGCGAATAGAGGCGCTATATCGTGAAGTCTGAGTTCGTTCTATTCAATTCATTCTCTCTATTCTAATGAATACTAAATAGCAAATATGAAACGTCTTTTGGATCAGCTTTGAAATCCCGGGGTCTGCCGTGTTGTTGAGATTTTCGATCTTCTTTTGTCGTTTTTAAATAAATGTTGCTATGTATTTACCGTTGCTATATGTTTATTATTTTCAATAAAACGGTCTTAATAAGAATCCTATTATGAACCATAACACTTCAACGAACTTACCCATCCAGATGAAATCGCGCAAAATGTTCCTCCATAAATGTTGCTAATAATATTTATAATTTCGAAAAAGGAAAAGGTAGACTGTATACGACAATTCCGTCGCATCCATGTTACTTGGTGGTAGAAAAAGATCTAAAATCGCATCGTCGACGTTGACCCCGGGATTCCAAAGCTAAGCCCGTCGTATTATCCCCATTAGTTGGCATTTACTCTAAAAAGATACTATTTATGTTTGCCGATTTGATGAGCTCTTCGTTCTATCGAGAAATGCCAGAAGAGATAAATTAGCAACGGACGGATATTAGGAAAATTAAACATTAAGGAAGAGAAAAAGGAAATACATACGTGATATAGAACTTCTCAGAAATACGAATGTAGATAATCGTTCATACTAAAACTAACTGAATCGTACTTTGTTTATACTCGTTGCTACTTTACTAAGAATGACAATGATTATTCGTTTATAGTTGTTGCTACAATGAAGGTTTTGGCGGGTTATAATGTATTGTTTTGTTAATCTTTCAAATAAGAACACGTACAATTAATCGTTATTTTTAGGTAAACATATAATGTAACCAAGGTATACAAACAACGTCCCGATCTCTGATTGGCTGACCAGTCAACCAATGAAAGCCTGCCAAGAGGTTCGCCGACGATTACAGTAATATAATATAAATTTACTCTTATTATTATTATTTTTTATAAAATCTATTTTTATATATATATACATACATATCTTAACTTGACTACTTACAATGTTAGTAAATTCTGTATAATCTACGTGATGTAGCGATATACTAGGTTAGGTGTTAGAGAGGCCCAACAGGGCCTAACCTCGCCAATAAAGGGTCCAATCAATCATATTATCTCTCTAAAAACAAGAATTCCGGGCCTGGACTATTATAGGCTAGTTTCCCAGTGTTGAATATGTCATTTCATATTTTATTTTATATTAAATATTATATTTTAAAATTTATTTTGAATTTATTTTTTATATTTTTTATTTCATTTTATATAATATTTGCAGTATAATAATCGAGGCTTGTGTAAAATATACAATAGCAGTGAACAGTTAACGAACTACGGCCGTGCAGTGAAGGGGGCCTGGATGTGAATATCCATTGGAGGCCTCCTGCAGTATGTGACGTCGGAATAATGAATGTTTGTTGGTTATTTTTGCAAAGCATGGTTGATAAAAAACATTGTTAAGCTGTAAGTATATAACAAACATTACAGTAAGCATTAGATAATTCTGTGATTTATGGAACACCCAGTTTTAAAATTATAACTTTTCTGAGTGTTTTTAATTGGAAATCAGTTTGTCGAGTGATTTTTTTAGTAAAAGTTATTCGAAATGTATACTCAATACTTTGATAATTGAGATATCCAAATTTCGGGGGTCACCAATAATTGAGGCCTCGCATCCACGACACCTTCTCTATGACAGAGAATTTCCTTCTTCCTTTTCGCTTCAAAATTTTACCCCATAAAGTACTTTGCATGCACTCTGATCAATAGTCCATTGCTGATGTACAGTCAAAAGGAAAATAACCCATTTTACCACTCGTCTATGCTCAAACTGAGTTCTCCATGATAACACTTCATTAAAATTTCATTTAAAACACCAAAAACATTATAGTTTACTAGCAATTCAACGAAATATGACTGATTATCAAAATTCTGTCATAAGATTTAGAATATGTGCATTCTTTTTCTTTTAGAATAGCGCTAACGCCATTCTGATATTACACTTGTAAGATATTTTGAAGTACCAAAGAAAAAAAATGAACGATGGATTTGAGAATTTATATGCAAATCAAATAGAGAAAGAGGCCGTTCTTGGAATCGAACTCGGGACTTCAATCTTTGACAAATGAAATATGGCTCTAATGTCGGCTCTGATAGCACTACAAAACGATATACAATCAACTCCGGCACCACTCGGGACCGGAGTAGTACTGGAATAACGAGATTGCCGGATCAGCGAGAGGGAAAATTTATATTATATGTTCAAGGAGATAACACACGCGTATTAACCAAAACGGTTGGACTTGAGGAATACATTTCATTTGCTACCCTCAAATTCTATGAAAATTACTTATTAATTAATAACAAAAAATGACCATGAACATTTAAATCCGGTGCATGTGTTAAATGTGCGAGGGAATTACACGCTGCATACAGACACATACGAACATATGTATTTAGGTGTTATATCATAGGTTTCATTCCCAGGTTGCAATTGTTCTAAGCCCTCTTCTTCCTCTTCGAGGAGGGCTTTTCTGCAGTATTTCTCTCCTGGGAATTGCTGCAGTGAGTCTACTGTTTCCTCTCAGCGCCTCTTGGGGGTAACCTCACCCCCTCATCTCCACATCCTAATGGGCGGTTGGTCCTTGGGAGCTCCAGTCGCTGCACGTGGCCGCTTCTGACGATCCCAGGGTTTGACTCTAGTTTCTACGATGTTCCTCAGCTTCTCCGACGCCTTATGCTGAAGATCATCGTAGAATTTTTCCGCTGCCGCCTTCATTCTGTCCTCTACAGAAGAAACAGCAGACGCTGATAGGAGGGTGGCGGTGTTGATGCCACCTCCTGGTCTCAGGATAGTACGGAGGGTGCTGTTCTGCAGAACCTCTGCCCCTCCCTCTGCCCCTCCCTCTTCTCCCTCCCTCTGCCCCCTCCCTCTGCCCCCTCCCTCTGCCCCCTCCCTCTGCCCCCTCCCTCTGCCCCCTCCCTCTGCCCCCTCCCTCTGCCCCCTCCCTCTGCTCCCTCCCTCTGCCTCCTCCCTCTGCCTCCTCCCTCTGCCCCCTCCCTCTGCCCCCTCCCTCTGCCTCCTCCCTCTGCCCCCTCCCTCTGCCCCCTCCCTCTGCCCCCTGCCTCCTCCCCCACACTAAATTATGGTGACCAGATGCTGATTGTCACAACCGGGACAAAATGAGTTTTGAAAGAGAAAATCCCGGACATTTTCCCAAAAAACCTGAACAATGAGAATTTTGCTATTATTTTACTGTATACTCTACATTTCATATAAATATGTTTACAAAAGAAAAAGCAATCTTTTTATTATTGTAATAACAATCAAATATATGTATTTCGTTAATAGTTAAGCAGTATTACAATAAAACATATCAGGAGTCAGTGGTCTTTTCAATCATATTTTAAAGTACTTCTGACTGCCTTTATCAAATTTTGATCATTTTAATCTTATCATAAAATTCTTTAGAGGTCATATATAAGTTGTGTTTACATAGCATACTTAATGGAATTGATGATTTTTATAACCAAGCGGTTTCATTCATTAGACTATTGAACGTTTATTTGTGAAAAAGCTCTTTCCGCATTTCCATTATGTGCCGGAATGATAAACAATAAGTTACATATGTAGCTTCTGAATTTCTGAGGTCTGTTTTTGAACTTCAAATTTTGAAGAAATTGACCACCGGCCGTAGCAAGATCTATTAATCCATTCATCATTCCTTTCTTTCTGCTCCTTTCGTCAACTTGAAATTCCATATCAATAACATTTTTGAACATATTTTGCACATCTTCCCAAACTGGTGTACTTTTTAAAAGCATCCACTCTATATACTTAAATTTAAGTTAGAGTTGAAACCCATTTTTTTTAGATAGTCACAAGTTGTTTCGTACATATCAAATATTTCATCATTAAACGATTCTATTTCATCTTTCAGAATATTGGTATCAGATGAAACTTTGTAGACACTTAAGGGAACAAAATTTTCATCAATGCGTAATGTCAACATATCGATCGTTTCTTGCACGCAATTACGCGATTAGGCAATTTTCCAAACCTTCGCTTTTTAGAATTATTTAGTTGAGTAAACCAGGAACATTAAGCATAACGTGGAAGTACGCTTCATTTATTGGTGATTCTAAAATTCTAAATTATCACAAGATAATCTCTCAGCGTTATGCAAAACATGCGCTGAACATCCAACGTTCAGTAAATTGCGATAAATGTTTTCGCGTAAATTATAAAAGACATTGTTTGTGCCTTCTCTCAACAGTCCCCCAAAATGTGTGTTTGCGTTATCTGCTCCATAAGCAATGCATTTTTTTTAGATCGACCTCATACTCGCAAAATGTGCTAATGACGAAATAGACAATGGTATCAGACGTTTCATTTGATAGCGATTCGATTTTTAATATTTTAATCTTAATTCCTTTTTATTGCAAAAATGAACAAGTAAGGGGAAAATCTTTTCCGTTTTGTAATTACTAGCATCTGTGGATATTCTAAAATACTGTCTTTTTTAATTCTATTAATAATTCATTTCTGCAAAATAACCCGATTACATTTTTAATGAGAGCTGCAGTTTTACTTCGTCCGCAATAAGATTTACTGGCTATTCCAGAGTCACAAAAAATTTCTTTAAAGAGTTAATTGTTACAAGTAGCTGATCGAAAGGAATGATGATGTTTAACAATGTGATGGGTCATTTTCAACTCACTTGCTACAGTAAAATTATCCTCCATTGGATTTTTCACATGAAAGTACTGCGAAATATTTTGTGATGCGCCAAAATTTTCAACGCAAGTTGATTTGACATTATGCTTTTCTGTATTAATTTGGTCGTTTACGTCAGATTTCCCGCCGTGACCAATGCTTATATAGAAGTTGCACACTTTACACTCCACTTCGTTATCATTTCTTCCTTTCTTGATAAATCTCCAATTAAAAAAATACTCTTCATTGAAGGTACATTTTCTCTTCGGCATTTCTACTGAGGGGTTCTTTAGAAATTATTGCCGATTAAAATAAAAAAATCACTGAATATTCGGCAGCTAATGTACAGTCACTTTCAAAAGTCGATCGACAAACGGAGCGGCGCCACTTTCGGGAATTAGGAGAATTTAACTTCGTATCTGTTTGTATAGGACTCTTGGGTCACGACTGTCAAGAGGGAAATTCAAATAGTAATGTGGTAAATTTTAAGAAATGTAGCAGCAAGAACCTTCATTCAACCTTTTTAAATAAATCTGAAAAGCAATGAGTTAAATAATAGCGCTGCGTAGTTCGAAGGTTTTTGTGTATAACGCAATATATACCTATTTAGACCCAAAGAAGCGAAGAAATTAGATACCAACGTGGCAATTTATTAATCGGCATAAATATAAACGGATATTAAATACTCAGTTTCATAGTTGCGAAATTTTTCAGTGAATGAATATGAAAAGAAAATACCTGCAATAAGAAATCTCTACGACCAAATATTAATTTGTGCTTATAGCGTGTCGCCTTTTTGAGAGTAAAAAAAGAATGCTTTCACTTTCCTGCAGGCCAGGGTACTACGATCCTGGTCATTTTTTCTGCGTGCATTTTGTGCTTATTTTACATCCCATGCAATTTAATTTCATGGAGAAATCCTTAGGTAAACCGGCTTTCACAAATTTCCGTCTTCGCGAATAATCAAGCCATCGTGTTCAAATTTCTTGTACGAACAACCATCTTTTTATTAATAAGAACTTACAATTGCGGCTACCATAAATATATGTCAAACCAAGTTCACATGTAAAACTTAAAACAACCACAGGTGGTAGGAGAAGACCGAGGCTATCGAATGGGTCCACGACGTGGTAGCCCCGGGTTCAAATCCTATTGGAACTCTCAAGAGTCCCGATGTTTTTGTTTGTGTGACGCGTCTCACTCGGAGGCTCTTTTGGCGTTCATTTCATTTATCTAGATTTGTGGGTAAAATCGGGAAAATTCCGTCCATTTATATTTATGTCGGAAATATTTGACTTGGAGTAAGTATGAGGAAGGGCGGTGTGGGTAGTTGTTTTGAAAACTCGAGCGTTTGAGGGGGGAAGAAGAAAAGGCCGCAGATTTCCTTCGCTTGGCCGTAGACCGAAATCGAATGAAGACCAGTCGTCTTCCTAATGCTAAGGTCTGGAGGAAAGACCAAATGTGACTCAACCCACATCCTAAAGGAAACTTTGGTTTAAATAATGGGTGTGGACTATGGCTCTCTAGAAGCATGTGCGTGTTTTTTTCTGGTTTCTGAGAACTGCTTACTGTTTATGTAATGACTAGGTGTTAACCCGTCAAAAATTACGGAAAATATATGTCTGAGATAGTGAAAAAAAACATCCATTACTACGGATGAACAACTTCATGTGAAGTTTTATTCTCTCTAAAGTAAAGTAAAAATAAAAATGTAGAAATTAAAATCGCCTCAAGAGAGACTCGATACCTGGTGTCCCGCATCAAGAACGCTAACCGCTACACCAATTGAAACTTTTGATGAACATTCTAAGAAACTGTATATATATATATATATTTGTTAATATCTACAGCAGTGAAATGATATTTTTAATATTTTGTGGACCCTTTAACTCGAATTTTCAAGTTTTAAGAATTTTGCATAGGAGAGGCTCCTACATCTTGAAAATGATCGACTTTTTAGGAGGTCGGGGAAAAGGTCTAGAGCCCGGAAACGAACATACGGAATCGGCTTTTATGTATAGGTAATAATTTACTAGTAGTATATTAAATTTCATTCTATGCGAAATAAACTTCACGTCGGCATTATGCTAAAGAATATTTTCACCTCAGTTTCTAAAGGGAAATCTTGGTGGTGTCCGTACGCGCGAGCTTTACAATATCCTACTTGGAAAGATCGCGCTAGCACACATCCAGCGGTAGAACCGTGGGTTAGAGTCAAAGGGGGGATCTGAATGTATTGGCTTTCTTGGATCATCACCTTCACCCTGAGAACACCCCGGAATAACTCGTCAGTTCATTTCCTTCTGTGGATAAAAAATAACGGGATTTTTGGTAGAAGAAACTACATTGTGTGTCATTCAATTGGCACTTACCCTCAAAATGGAATTGGTACCGCAGAGAGAATGATACTCATTGGAGTACGTAAGCAGAAATTAATATGATAACTTCTCGTAAATATAAATTTTTTGTATCCAAGGATTCAGGAATGGTGAGGAACTCTGGATTTAGAAATGAAGATACAAACATTAAATCATAATATTTTAATATTTTGTAAGGTTTCCATTGTTTTCAATCACAGACAATTCTTGCCCTCATGGAGCTTACTGAATTTTGAATTATTGTCGGACCAAAGGCCCTGGACCAGCTGCCGACATCGCTCCCCAGAACCCCATGCTAATATACCCCGGGTTATTTTTTTTTGGATAATGTGGCGTTGTGACCTAAACATTTTCACTACATGTACTAGTAATGAGTTCCAATTTACTGCATCTTATACAATAGAGGTTCAAATGCAAGAGATTTTAAAATCATATTTGTTGTTTATATAATTCTCTTAAGGCTGCCATAGGTACATAAAATGATTTTCCAAATTCAGTAATATTTTTCCTTAAATTTAATCATATTATTTTGATGTTATTGTAATTTTATATTCATGAAAAAGTTAAGTAAACATACCATTTTATTCAAATTAAGAATTGAAACTATTTAATACATTTGTTCATTGCTTTTACACTTTAAATTGCTCCAAGTCAGGGTCTTGTCTGTTATCTACCACACACCCAGGTTAATATATGTAGCACCCAAATGGAATTAAATGGCAAGGAACTGCGTTGAATACGCGATAGAACAGTGCACCGCTTGGTATGAGTCGTCTGCGCACAATGCTTTGGACTCTATACAATACCAATTAAAAGAACATGTAATGTACAATTGCTGCGGGTGCAAAGGTGCTGTACCCGAGCATACTTGTGAATTGTTTCAAAGTTTCCAAGACGAACTTAGTAAAATGTGGAGTTTAAAAGGTTATTTCTCCGAAACCGTTTATGAAAACGGTTTTAATACCAAAAGATTCTTACTTGAAATTATGGCATTTTATAAAAACCAATGTATAAATCATGCAATGAAACTGTGTTAACAAGATGCAAATAAAATATGTCAAAAAATCTGTTTTTTATTTAATGATATATTTATTACCACCCTTATTCCATTCTATGATTATTATTATCCTTTCACGCAAAATTTCATAAGTTAATTATATATATTGTTAAAATATAACGATAAAGGTTTCAATAATGGTGATATAAGAATAATAATAGTAAAATTAATATTACGATAAAAGTTTTCAAATAAGCGTGATTACTGAGGGATGGTACAAATAATAATAATAATAATAATGAAATGAATATTACGATAAAAGTTTTCAAATAAGTGTGATTATTGAGAGGGTGGTGTGCAAAGTGGTTATCGTGGCGAAACCCCGTCAAAGAGAAAGTCCCTCTTCAAACGCTGCGGAGCGACCGGGATTTCGTCAGTCTGACGAGGATCGTCCTGCGGCGAGGACGCTTCTTCTAGACTAGAAGTGTATGCACCTTCTGTGCTTTCGCTCATTGCATCAGAGGTGGCGCCGAAACCTCGACATCGGTAGTCGGGGTGGTGGACATAATTACGAAGGATTCAGGTGCCGTCGTGGCGCCAGTTAGGAGAATTTGGTTTTCAACCCCCGTTCGCGATTTGACATCACATGGAGGGGGCGGTTGTGGAGGGGGTATTCACTACGCCTCACACTCGAGGTATAGCTAGGGTGGGGAGGTGGGGGGAAGGATATAGTTCGGTTCAGCACCTCACACCCTTAGTGTAGGCAGGACCAGCCTGGGGCTTGTGACGTTTCAGTCACGTGACGGAAGGTGAGAGGGGCGGGGGAGGGGGTAGTAAGCAAACCTCTTGGTATAGCTAAGGACCAGCCTGTGGCTTGTGAAGTTTCAGTCACGTGACCGAAGGTGCGAGGGGGAGGGGTAATAAGCAAACCTCTTGGCATAGCTAAGGACCAGCCTGAGAGGGAGAGGGGTGGGGGACGACTTGAGGACGAGAGAAAAAAAGCATACTCCTTCCAAGACTTTCGGGATTCTACCGCGTGTTGTTTCTTCTAGTGACGACTGTTTCGCCTCCATTCCAGGTGGCATCTTCAGGTACAACACGCGGTAGAATCCCGAAAGTCTTGGAAGGAGTACGAAAACACCGCGGAAGCCTTCGTATTAAAAGAAAGCATACGTCACACAAGGACCAAGGGGTAACTTAAAGACCTAAATTTCTCTCTACCTTCTAACCGCACAATTATCTCAATGGTTAACGTGCTCAACTTCAGATCCCAGGTTCAGGCGTTCGATCCCAACAACCTCCAAACTTTTTTCTGAGGTAAAATGTATTCTTATAATCATAGTTCCAGTTTTCGACATCCGAGGGCGCTACAAGTTTAATTTCAAGATGGCTACCTCCGAGGACACTAGAAGCAACAATTTCAAGATGGCCGCCGCCCAAGTTTCAAACTGCCCGCCTTAAGGACTTCTGGGGGTGGGGGAACTACGACATGCGATTTCAAATTTCGCGCCATCATGACGTCACTGGCGCCAGTGCGGGTATGCAGTCACGTGACCGGGGGAGGGGGTGGCTAGGGACCAGCCTGTGGCCACTGGCGCCAAAAGGGGGTGGGGGTATGCAGTCACGTGACCGGGTGGGGGTGACCAGGGACCAGCCTGTGGCCACTGGCGCCAAAAGGGGGTGGTGGGTGGTTTCTGTCTGACCATCCTGTGTCTATTACTACTAAGAATTAACAGATCTTCAAAATGACTTTGAGGCCAGGGTGCCGTTCAACCAAAGTGGTTATGAAGAATTTTGGATGAAACAAAGATTAATATACCCTCACGTTTGGCAAGAAGTAAAGGTATTTATCCTAGCATTTCAAAATTCTTAGTTAGTAGAAAAAGGTTTCGATACTGTAGTGCGCCTGCTAATCGAGCAGAGAAGTTGATTAAATGTGAATGAAAGTGGTTATTTATCAAACATAGTTTGTTGTTGTTGTCATATTAAGCATTTTTGAAATATATCTATCAAAAATGATTATTTAAAAAAATACTGTTCATTATTCCTTCTTATCAATATTTATTTCATTCGTATCAAACCCATTTTATAATGAGTATGGCATTTGTTTTTTATTAATTGTGCGAAGTAATATTTATATAGGGGGCGGTGACTGGAAAAGGTTGGGAACCACTGCCCTAGATGTTCAATAGCTTTATTTTTACGGGTATGTAAATATCTTGTATGTTATGATCGTTATTGATAATCAAATCAGTACAGATATTTCCATTCACAAATCAAGTTTATTGTATTTTTTTTATAAACTTTAAGTCCAAGTTTGCATTAATTTACCAAAATTCTTTTGAATATTATGGTCGAAAATATTGCATATTTTGTACAGTCACTTTCAAAAGTCGATCGACAAACTGAGCGGCGCCACTTGCGCCCTTTCCAGAAATCGTATTTCAACTCTCGCATAGCTTGAATATTCCATGACGACCGGGAATTACAAATACACTCAATCTTCCTATTAGCCTAAAGTCATGAAGTACTTTCAAACATTAGGTTTCACGCTTTTAAAGATATCACAAATCGAGGAAATTCACGTTTCAATCTTAGTCGCCATATGTAGTTAGTGTCGTTTGTATTAAATACATTTTCACTTTTCGAAGACAATGACCGGTACTACTGTGGCCGTATCCAGTTCGAATCTTATGACAGCTCGCCAGAGAGAACCACAACAGCTGCGAAGTTGAAGTTGGTATTAAAAGCTTATTAATTAGCAGAAAATCTTTAAGCATCCCCTTCAAATAATGATCAGGCTCCGGGGTTCGAATTCTGGGGCAATATTAATATTGGCTTTTAACAGAATCTTATAGATGTATCGATGACGCATTCTGGGACGTCGTTGTATTTTCCGACGATAAAACTTTTAGAAACAATCAGCTGGGTAAATTGGAACTCATTACTAGTACATGTAGTGAAAATGTTTAGGTCACAACGCCACATTATCCAAAAAAAAATAACCCGGGGTATATTAGCATGGGGTTCTGGGGAGCGATGTCGGCAGCTGGTCCAGGGCCTTTGGTCCGACAATAATTCAAAATTCAGTAAGCTCCATGAGGGCAAGAATTGTCTGTGATTGAAAACAATGGAAACCTTACAAAATATTAAAATATTATGATTTAATGTTTGTATCTTCATTTCTAAATCCAGAGTTCCTCACCATTCCTGAATCCTTGGATACAAAAAATTTATATTTACGAGAAGTTATCATATTAATTTCTGCTTACGTACTCCAATGAGTATCATTCTCTCTGCGGTACCAATTCCATTTTGAGGGTAAGTGCCAATTGAATGACACACAATGTAGTTTCTTCTACCAAAAATCCCGTTATTTTTTATCCACAGAAGGAAATGAACTGACGAGTTATTCCGGGGTGTTCTCAGGGTGAAGGTGATGATCCAAGAAAGCCAATACATTCAGATCCCCCCTTTGACTCTAACCCACGGTTCTACCGCTGGATGTGTGCTAGCGCGATCTTTCCAAGTAGGATATTGTAAAGCTCGCGCGTACGGACACCACCAAGATTTCCCTTTAGAAACTGAGGTGAAAATATTCTTTAGCATAATGCCGACGTGAAGTTTATTTCGCATAGAATGAAATTTAATATACTACTAGTAAATTATTACCTATACATAAAAGCCGATTCCGTATGTTCGTTTCCGGGCTCTAGACCTTTTCCCCGACCTCCTAAAAAGTCGATCATTTTCAAGATGTAGGAGCCTCTCCTATGCAAAATTCTTAAAACTTGAAAATTCGAGTTAAAGGGTCCACAAAATATTAAAAATATCATTTCACTGCTGTAGATATTAACAAATATATATATATATATATATACAGTTTCTTAGAATGTTCATCAAAAGTTTCAATTGGTGTAGCGGTTAGCGTTCTTGATGCGGGACACCAGGTATCGAGTCTCTCTTGAGGCGATTTTAATTTCTACATTTTTATTTTTACTTTACTTTAGAGAGAATAAAACTTCACATGAAGTTGTTCATCCGTAGTAATGGATGTTTTTTTTCACTATCTCAGACATATATTTTCCGTAATTTTTGACGGGTTAACACCTAGTCATTACATAAACAGTAAGCAGTTCTCAGAAACCAGAAAAAAACACGCACATGCTTCTAGAGAGCCATAGTCCACACCCATTATTTAAACCAAAGTTTCCTTTAGGATGTGGGTTGAGTCACATTTGGTCTTTCCTCCAGACCTTAGCATTAGGAAGACGACTGGTCTTCATTCGATTTCGGTCTACGGCCAAGCGAAGGAAATCTGCGGCCTTTTCTTCTTCCCCCCTCAAACGCTCGAGTTTTCAAAACAACTACCCACACCGCCCTTCCTCATACTTACTCCAAGTCAAATATTTCCGACATAAATATAAATGGACGGAATTTTCCCGATTTTACCCACAAATCTAGATAAATGAAATGAACGCCAAAAGAGCCTCCGAGTGAGACGCGTCACACAAACAAAAACATCGGGACTCTTGAGAGTTCCAATAGGATTTGAACCCGGGGCTACCACGTCGTGGACCCATTCGATAGCCTCGGTCTTCTCCTACCACCTGTGGTTGTTTTAAGTTTTACATGTGAACTTGGTTTGAAATATATTTATGGTAGCCGCAATTGTAAGTTCTTATTAATAAAAAGATGGTTGTTCGTACAAGAAATTTGAACACGATGGCTTGATTATTCGCGAAGACGGAAATTTGTGAAATCCTTGGGTTGTTTTTGTAATACCAAAAGACAGATCGACAACATTTTTTATAAAAGTGCTAAATATAAAGGACCTCTTGGAACCTTGATGCCATGCTATTTTTTGGAATGTCAGCGGGTAATGCTTTATCAGTTCCTCTCGCGAAGACAAAATCCTAGTGGTCACTTTCTATGTTTTCACTTAAGCAAGCAGACTAAGAAAATAGAACAACCTTTGACGATTAACCAAAATAAAGAATTATCGATGGCCGAAACCCATTATTTGTACATTATTATGTAAACAAAATATATAAAAGTTTCCTTTTAATCAACTTTATTTTCAAATTGATTGAGATATAGCTCCGTAATATAAGGGACTTTGTAAGATAATTCAGGAGAGTGGATGAAAAAAGAGCGGTTAAGCACCATCTCTGGAAATTAATTTCAAGACAATTTAATATCAGATATAACATTTTTGAAACATACAAATGTATGCATTGTGACAAAATGTGATGAGGGTCAAACGTATGATTGTCTCGTCAAGTGATGGGTGAAGCTCTTGCAGTGGGCCATTGGTAAAAAAATGACGAATTGTATAAATGTACTAATAAACGTCTAGCGCCTCCCACAAAATTCTTTAACGCCCCCCTGGAGGTGGTACCGCCCACATTGGGAACCATCTAGGGCAGAGGTCGGCAACGCGGCGACCACGGGCGCACGCAAGACATTTATGTGCCGCCCGCCAGCCAAAAAGAGAACTCAAGTTAAAAAATTGCGGAAAACTCTCAGAAGACTAATTAGTTGCGGAACAAGATGAAGAATAGAGCTTTGTAACCAACATCTTAATCTTACATCACACGGAGCCGAATCGTATGTCTGTTACAAAATAACATCGTCAAGGTGAGAACTTATAAGCGAACAGAATGGGGACATAACATTGTTGGATCAAGACATTGTTGTCATTAACAGAGTTCTTTTCATAATGACTCCTCCGTTACCCCTCTCTTGTTTATCCACGTCCCTTTCCCTTCTCCCTACCCTGCCCTAGTATAAATACGTCCTTCACAGCGTTTTTCGGAGATTACTCTCCGAGAGTAGGAGATACCGCTATCGTGTATGTGTGATTGCCCTGCCTGTGCTAACAATTCATACAAACGTTCTCGTACGAACTGTACGAAAAGATAGAGAATTCTCCGCCCCTAGTTTATGCTAGGTGAAGGTGTCCTGTCGCCTTCAATCGCTATTACGGGTGCAAGGCTAACTGAGATCCTTGTTCTCAACCCGTCGTGCTATTTGAAGATAGACGCTCGATACGGGAAACCTATTTCCCTATGTCGCGTGAAACTCCCAATTTCTTGTCAAAAGTCGTTGGTTTCGGAGTTCTTTCCTCCATCTTGTAGCATAACTTGGCTCGAATTATTGTTGTGACTCGTTGGTTTCGGAGTTCTGTCCTCCGTCTTGTAGCATAACTTAGCTCGAGTTATTGTTGTAAGTCGTTGGTTTCGGAGTTCCGTTCTTTGCTTAGTATACAAAGTACAGGGTTTGGGAGATTTTTCTTCGTCTCTTACAATATCAGCCAGTGATAGCTCATTTCCCTCTTCATTGGTTAAACATAAATCAATTTAAATTGACCAACTGTTCACAATATTTCTGATATTTTCACGATATTCAGTGTGTTGTGTTTATTAATTCATTTGTAGAAAATTTCATCCCCATTATGTGTCATAAGAGGCAAAGGACATATTACTTCATTGTTGATTGGGAAGAACAATTCTGTTTTATTGATTTGAAAGAAAATTGTCTTTGTTTATTGTGCAATGCTTGTGTCGCACTTTCAAAGAAAAGTAATGTTGAAAGACATTTTAATACGGTCCACGGAAATTTTAATACTAGTTATCCGTTAAACTCTGAGATCAGGAAAAATAAAATTTCTGATATGAAATCTATTTTAACTAAACAGCAGAGCATTTTTACCAGACCAGTTCAGCAATCAAAATGGGCAACGATTGCATCACTTAAAATTTCGCTTTTGTTGGCCAAGAGGAAAAAGCCTTTTGAAGATGGTGAGATTGTAAAAGAAGCCATGTTAGCAATTGCTGACTCACTTTTCAAAGATTTTAAAAATAAAAATGAAATTACCTCAGCAATCAACACGATTCAATTATCAGAAAGAGCAGTTACAAGAAGAATTGAAGTTATTGCAACCAATATGGAGAAAGAGTTGGCAAATGATTTACCAAAAATGTATTTTCTTCTCGTTGCAACTGGATGAGTCAACAGACATATCAGACACTTCTCAATTGGCTATGGTTGTGAAGATGGTGTTTAATGATTTTTCAGGAAAGGAAGAATTTCTTAAAATTCTTCCATTAAAGGGACGAACAAGAGGTGAATACATTTTTTCAGCTTTTAAAAAATATGCCCAAGAAAGTTATATACCATAAATGATGTTGACCGCAATTACTACAGATGGTGCACCTTCGATGGCAGGCTGTAAAAATGGATTTATTGGGCTATGTAATGAAGACCCTCTCTTTCCAAAATTTATTTCACTGCATTATCCACCAATAAATGTTATGCGCAAAAGTTCTCCATTTTCTACATGTCATGAAAACAGTAACAAAAATAATAAATTCCATAAGAGCCGTACCAATGCAACACCGATTGTTTAAACTGCATTTACAAGGTGAAGATGCCGAATTCGATGATATCCTTTTACATACCGAGGTTAGATGGCTCAGCAGAGGCAAAATACTTGTGAGGTTTATAAATCTCATAAAGGAGGCAAAGGAATTTCTCACGTCAATAAATGAATATTATGCACAGTTGGATGACAAAGCTTGGTTGATGGATTTCAGATTTCTTGTTGATATAACTATAAAATTTAATGAACTGAATATGGAGATGCAAGGGAAAAATCAACACATTGCAAAAATGATAAGTGCAGTAGATGCATTCAAATGTAAATTGGCATTGTGGCAGTCTCACCTAGAGAGAAATTCATTATCACATATCACGAATTTAAAATATATTATTGAGAGTCTGACTGATGAAAATATTACCACTGAACCATTTTCACAACACACTGAAACTCTCCTGAAGGAATTTAATTTTAGGTTTCGTCAGTTTTTTTAAGTAGATCCCATAATATCATTCTTTGCTAATCCGTTCAATTTTATGGACAATGATATGTCTGTTAATATTGGAACTTACTTTAATATCGTTAACACCGAGGACTAAGAAATGGAAATAATAAATAAGCTGAATGATATTATTTTAAGGTAACATAAAAATGATGAAAACTTTTGGAATTTAGTTTACGAAAATCGCTATCCATTATTAAGAAAATGTACCCTAAAAATATATTCTTACTGTGCTTCAACATACACTTGCGAGTCCATTTTTTCAAGCATGAAACACTTGAAATCCAAGTACCGATCGAGACTCACCGATTACAATTTAGACAACTGCCTAAGATCAGGTTACTCTAGTTATGTGCCAAATTATAGCAAGTTGGCTGAAGATATGCAGTCCCAAGTTTCACATTGATTTATTTTTCATGTTTTTATAATAAATTCTTTAATAGTTCTTCTCTTATATATACAAAAATATCATTTTAATAAATATTGGTACACATCTACTATTGTTACTTCACTTCACGCCCCCAATAATTAAAGTTGCGCCCTCATAGATAAAGAGGTTGCCGACCTCTAATACAGAGAGATATCAACTGATCTTGCTTATGCGCTCTTCACGTCCTCGGTAATATAAATTGCGCCCTCGTAGGTGAAAAGGTTGCCGACCCCTGATCTAGGGCTATAAATTTGAACAACACTTGAACACTTGTTATCTCGGCGTGGGACTATAACGAAAAAAGTGATATATTTTTAATGACACACTAATATTATTTGCAGAGATTTATTTTTAATCGATATTTTTGAAAGTGTACTTACTGATGTCGAGTAGTTTCCCGATCCTTTTTCTCAATCACTTCACTGGATATGCGGCATACGCTTTATGGTACGATTTTAAATGCCCACCGTAGGTCTTGCTACCGGATTTAAATTGGGAATTTTAATAGTACACGTTTATATTCTAATAAATTCTCAAAACTGATGATCTAGTAGACTTTTAAATAACAACCATTTAGCTGTACAAATTATTTACCATAGAACAAGAACTCGCTATCGCCTGCTGTCGCACAAGTAAATGGTTCGCCAACGACTGCATATGATCAACCAAAGAAAGTCTAAAGCTAAAGCGCAGATGCTTAAATGCCAGAAAATTAATAACAGGGATCGGTGTATGTTTGTGTTATGAGTGAGAGACTCGAGACTCAAACCAGAGAACAATAATCATTTTCACAGACAAGGGTTCCGATTGTTCCCCGCTTGAAGACAAAAGCAACAGTGAGCTCATAAGTTCATCCAAATTTAATCTTTCTTGCAGCACACACACACGCTCCTCGCACATTACATCTTACCTAGTGTGGCTCAGAACTTCCAAGGCACGGGGCCCTGGTCGACTGCCCACCCAGCCTCCATAAAAGATTATCACTAACAGTTTAAATTTAATTTTTATCACCACTATTCCTAATTTTTATCGATTACATCTTACGCGTTACGCTTAACGCTTACCAAAAAAACGGGACATTTAAGCGTCCCGAAAAAAAAACTCTGGACACCGGGACAAAACTGAAAACTGGGACACCTTGTCACCCTAAACTAAATAATCTACGGGTTCCCGGGCTTCACGGGTGCTTATGAGTCAGACTGGTGTGTCCTTGAACGCACCAATCAGAGGCCAGATTTCAGGCATCGACCATCTCACTTCTACGAAACAAACAAGTTTGATTCCTTGATAGATATACATCTACATGCTATCCTGCAATTCACCTAATTGGTGGGTGGCAGGGGGTGCAATGCACCAAAACCTACCTAAGGATTGTCTATCGCAGGTTGAAATTTTTTATTGTGATCTCGTTTTGTCCTCGGAAAGAACGAGCCTAGATAACGCTCCGTCCTACAATCGATCTCACGTATCTTATCGTCACGGTCGTTCCTACCTATATACGTTGGTGCTTCATTTATTCCTACAACCTCGTCTTTTAGACATTCCGATCTATATTTCTCCAGAAGCTGCAACCTTGAGTTCAATCTACGATCCTCCAGTGGTACCTAGTTAAAATACCTCAATAATGAGGTGACGCTTTCCTTATGTTCGTACTTTTGTTTTACAAATCTGACTGCTCTGCGCTGCACTCTTTCTAATTGAATTATATGTCCCTTCTCGTACGGATCCCATATGCAAGTGGCGTATTCCACTTGTGGTCTAACGAGTGATAAGTAACATGTTTCGCGTACTTTTTCTGTCGAGTTGCGTAATATTCTACCTATGAAAGCCAGTTTCTTTTTGGCCGCGCCTATAACTCGACGAATGTGCATGTCCCACGAAAGATCTCGACAAATTGTTAATCCTAAATATTTTACATACTTGGCTGCTTGAATATTCATTCCATCTATTTTATACTCGAGACCTACTTCTTTGTTCTTACTTTTCCAGAACGTAACTGCGGCACATTTAGTGTAATTAATTTCTATTTGCCATTCTTTGCACCACGCTGAAATGGCTCTTATGTCTTCACGCAGCGACTGATGGTCTTCCTGGTTTTTTATTTCTTTATATAGAACGATATCATCGGCAAAAAGTCTGATTTTACTACAATAGATGCGATGCTTGAGTCGATACTTGGTGTGTGGGTCGATGCTACCCTATGAATGGGCACATTTAACACAATGTGTTTGATTTGGGGACAGATGCGATGCTTGATGCGATGCTTCGTGCGAGGCTCCACTATGTTTTTTCCCTAAGAGCGGGTTCTTTTAACTGTTCGGTGAGATTATTTTTCTTGTTTCCGCAATTCTCTTCTCTTCGCCGCGTTTCTTCCAAGTCTGAGCCTACCTCTATACGTCCGATTGGCTTAAGGAACGATTTAAATTTCCTCGGATACAAATCTCTCGTAAAAGTACGCAGACTCTGCGGTGAGTAAAGCTGAGGATTGCATTTCCGCAACCATGCGTCGATGTGAGTGGATTTTGAAATGTAAACGGTTGGTTTCGCTCAAAGTCCAAAACAAACGAAGAAAGTCGGAATCGTCGAATGGCCCTAATCGAATGGCCCTCGAAATTTCATTCGTTATCGTCATTTCGGCGAATTTTAACTGAACATCTATTCCTGTAATCATTTAATTTTTCAGTCTTTCGTAATTATATTTTACCAGAATTATTTCGAAGAGCGTGGAGTGGGCGTAGAAAATTTTGCTGTTTTTAAATGAAATTTAGGAATACTTTGAAAGGAATTCACCTCTTGGTTACGGTTTGTTTCTCTATCACAACAATTCCTGCTCAAATTTGCTTGAGAAAAATGCTAATAATAAAATATCGCGGGAATATTCAAAATTTCCTTTTCTCCGCCGGTAACGGTGTCCCTCGAATGAATTACGAATTAGCCGTTAAAACAGGATTTTCCCAAATTTGTAGAGTCACAAAGGAGGCATTTTAAAGGAAAAAGCAATCGCATAACCTCTGTCGTTAATCCTAACGGTCAGAAAAATAACAAATGAAAACGTGGCCATTAATTCTGAAGATAGCTCGTCGCTTCGAAATAGAATTCTCCTTGAGGGCCAACGTGATTTCCCACGAGTGCCAATTGCCATTAATTATCCATATTCATTAAAACTCACTCGGATTAACGCCCTCAGAGCCTCTTAACGTCACAACCTTTGATCATGCGCGAAAGATGAAGCGAGAAGTAAAAAAAGACTACGAATAACATCAGAGAACGTTGCAGGCGTGGTTTTGCTAACAAAGAGGAATCGACATAAAAAAAACTATTTCAGCATTTTTGCGTGTCTCTCGAAAGAATCCTATTTAATAGAGAATGAATGAGTACAAGGTCTTTTTTCTACGAAAGAGGTCGCGCACGGTTGTTTTACCCATTTTGGAAAGCATACTACTATATAGAAACAAATTTAATCAAACTATTTTTATTTTCTCATTTATACGTACGCTAGTTTATATTTAGAGAAAGTATTGCAATCGCGAAAAAATTCGACTTAAAGATTTCGACGTAAATACGAGTCCAAATAAGTGGCTTTCGCCATGCCATGTCTGTCCGTCTGTATATGCGAGACCATAGGGCTTAGACGGTTCAGCTAAATCGAATGTCATCTCGTGTTTAGGCATAACCTTATCCGGAATAGAAACTTTAAAGAGAATACAGATATAGCGCGACAATGGAGAGTGGTTTATTTTTATTGATTTTCACGAAATGTCTATTTATTCAAAAATGGTTACAACGAATTGGATTCAAATTCACATAGTTATAGAGCATGCAATCTTAAACAATACCGCATAAGGTATATTTCTGAAAAAATAACTTCATATTGTCCGGCGACATTTAATATATAGATTTTTTCGCACAGTCACGACCCCAGTTGTCTCAACTACAGTAACACCCCGTTTAACGTTGCCCCATACAACGCTGATTCGTTATAACGCTCTTTGTTCTCGGACCAATTTTTACTTTCTCCATACGTTATCGTGGGCGCTTTAACTCGAGAACTAATTGCTGGATCATCACCGAATTTCATATTTAACATTTTCAAGCGCAAAAATAACAAAAATTGCAAGACGTGTGATTTGATTTTGCGGCACATTTTCGATGTGCAGCGGAAAACTTTCAGTCAATATAACCGAAGACAACTGCTGAAATCATCGAACGAACCACAGAGGAAACACCATGTTCTCAGACTGCAGAGCAACATATTGTTTTGTTTACATATCTCACGAAATTGGACACTTCTTATTGGTATTGGGCGCGGATTATAAGGGGAGGGATTGTGGAATCTGTTGCATTGCGATAAAATTATATAAAAGCCGCGACAGTTATTATATTGCAGGATTTCAGGTGTGTAGCAGATCTGCTGCAATGCGCATTCAAGGATTTATTATTAACAGTGCAATTTTTAGGAGTTCTTTACCAGTGAAGCGGTAATAGCGGAACGCCTTATGGGCACGTCGGACCCGTCCGTCCGTCGTAACTTTCATCTCCTAAACCGCTGGTAGGATTTTAATTTATTAGGTATGAGTTATCTTTATTCAAATTTATTGCCGAATTGTGATTTTCGACGGAATCCGTCAGAAGTGCCACTTTACATAATTACTTTAATAAACTTATACTCGTATCTCGTTAAATGGCATCCGTCAAGCAACAATGAAATATCAAACTTGTATCTCCCTAGCTCTTATATGATCTGTAACCTATAGATTAACAAAATTATTCGGATAGAGAACAACTTTTACCACAAGAAAGTCCGCGAGGCCATCTAATTACGATTTATGGTTTCGGAGATAAAAACTCGAGCAAGTTCCGAGCAAAACATCGCATATTTTGTTTACATCGATTGCTAAGACGGTTCTCTCAGCATACAACAATTAAAAATCCAAATATTTCTCTCCCTAGCACTTATATAATCTGCAGGGTATAGAGTAAAAATTTATTTGGATAGAAAACAGCATTTACTACAAGATATTCCCCGAGACTATTGTTTCGTGAATAAAAATTCGAGATTCATATAATCTTTCGATACCGTTCCATACGTATTTCCCATTAAGAACGTCTTTGAAATCTCTTTGTATTCCATTTATGGAGTGTACTTTTCCATCTTGTTAGAGTATCGGAGAGAAGTGCGGCTATAATACTAATATTTTGAAAACAGCTAATAAATTAAGATTTTAGGAACGCACCCCATACTATATTAAAAATGACCCCGCATAACGCTGATTCAGTTAGCGCTCTCGTTTTCAGCAACGCATCCCCAGCGTTAAACAATGCTTCAGCGCCTACAATGAGCCTTCGTTAATATGTAAATATGTCTTGATATTTATGTATGACATACCTATTTATCAAGTTTGATTTTTCATAATTCACCTAATCAGTATATTAATAGCATTTACCTCCAGGAGATATTTTCTGCGTTTTCATTGTTTTTGTGGCATTGAGAGTCCCTTCCACTCACGAAAGAGTGTACTGAGGCCAGATCCATATGTAGTATACGAGAATGTTGGTCCAGTGTGTACTGTACTTATTTATTAAGTTTATAAGCAGGAATATTCCATTGTAATATACTTGCTGTTATCGCTTTAAAATAGACCAGTGGTTACGCGGCTGCACAGAAAAGCTCAAAGCAACAAAATGCTAAATAACAGTACCGATCTATTTTCATAATTACAGTAGATATACCTAACATTCGTTGCTGTTTATATAAAAGGCCGTCTTTTAGCGTATGTAATCACATCGGGAGTAAATCCGATTTGGAATTTTTTTTACTCGTCTTTGATCTGTTGGCCATGTCGAATTTATCTCTTTTTTATCTCGGGATGGTCGAAACAAAGTTTTCCAAACCACACTCTGTCTAAAATTCAATTTTTGCTTTTACTTTTTTTCACACAAAATAAATAACATTAAAAAAGGAGTGAAAACACAGCAGCAGTCGAGTAATTAGAAAGAGTAAACTCGGCTTTGGAAGGATCGTCATTGTGGAAAGATTCCATAATTGAAATTAAACATTTATATCGTACTTTCAACAGAAGAGGAATTTTATCGATCGGTTTTGCCTATTGCAGTATCATTTGACGATGCTGTAATAGGCGAAACCGGTCGATAAAATTGTTGTTCGGTGAAAATACGATAATTGTTTTATTTCAATTAGAAAGAGTCTGTCATAAACTCACCCAATTATTTTTCTTTTCCTGGAAGATGATTAAATGTAGCTACGGTCGCTCCAGAGGCGCTGAAATGATCTCATTATTATTTTCAACCGACGAGACTAACTATATTAATAAATAAATAAATATATATTGTGACGAAACGAAATTCGCAATGTTCAAAAACACCGCTGAAGTAGAAAGGTTCCCCGACCCTCCGCTAGTGGGACCAGAGCAATGTTTGGCATTGAGACACTACCTATTTTAACAGGATTCCGAAAGTTGCGTTTTTCCCATAAGAAAAGCATTGCGCCATTTTTGTAAATTAATTTTGGGCACTTCCGGTAAGCTAGAAAAATGAAATTTTCAGGGTTACTAGATGGCCGCAATATCTATTAGGAATTTATGTCACCTTTGCTTACAGTGTCTTGGGTTCGACTCTGGAGACCCCGGAGTATCTCCCATAAGTTAGCATGGGAAAACGTAATCCAGTGTTTAGACCAATCTAATAAGTTTAGGAAGCTGAAATTTTGAAAGATTATAGGATTTTTCTCATAACCAACTAAAAAAATAAAAAATTTTAAAATTGTTAATTTTTAGGGGTTGTTTTAACCCCATTTGAACATTAAAGTTAACATTTGAAAAGCCCCGACAAAGTGTTATTGCGACCGCATTAAACTTTTGAAATTTAAACAATTAAATTATTTATTATTTCACTTCTAGATGTGCTACAACTTCAAATTTGACAAAAATCTGTGGAATTAGCACCTTACATTGGATAAAGTATAATACTCTTAAAATTGCAAATTTAAGACATTGTTTTAATCAAATATTGTTCAATAAGGAAAGATAGAAATTGGGTGGAGAGGTGAAATATTTTGAATAAAAAAATATATTTCTAATAACCCTATCTCTCTGAAATATTAATGTTTATCAGGGTCAGATGAAATGCTTGCAGAATGCAAGCACCAAATACTTGTATATATATATATCCTTCCACTTAATCATAAAATTTCCTCATTATTTTTTCTATACTGGTATGAAAATTAATATCCCCCCATGGGCATCACGTGGGTGAATAGCAAAAACGAATAACGTGTCTTAAATTGCAATAACAAGTTGAAATTGAATTTTTGTTATCAACTTTGCATGCAATCTTTGTGAATTTAGGATTTAAATTGGTAAGTGGCGATTTGTCGAACCAATTTAGAAAGGGAAGTAGTCTTTATGCCTAGAGGTGTGAACGGTCGAACTTGAGCAAATACATTTTTTTAATGAGAGTAATTCGATTAATAGAGAACCTAATTGTCTTTTCATGAGCGAATAAATTGCGTTTTTACTGGTTTATATCTTTTTCACTTACGTCGACTCACCATACTGCAGGCGATCAGTTTTCGCTTGGCATTTTCCGTGATCGCTTGTTAAAATTGCTCCTTGTAATTAAAAACAGCTTCGATTCATTGTTGACCCTGTTTCAAATCTACTATGATATGTATTTTTAGTAAAATTGCTACTTCGTCTAAATTTTTCCGGGATCTAAGCAATTCGAGGTGATTTTTGCTAGTTCCTAGTGTCGTTGAGTCTAATGGAGTCTCGCAAGTTTATTCGTTCTGAGATATACTCGAAATAGTGGCGCGTAATGGCGGCTGTCTCCATAGAGATTAGGGGGGGGGAGGGAGACTTTTTTGAGAGAGGGTCTTTAGCTAAGGATCTGGGAGGAGGAGAAGGCTTTTTAGCGCGTCCCCTTTATGAGCACCAGCGATGCTTTCTCTCTCGCCCCTTGCAGCACTCGCTTTTTTCGCTGCCCCTTTTCGATTAAGATGGGTCTGACCTCGTGCAAAATTCAAGTCACGTGACTGTGGTCACACATGGCACCTCGCGGGAAAGGCTGGGGCGTGTCCCGGACAGTGCACTGTTGGAATGCGGAGAGATTTCTTTACAATTTTTATTAACCCTCAGTTATCGAGATATAGCTACATTCAAAACTACTCGTATAAAATGAGCCTGACATGTTAAGGACTTTGCGGTTGCGAAATATTCATACGGCTATTTGTAGATTTAATTATGTATGATAAAGACCCGTTTAATTCTTATATTTTTTGTATGTTTATTCTTGTAAATTAAGGTGTTGCCCTCATCGGCGTGAATTCCCATGGTAGTCTGCATTAACAAGCTTACGTAATCTGCAGTCCGAAGATACAATTTAATAGCAATGTTGGAACAATATGGTATCAATCCGAAAGTTGTCAGTTGGGTGAGAGACTTCCTCTCGAATAGAGAACAGATAGTTGTCATCGATGGGAAATACTCGTCCCCCGTTAAAGCTGCGTCGGGTGTTCCCCTGGACCCTCCACTGTTCTTAATCTATGTTAATGATAACTGCTCGGTAGTTCGTAGTAAAATGAGAGTTTTCATCAATGATACCCTTCTATATAAAGAGACAGAATTCCAGGAGGGCCATCAGTCGCTGCATGCAAATTTAAGAGCCATTTTCGTGTGGTGCAAAGAATGGCAAATTGAAATTAATTACACTAAATGTGCCACAGTTACGATCTGGAAAAGTAAGAACAAAGGAGTAGGTTTCGTGTATAAAATAGATGGAATGGATATTATACCAGCTGAGTATGTAAAATAATTAGGAGTAACCATTTGTCGAGATCTTTTGTAGGACATTCGTCGAGTTATATGCGCGGAAAGACCGGAAACATAATGCTATGAAACGATGCCCAAGTTTTCCATGGAACGCGGAAAAAGATGGGTCAACGGGAAAATTTGAAACTATATGTTAACGAAGGCTATCACGGGATATACCTCTCGCACCTCCCTTCCCGTTTTAATGCGATAATCGTAGCAAATATAAATTGGACGGAGAGAAGAACTGGACTTAAATGAAAGAATGAATTGCATTTAAGAAATCAAATTTATTACCGTATACAGGCAGTCTCCTACTTTCGTACATAATGCGTTCCTGAAAACGTGTACGAAAGTCGAACAATAGACTTACATGTTATAAGGGGGTTCCGTTCCCAGAGAGTTTTTTTACCCCTGAGTGTTATACAATGTATACATGATTATTAAAAAATTAAACATTAACCTTTATTCGTCGGATTTAACTACCCGAGTGTTCCGTTCCGTTCTATCTGCCGGATTTATTCTGAAGTATTTAAAATATACATTCTAAAAAATCGCGTATCTAATGAACTATTCGTGATTTACGTTCAAATAAAAAGCATTCTGTAGTTAACATATTACAAAATTACAAAATGCTGCTTATTAGAGGAAAGAAACATGTCGAAATATTGTATTGGCATTCAAATTTAGATCAGTGCAATAAAATGCAAATTCATTCCGCTCGTCCCGGCAGTAAAAGGGTGCACACCGATGTTTCGTCTTCGGCCTTCATGTGGAGATCTCCATTTATATGAATCACCGATCCTTGCCGAGACATATTTCTCAGGCTCCTCCTCGCCATCGCTGCCACTTTTCGCACTTTCTTCTTCGTACGCGTCAGAATCGGAATCGAAAATGATTTCCTCTATCTCTTCACGCGTCATTTTACGCTTAGGAGACATTTAAAAAATTACGGAGAATAATAATTATAACAAAAAAAAACAATGGAATAATAGCGAAAAAACAGAAATGGAATTATTAAAAAAATATAAGTACATATTACGAAAATGGAAACTTCGATAATCGCTCGCGCCTTAGTCTACTGCCGCACTATTTGGTGGTATAAAAACGACTGAAGAAGCAGAATCATAAAACGTAGTTGTACGAAGGGAAGACAAAAATATAGTGCGAGTCTTTGGGTTGGAGCTTACTCATGGGTTTGTGCTTATTGCATCTCGAGGTCCGAGAAGGGTCCGAACGGCGAATACAACATCTATCGAGTAAACACTTTTCAGAAGTTGTTGCGAAGGCTTCCGCAATGTTTCACATATGTCTCCTATCTTCTTTCGGGTTACAACCGCGTGCGTAGTCTATTCCTGAAGACAGTTTTGCTGCTATATATAGGGACAGAAAAAATCTGCAAGCCACTTCGACCTGACGATGCCACCTGGAATGGCAGCGAAACTGTCGTCAGAAAAAGACTACGTACGTGATTGTAACCGGAGAGAAGATAGGAGTCACTTTTCAGAAGTGTTTACTTATTCACCGCCCAACCAAAACTCTTCTTATCCCCTTAATCACCCGACTCTACGACAAGTACGACTTCTGTAGGAATTTTCGGACCCAGCGGGTCAATATTGGTCCGTTTGTTAGAGAGCGGGTATATTTGGCGTGCCAATATTTCACGTACGAAAGGCGGTTTAGGAGTGTCAATGTATAATGTACGAAAGTGCGGGTTGTACGAAAGTCGAGGACCACCTGTATCACACATTGCAAGGGAACAAAGTCATTATCAAATTACAGAACAGTGAGGTATTTGTACATCAATACAACACAGATATAAAAATGAATTATTGTAACCAACTTTTATAACGTTAATGACTTTTATGCATGAAAACGTATTTAAAGGAAATTCACTTAGACGACGAAAAACGTCAAACTTTCACGCCAAGAATGAATTTGTGGATCAACGAAAAATCTATGGAAAAGTGATTTCTTCGGCCCTGGAACACAGTTCTCTTTCTGTTCCACCTGTAAGAAGAATGAAAATGAATTTATAAGAATGTTAATCATTAAACCTGTTAAACCTAATGAAATTGATGCAGGAGGCAATGGGCATGCTTCAAATGTTGTAATAAATGTAAAATAAGACAAATGCGTTTACGGCCACTTGCGGTTCATAAAATGTTTTTTCTATGAAGATCACATTACCAATTGTAATATTAAACACACATATCACAATGCAGTACAAAATATCCACTTTCTTTATTTATAACTTATTCTAAGCATAGTTGTATTTTCTAACGATCAGGTGTTTCTAGCAGTCACAGTTAGGCCGTTTAAGATCTATATGTATTCATCAAATAACAAAGAAAACTTTTGATATGGAAATTTCAATTTCTAGATCGTAAAACATATACTTCTAAATACGTTTTGAAATTAAGATAGAAGAATAGAAGAAGAAGAATAGAATAGAAGAAGAGGGGTGCTATTTGGATAAAGTTATGCTTTAACGCTCGCCAGAAGGATAGAAAGCACCCCAAGAGGTCAGTCAGCATACTGTTGGATACACGGTTGTGTTGTCACGTTGCGTTTCGAGTCGTGTTAAATTGGTCTTAACTCGAGATTGTGGAATTTTTTTAACATATGAAGGTAAGCTAATATGATACCTGTATTTCTCTGTTGATAATATTGTAGCTAAGATTTTAGGCCGTACTGCTACAAGATTTTCGAGTAACCAAGTCACCGAATCTTTGTCTGACTCTTATTTTGGTCTGCTACTGACCCTCTAACTTAGACATATATGGCTAGAATGTGAGGATGGTAGTTGTACCTCTTCTTTTATCGTCCTTTTTCTGCTGCTTCCTTTCAACATGAGGAACTTTCACTATACTCTGTGGAGGAACATGGAAGGATGAGTTGTGTGAAATCGACGCTAGAGATTCAAGAGTCTCGATACTCGGAGTTCCGGCAGAATTTTTGGACGATTGATGAGGCATAGCTAAACCTTCAGAAGTTGACGATTGAGGCTCAGTAGTTTCAACATGATTTTCGGGAGATTGGGGAGCATTATCTGCTTGCGGAGACTAAAGTGACGTCACTTGATAGAAGTGATCTGTCAGTTGTATCAGATGGCGCGAACAGGTAATCTGGGAAAACTTTTCGTTTGAAGGGATGAATTCCTGAGTTTTTGAAGCCGTTAACAGCTGTTTCCATTACGACTACCCTCATAAATGCAGTCCCGAACAATTTAGCAACTTAATATATGGTGACGTAGCGTCCATGATGCAGAGACAGCTATGTGTCATTTACTTAAATATAATAATATAATCTTTTTTGTCGCTTCTTCTGTTGAAAAGTCACTCCGAGCTTTCTTTACGTTATCTTCCAGGGTGCTTTGTGGTATATTGCAGGCTCTCGCTGATTTAAAATATCCCATCATCCCATCCAAAACCTGTTATTTCTCCTTTCATGCTGTTTTCAGACCACGATTGACTTTGCGATGATCTTTTATAGTGTCTCGGCATCTTTCACACTTGAAAACAAAAATAAAATGTTTGGCAAACTTCAAAAATATAGAAATGAGTTTATCCGGAGAGTCGGGGTAAAATCGGATACTACCCGGTTTCATACTACCTGTGGTACCCGGTTTCACCTCCACAAGACCTTAATTCGGAAGAAATGACGTCTCAGGCACTACAATCGTATGGAGACTTATAATCAATAAAACCTAAATTACGGTAGTATAAAACCATTTATTTATCAGGCACAGCAAAGTATCGTGTCTTGGTTTACAAACCTCTATACTTGAAAGTAACATTGTTCCTTTTCACACAGAAATCTTGTCTTACACTTCACACAACATGTGTTTCATCGCTGATGCCATGCATCAACTAAATTTTCAGCTGTTAGGAATAAATTCAGTACCGTATACGACAGATAGCAGTACTGCAAAGGCATTATTAGCCTGTATCTGGTTTCACCCGCCTACCTGATTTTACCCCACTTTCTCCTATCTGTTAATAAAATATAAAAGCATTCTCACAAAACGCATTCACATATATCATAGAATGTTTTGTAAGAAAAAATTCAAGAATACAGGTTTCCCTCTTGCGTTGCGTTCCAGGAAAGTGACGCATAAAGCGAAATCGCATAAACAGAACCCATATTTACATGTAAAAGATAGGTATACGTTCCACAAGCAATCCTAACTCCATTCCAAGACGCTCTTCTTTCGCTCCATAACTACTTCTTTTGTGCTAAATACAAACTTAAAACAATTAAAACTGTAAATCAGTATGGTGGATGCGAATTCTTTGGCGGGGCGCATTTAAAGTTAACGATGCTTCGGCGGGCCCGATTAGACTGAATCAGCGGTTAACTGCATATTCTGAGATATAATATCAGTGAAAATCAAGTCTAAATTAAGGTTTCATGAGCAACATTTCAAACTCAAGCGTTTTATTTTCCTAATTTGATTGTATATGATATGAATTTTTGTCAAATTTTACGGGTAACTTTTTAATCATAGCTTCGCGGGCCGCATAAAACGCTCCTAGGGGCCATGTGCGGCTCGCGAACTGTAGGTTGCTCACTGTAAATTATGCTCGCCAATAAAAGGAAGCAGACGACCGCAAGTGATGGTTGTTGTGGGTGACGTAATAGTGTAGGTCTAAAGTGCTGGAGGGTTGTCTTAGTCCGACCCAAGTTCCGCGGGCAAAGAAACAATACTTCTCAAGTGTGATCAAACAGTATCACACGAAATCTCCGTCTCATCTCCACTCTACAGTATCCTCCGCACTCTCATCTATTTTACTGTAGTACTAATACCCAAAGCATTAGAGACAATGAGGGAATGAGTGGTCTCCTTGTGGTTTAGTGAACTTTCTTTCGTTTGTTTTGCACTGGCCGCGTAGCCGCATAAGTACCGAATAGTACGGAACACTACAACAAAAATACGTGAAACATGTTACTTATCACTGTTTAGACCACAAGTGGAATACGCTTCAAGTATATGGGATCCGTGTGTGAAGGGACATAATTCAATTAGAAAGAGTATAGCGCAGAGCAGTCAGATTCATAAAAAAAGTATGAACATAAGGAAAGCGTCACTTCATTATTGTGTGATTTGAACTGGGTATCACAGGAGGACCGTAGATTGAACTCAAGGTTGAGACTTCTTGAGAAATATAGGTCGGAATATCTAAAAGAGGAGGTTGTAGGAGTAATTGAAGCACCAACGTACATAGATAGAAACGACCGCGACGATAAAATACGTGATATCGATTGTAGGACGGAGCGTCATCAAGGCTTTTACATTCCGAGGACAATACGAGATCAGAATAGAAAATTTTTGCCTGAGAGAAACAATCATTAGGTAGGTTTTGGTGTATTGCACTCCCTGCCACCCATCAATTAGGTGAATTGCAGGGTAACATGTAGATGTATATATTCAATATATGATATTGCTTTATTCGTAGTCTCCACCCTTTCCACTCTTCAGATTTTTCACAAGATACAGCTTCTCCTGTTCCCCTTACAGGTCCCTTTCCCCTTCCTTCCCCCCTCCACCTCCCCTTTTCCCCTTCCCCTTTACCTTCCCCCTTTCCCTGCCCTCTCCCCTCCCACACTTCCCTCCTCACCCTCCTTCCCCCCCTCCCCACCTCTCCCCTCCCCATCTCCCCTCCCCTATCCCCTCCCCATCTCCCCTCCCCTATCCCCTCCCCATCTCCCCTCCCCTATCCCCTCCCCCTCCCCTCTCCATATCCCCTACACTTCTCCCCTGCCCCTCCCTCCTCCCCATATCCCCTCCCCCTCTCCCCTCCCCCTTTATCATCGATGCCTGGCAATAGGCAGCAGTACTGTCATGATGGTATCGAGCCGAAAACAAATGATGTTGGCGGGGTCTATATCCAATACAGCTGTAGGCGTGATCGGGACTATTTGAACAGCTACAGTACTGCGATGTGGAAAGCAAGAGGGAAGCTACCCCTTTACAATCCCTAGTAATCATTATATGGTTAGACAATATAAGTTCTATCGAAGTAAATCAATCCGGAGGTATAATAGTCCACCAATCGGATCTCCGGGTGGGGACTGCCTTGAGAAACACATTTGTCTTAAGTAATTTACGAATAGGCATTTGGAACGTAAGAACTATGAGAAATGTAGGAAAGCTGAAGAACTTGAAAGAAGAAATGCGAAAAAATATAGTTGACATTATAGGACTGAGCGAAACTAGATGGGAAGGAGAAGGACAGTTGATGAAGTTCTTCGAAATACATTGGAATCCAACTTTCCCTTAACTTAAAATTTAAAACACTTTAAATACCACTATTCTAAAATAAGCAGTTTGTCAATTTTTATAAGAAATACGAAAGAAAATCGTGTCTTAGAAACTTCTGAGAGCCGCATATGTAAGTATTTTAGGAGTATAAGTATTTAGAGCGTGACTTTATTCGAAGCGAAAAATGTTGTCTTACGGATCAAATTCATAATTTGTAGAGAAGTCTACAACAGTGCTTGAAATTTTTCCTTGGGACACCGGCCAGCGCACGTAATGAAAAAATCCCTCTGCAGGGAAAACTTGCTTCCACGATAATATGCGTGTCTTATAGAGGAAAAGTTTTGTGGAAAAAAGAGGAAGATTATTCTTTTGAACGTCTCACCTCTCTCCACTAACCTCAACAATATAAGGGTTTTGGAAAGAGGCCTTTGGAAGAGGAAATGTATTAAATTTCGCAGAAAAGGAGGGTTCTAATAAGATTTTGGAATTTCTAGAAGTCTCAGTTTTCTATAAAAAGAAAATGTTTCCCTCGAAGCTTCTTCGGCCTCAGTTACGAGAGGAAACGACGCTTACCAGGACAAATGCAGAGGTGGGAACTCTGAAATTGTCGTTGAAAATATCCGGATTTGGCAGTCTTAGTGGTTAAGTTTTACGAATCAGTGAAAAGAATGTGTTCCAGATAACAAAAATTATTTTACAAATGCCCTAATGAAATGTATTAATGAAAATGTCATCACACGTAATCACCAACTTCGGGGTTGCCGGTGGACTAGTGGTAAGGAGGCTGACTGCTACTCACCTGCTGCTCGAAAGGGCAGCGGTCACGAATCCTGCGGAAGTACGGCTTCTTGTTTGAGGTTGTGGTTTGAGAAGACCGAGCGTTCCGTCCTTCGGAAGAGACCAACCGTTGCCCCCTTGGTTCTCTTCGTAATAGTAGGCTACTGCCGGCACCAGGTTTCCCTACTCCCTTGTGAGTGTGTTTGGTGTGGAAGGAGCTATTGCTATAATATTCCAAGAGGATGATTAGTCAGAAATACACACACACGCACACATTAAACACCAACTTCAAGTATTTTTCTTTCGAAGAAAATTTTACAAAAGATTTCATTTTCAGCCTAAATATAATTATAATTGTTACACACGATCATTTTGAAAGATTTTCTTTAGATTAATACTTCTTCTACCTACCAAATTAGGTGTTGTAATTATAAAATAATTTTGTAGCAATTTGAAACAATTAAAATCGATGGCTATTTTTCATGTATTTTCATTAGAATTTTTATTTAAACGTTATCGCATTAACAAAAAATATACCACTGGGAAAGAACTTTACGGAATTTTTCATGTTTATGGATCATAGCTTACTCCTCGTGCTTACAGAATTTCAGCTTTTATTTCCAGTACCAGAAAAAAGGGGACGGACTTACACTTGAGAATTATTACATAAATTTATACTACTATAGAAAGAGAATAGAAATAAAAAAAGCTGTCCTTTCCAAAGCGATTCCCCGACTGCCCCATCCTTGGTTCCCCGGGCAACTATATACGCGTCGCCTGCCAAGATGGCCAACCCAGGCATATAAGGACCAGGAAGACCCGAGAAGGGGCGTCGGCCGGATTCAACTCGGAAGGGACATACGTCCAGGTCACATTATGTGACAATTCCTTTATTAGCGCACAGTACAGGTTACGACACAAATTCTTTCGAAACAATAAACCTTTTCCCTTTCTCAATATTTACACATAAACATTTCTCTACATGTACAAAATCCATGGCCAGTATTGCACATTCCAGCGCAGCTTGCCCTTCTGCCTCATAGATGGAGAGTTCCTCTTCAAATCTGCATGCGTGTTGAATCTGCAAGTCTGGTATTACCACGGCCGCTTGCCATGGCATAGCGTCGCTATATATTTGCAACACACTAGTCACTGGGGCAAATTTCCGTTCTTTTCAAAATACTCGTGTATCCCAAATGTCATTAATAAAATCTAATCTGCGCTGATGCACGTCGCTTACTATAAAGCAGGGAATTTTAAGCACATAACAACACCAGAATATAATATGTAAATATTGTAACTACATATATGACGAAAGGGTTAAAGGTAAGAAGAGACTATATAGTCTCAATTCTGCCCTAAATGAAGTCGTCCTCTCTGTCAAGATATAAGTCCAGCTGCTTTCAGAATGTCTATCGCCTGAAGGCGGGACAAAACACAAATCACGTTGTGCAGGCGTTCTAACATACCCTCTGTTAGTCTTAAAGTCATAAGGTAGGTATCAATAGCAACGCATAAATATCGTAACTTTTTACATGGCAGTAATAAACACATTTCTAAATTAATTGTTATACCTGAAACCTCAATTTAAAACTTTACAACGGCAAAATTTTGCACTTGTCCATTCCACATCCACCAACACCCAATCCAAATAAACAAGCATTAGCTAAAACAATATAGTACATGTGGTGTAGTGGTTAGCGTGTCGGCTTCCCATTAAAAAGTTCCGGGGTTCAAACCCCGCGAATGGAGATTTTCTTAAAAAAATTATCATCGGTGCCTGGCAGTAAGCAGCAGTACTTTCAGAATGGTATAGAGCCGAAAACAAATGATGTTGGCTGGGTCTATATCCAATACAGCTGTAGGCGTGATCGGGACGATTTGAACGGCTGCAGTACTGCGATGTGGAAAGCAAGAGGGAAACTACCACATTACAAGCCCTAGTAATGATTATATAGTTGGACAATATGAGTTCTCTCAAAGTAAATCAATCCGGAGGTAAAATAGTCCCACAATCGGATCTCCGGGCGGGGACTCCCTTGAGAAAATCATTTGTCGAAAGTAATTTACGAATATGCATTTGGAACGTAAGAACTAAAAGAAATGTAGGAAAGCTGAAGAACTTGAAAGAAGAAATGCGAAAAAATATAGTTGTCACTATAGGACGGAGCGAAACTAGATGGGAAGGAGAAGGACAGTTCGACTTGGAAGAGTTCACGGCAGTTTACTCTGGATGAAATAGTGGAGAAAGGGGAGTAGCTCTGGTACTTAGGAAAGATATGATGAAAAGCTTGACAAACGATAGACTGATGGCAAAAAGCTAAAAGCAGTCCTAGTGGACATGCTGATAATCCAGGTAAATATGCCAACATCAGCTCAAGAAGATAAAGAAATCGAGAAAATTAATGACATTTACGAAGAGGACTAGGGAAAATGTATGAGAGGAAAATGGAAAAACGTTAACCGTGAATAACGTAGAGCCAACTATAGACGTATAAACGATGAGTTGAGAAGGGTAACAGATAAAGTTAGACAAATTTTGATATAAGAAAAATGTGACAAAATTCAATAAATAGAGAAGTTAGGACGGTACGATATGGTGTATGCTGTGGTACTAGAATTAGAAGATAAGAAGTCTAATGGAATTCGTGGTAAAGGAATTATGAATGCGGATGGGAAAATAGTCTTAGAAACAACGGATGTAGCAGAGGTATGGAAAGAATACATCAAGGAACTATACATCAAACAGACAGGATCGGCAAAAATTGAACTGGGAGATGAGAAAAACATTGAAGAATACAACTTAGGACCAAGTATCATGGAGAGCGAAGTAGAAAAAGGGATAGTGGAACTAAAGAAAGGTAAAGCCACAGACAACCACGGAATACCGGCTGAAGTACTTACACTCATGGGATCAGATGGACTAAAAGCGATCATCAAATTAATTAATAAGATTTACGGCACGGGTGAGTGGCCTAGGTATTTCCTAGAAGTAACCATTATCCCTGTAAAGAAGAAGCCAAAGTCAATGCAGTGTAAAGACTACAGAACGATTAGCCTTCTGTCACACACTTCAAAGATCATCACGAGGATTGTTAATAAAAGACTAGAAAAAGGCAAAAGTAATGCTAGGAGAAGATCGGTTGTTTCAGAAAAGGACAAGGAACTAAGGATGCTATAAAGATAGTTAAAATCATATCAGAAGGGCAAAAGAGTACAGTCAAGATATCTGCGTATGTTTCCTAGGATGGCAGAAGGCCTTTGATAGAGTAAAATGTGTAATGTTGATGAAGATATTAAAGGATGTAGGTGTACACTGGAAAGACAGGAGACTGATTAGCAATCTATATCAATCATGTTGTAAAAGTCAGGTTGAAAGATGCGGACACCTACGGAGGAGGAGTAAGACAGGTCTGCTGCTTATCACCGACCCTATTCAATATATATGGAAGGCACAGGATATTTAAAATTTGGAGGAAGATTTAAAAGAACAGTAAAAATACGCGAATGATCAAGTACTTCTAGCAAGAAAGGAAGAGGAAGTCCAGAAAATGATAAATAGACTAGTAATAACAGGTTGAGAATTCGGTATGGAAATAAGTACAGAAAAATCTTGTGTGACCACCACATGACTATCTCCATATCTCTAATATCTCTAAAAATTCCAAATTGGTTACATAAAAAATATTTTAAGAAACCGAGAAAAATGTAGATTTTACAAAGAACAGAAATAAACTAAAACCATAGTATTCTGATATTGAATATAGCCAAAAAGGTCGAACAATTAAGAAAAAAAGGAGAGTTACTAAGACAACTAAGCGACACTTGTTAACAATAGTCGTCGGTAGGTGGCATGGTGGTGGCAGCTAAAAATATAAGATATCCCTTAAACAATGCATTATATGAAAAAATGTTGCAAACAAAGGTTGCCGAAAATTAAATTTCCTACGACTTTTATTACGATACATTCTTATATTTATCAAATATTAAAGCAAATATTTCAAAATAACGGATAAGTGAGAAGAGTAGACCCACTTCCGGTTGACCGATTTTTACCAAAAACTAATCAGTTCTACTGACTTTTATGAAAATGATAAATCTGAAATTTTACGTGGATAGATTGTTTTTTACTTAGAGCACCCACAAAAAAGCTACCACACACACACACACGGACATGGAGAAAATGGTCAAAACGTTTTCAGGAGACCTCAAAACGAGTATTTCCGTTGAAATCTCGAAGTCGATATTTTTCATGAATACAATACTTTCCCCTATACTACGTATATGGAGGAAGTAAAAATTAAAAGTCATTCGAATATCGTGCAAAGAAGAGACTCTGAACATAAGTAGTGGAAGAAAAACTTAAGAACTTCAGACTATAAATACCTTGGAAGCATCATAACAAGAGAAACAAAATGTACGGATGAGATCAGGACTAGAATAGGAAAAGCAAAAGCGGCTTTCAGAAGAAAGAAACACCTACTTGCGAGGAACAGAAGAGAAGATATCCGCAATTAGTTCATAAAATGCTATGTATGGAGTAAAGATTTGTGCGGAGCAGAAACATGGACGCTAAGGAAAAATGACATCAAATACGTGGAAAGCTTTGAAATGTGGACTTGGAGGAGAATGCTGAAGATAAAATGGAAAGATAGGGTGAAAAACGATGATGTGCTAGGAAGAGTAGGAGAGGAGCGAATGATTATACAGACTATTATAAAGAGGAATGCAAACTGTGTTGGACATTACCTGAGGCAGAGTCTGCTCGAGATACGTGCGAGCTGGGCGGCTGCCCGGAGCGACAAAGTTTTCGGGGCTCTATCCCGATCATTTATCTATGGCAGTGGTTCCCCACCTTTTTGTAGGCGCGGCACTTTTTCAAAGATAAACATTATTTCGCGGCACCCCAGCCTTCAATCAATGCTTTTATATTCTCCCAAATTAGTATTAAAACCTTTGGATAATTCCATTTATTGGTATCACACCATATTTAATTTATTATAGATAAAATCAACGCCCTAGTTACCTGTAAACATCAATATTGTTGATTTATTTACAAAATTAATTTTATCGCGGCATCCCCTAAAAATGAGTTGCGGTGACCCAGTGTCCTACGGAACCTAGGTTGGGAACCACTGATCTCTGCATTACTGGCAAGTGAATGAATATTGGATACCAATTGTTATCGAGGAACAGGCTAGAATCTTGAGGGCAATCCTTTTAATTTTTCGTTATTAATATTTTTTACAAAGCGATGAGTACATTAACATGTACCCTAAATTCCCAAGTATAACGCGCACTCATGCATAACGCGCAGGCCAACCTTCGGCTGTTTTCCGCATATCTCCAAAATTTCTAGTATAACGCGCACTTGTGTATTACGCGCAGGGCACCCGCAGAACATGGGATCGTTGAGCTTAGCGTTTTTTTTAAAGAATGCTACACTTTTAGCGCCCTTCCCCAACTCTCCTGTGCGAAGGAGAACATTTGGAGAAAACCCCTGGATACTGATTTTTCCCATTCTTATTTCCGATACAATGACCACTCGAGGGTCAAAGAAAACTGGTTGGGGAGTGAGGTGTAAGGAAGTGGTGAGGGTGTCATGAGATGTGTTGGAATGGTGGGGGCGGGTAGAGGTACACAAAACAAAAGAAGGACCAGACCTCAAGGGTGGTACGACAGGGGGCAAGAGAAAGCTAGCATAAACAGCCAGAGAATCTGAGTGTGGGAACGAATGTGGAGGGCACACATTGTTGACTCACAGACAGAGAGACGACCTGTAATCTTCATCGCCCATTCATTTGTGGTTTGCAGTCTGGCTGTAACGTTTTGATCAACGAGGTAGGGCACTGAAAGTACGGAGTTTCGTTCCTCTTGGACAGAAACCAGGTGAGGTATTTTCTAGGATATTTTGTTTTCCTTAAAAACATTGACATTATTTTTACTGAAACTTAGTGGGCGAATCCAGCATTCGCGAGTGGCGGTCCCAAAATAATTTGTTGAGTGTTCTACCTTTGGCAAAAAGGGCACGAAGGAAACGAAAGGAGTTTTGGCCAGATCTGGAGCAAGAATTGAAGGACTGGGTCTGTGCGCAAAGGAGTGAAGGAAGAGGAGTTTCAACTGTGTCACTTAAATGCAAAGCAATACAAATACCTCGCGAGATAAATATTGATAATTTTAAAGGCAGTAATTGCTGGGGTTATCATTTTATGAAGCGAAATAGTTGAACAGTACGAGCAATTACATCTACCGGACAAAAGTTACCAGAAGATTGGAAGGTGAAAGAGGAAGAGTTTAATTTGTTTGTTGGGCAGGAAAAGAAGGGCGTTGAACCAAGTCAGATAGGGAACATGGATGAGGTACCTATGAGTTTCGTCATGCCATCGAAATTTGCAGTTGACGTTAAAGGCACCCAAGACATAAAAATATGCACTGCTGGAGCTAAATATGCTGCTTTACTGTTGTGCTAACAGTGACGGCTGATGGAGAAAAGCTTCCCCCAATGGTAATTTTCAAGCGAAAAACCATTCCTAAATAGGAATTTCCTAAAGGTATTGTTGTGTGCGTAAACCCAAAAGCCTGGATGAATTGCGATATGTTGCGAATGTGGTTAACTGAGGTATGGGGAAAAAGGAAGGGCTCATTTTTAAACCAAAATCGCTGCTTGCATTGGATTCAGCTAGGTAAATGATTCGAAAAAATTATTGAAAAAATATTCCAAGATTGCAGTTATTCCTGCAGGTCTAACAAAAAAGCTGCAACCACTGGACATCTCCGTAAATAGATCATTCAAATCGAAAAGACGGAGGCACTGGGAAAAATGCATGGTAGATGGTTTCCAATCCTATACAAAGTCTGGAAGGATGCAGCGAGCGAGCTTCTTATGCTGAAATTTTCTAATGCATTGTGAAAAGTTGGGCCGATGTAACCCGTGAATGTATAATTAATGGTTTCAGGGTATGGGGAATTTATTCCTTTGATGTTGATGGGGGGATGGAGGGTATTGTGATTCATCATCTGATGAAAGCGATAATTTTTCGCTTGAAAATTTTCCGGACTCATTGGTTAAGAACTTGAATGATTACGATATAAATTGTGACTGAATCAGAAGATTTTTATGGTTATGTTAATTAATAATCGATTGGGAATAAAAGTTTATGAATAATTTGTGATTTTTTTATTTTTATATGTGAATGTGTTTTGTTTTGGAATTCGTTATCTTATTTAAAAAGGCATTGCGTACATTTTTTTCAACTAATAACTTCGAATCTGCCTTAATTTGTCTTAGGTTGAATAATAATTAGGTAACTGAAATTCGATTTTGTATCTGTAATGATTGAAATGCATGGTAATTTATGCCAGAAATTTTTTTTTATCAACGGAACAAAAAGAAAGAAGTTTCGAAAGATTTCAGCCATTTAGTGATTTCACGAAGTTAGTATTTGAACGCTTTAAGGCATTTTATTTTATAAAGCTGTACTTCTTATGCATAACGCGCACTAGTACGTCTTATGTATAACGCGCACTAAATAATTCCGAAAATTTGACAAAAAAACCTTGTATAACGCGCGCGTTATACTTGGGAATTTAGGGTACTATGTATACAGGATGTCTCGCGAACGTGTGCATAATTTCTGTTGTGGATTCTTTGATTTATTCTGCGCGAAAAAGTCTATATAAACATTTATCAAAATCTCAACCGTTACAGACCTACGAGCACATGAAGTTCGAGCTCCGATTTTTCATTTGTAAAAAACTTACGTAATGTGAATCGCACAAACACATTATTTTCACCTTCGGACTTAGATTAGAGAGAGGTATCTTTCTGTATACGGAGATGAGTTGCAAACAATAACGCTGGAGTAACGTTGGGTCAAAGTCTGACCTCAAAATCACTAATTTCCGTTAAGCCAATTTTTGCGAGAAGCTAATGGAACCTTTATACGAAATGCCTACACCAACCATACAAATTTCACATGCTGCTGAAATCCAGTTCTCGAGTTGTAACAACCGCGTCCAAGGCATACCTTACAACGCTGTACTTACTTGTGCTGCTCTGTGGCAACAGGTATAACTACAGAAGTACAGCGTTGTACAGTATGCTTCACTGTTCCTTGCCGACCTCAGGCTGTTACGCTTGGACGCGGTCGTGGACATTTTTGCTTACAACTCGAGAACGGGAAATCGGCAGCATGTGAAATTTGTTTGGTTATTAACAAGGTGTTGAAGAAAGTCCAGCGGACACTTCCCAAGTTGGGGACCAAGTTGGCAGGCTGTTGGGGGCGTCGAAGAGACACGTAAAACACATGAACACACAAAAACACAAATAAACACGCAAGCTTATCGGGCCTTTGCTCTTCTTCAGCGAAAGAGTAACGTAAAGTGACACACTGGGCGGGAATGACATGGTGATGTGGGAAGGTTTATGATTGGAGGAGGCGGGGAGTAGGATGGGTGGATTGCCAATAAGGAGGGAGTGTGATAAGGTAAAGTGCGAATAGCTACATTGTAATAGAGATGACATTGTAAGGGGGCAAATAGGGTTAGCGGAGGTTGAGGCCAGGCGGGGAGAAAGAGTCAAGAAGGTGTATATGGGCTAGTTCCCAATGTCGGCGAAGGGGGGCAGGAGTGTAATTGGATAAGGCGCAAATTACCCTTACATTGTAGCAACTACTGAAGGGGACATTGTGTGCATTGGCGTGTAATGCAACTGGGAGGGGGCGTCTGAGAGAAACGTTATTCCGGTGACCGTTCATGCGGATGTTTAACGGATTGCTGGTGAGGCCTATGTAAAACGCTGGGCAAAGAGTGCAGGTAAGGAGGTAAAGGACGTTACGGGTGGTGCAGTTGCTTCTAGAGGTGATGGGGTGGGTGATATTGGTGAAGGGACTCGAGAAAGAAGATGAGGGTAGGTGGATAGGGCAAGTGAGGCAGTGAGGTTTGCCGCAGGGGTGAGAACCTGTGGCAAGAGGCGTGGTAGAAGTGGGAAGTTCGTTCATCCACAAAATATTTCCCAAATTGGGGGGCCGGTGGAAGGAGAGAAGCGGGGGAATTGCAAAAATGTTGGTAAAGGGGATCTGGTGGGAGGAAGAGATAAGAATTGGGTGGGTAGCAAGGAGGATTGTTTTGAGGGCTTCGTGGATACCAGAAAGGAATAGTGTCTTAAGAGTGAGTGGAGGGGTTGATGCAGGGATAGTGGGTGTGTGAGGATGGGATCTATTGTGAGTAGGCGGCATCGCCCTATGGATCTGTTTGCGGACCGGGACTGGAGGGTAGCCACGTTTGAGAAGAGCGTCCTCGAAGACAGAGTAATACTGTAGAAGGGATGCCTAATCTGAGCAAAGCCTCCATCCTCGTCGAGCAAGGTCATAGGGGATAGAGGTTATGATACCCAGAAAATTACAGACCGACTTCCCTAACTTCGATATCGTGTAAGATTCTCGATCACATACTCGTTAGCAACATAATGCGATTTCTTGATAGTAATTCATTCTTAGTTGATTGTCAGCACGGCTTATGGAAAGGTAGGTCTGGTGATACTCAACTCGGTCTTTTTGTGAATTGTATACTGAGATGCGGAGAAAATAATTGGCAGGTCGATGCGGTCTTCTTAGATATTAGGAAAGCCTTTTATAATGTATCTCGCAGGAAGTTAATGACAGAATTAGAATGGTCCGTTATTATTTCTAATTTATATAAACGGTATCAGCTTAGTTTATGTCGGAGGGACTAGAGAATGAGGACTTATCAGATGTCCGACGTATCTCGGATGGCAGGACAGCGTGGAAAAGGTTCGCGAGATCAATTGTAGAACGGACCGATCTACAGGATAGTTTTTCCCTATGATGATAATAGAACATAGTCCACCAAAAAGGTGACTTGCAGGGTATCATGTTGATGTAGATGGATATTGAAGTTCACAGCGATGTTTAGGCGGCCGATGACCCGATCCTCACCAATAGCATAACAACTACCGATCTCATGCTTCTATTGCATTTCCTGGTCAACGTTATTTATATCTTCGTGTCTACATAAAACAATCTGAGTTGTTAACTATGCTCATTTGAGAAACTAATACATGTTTCTCGAAATGTATGCCTGAAGCTCTCGCTGTTTCGATGACCACAGAACAGTGAATAAAAGTAGAACGCGTTGATTGATAGCTTTCGAAATTCAAAATTACAGCTTTCAGATTTTTGCATAATACGTTTAATGTAATTCAGTGTTACAAATTCTTTTATTTTACATCGGTATGACGCAACGAGTCTAAATTTGTCCATGAGTCGAGGACAATTAATAATGTTGGACAAAGACTTTGCGCCTTCGGTTGACACGTACTTAACAAAACGTTAATTATGGCGCGAGTTCGAATCCGAAAAAATCATCCAATTAGTAAAATTAATTCTCTCAAAAATGGCGCACCAAAATATCTACTTTCTCCTTTACTCTATTCCTATACCCAGAATCATTCCTCCGTCTCCTAACTTCTCTCTCTTTGTCTCTCCCTCTCCTGCTCGCTCTTTATCTCTTCCCGAATATTATTGGATAAATTTAATTCTTTATATACTCCTGCTTTTCGATACCTTCTTCATTGCTTTAACTCTTGATGAGACTTTTACATCAATAATAAATTCTCAAAGAATAAATCCTTTAAAGAGAACTCGACAGGTGTACTACAAATCAACCCGAATGGTTTCACATTGAGGGGAATTCGCCAATACAAGGGACCGGCCGGGTTTCATGTTACGTGACTTAGTGGAATACGAACGCGACAAATGTATAAGTGGTCCGCGGACGAGGCTTCCTATAGCTGAATCCCAGCGGCGATTACGAGAAATCATACAATACGACCCTCTCTCTCCCTCCATCCTCCCATCTCCCTCCATCCTCCCCTCTCCCTCCATCCTCCGTTCTCCCTCCATCCTACTTTCTCCCTCCATCCTCCTTTCTCCTCATCCCCTCTTACTCCATCCTGCTTTCTCCCTCAATCCTCCTTTCTCCCTCTATCTTCCACTCTTCTTCCATCCACCTTCCTCCATCCATCAACCTTTTTCCCTCCATCCTCCTTTCTCCCTCCATCTTCTTCTCTTCTTCCATTCTCCTTTTTCCCTCCATCCTCCCCTCTTCCTCCATCCTCCTTTCTCCCTCCATCCTCCTTTCTCCCTCCATCCTCCTTTCTCCCTCCATCGTCCCCTATTCCTCCATCCTCCCCTCGCCCTTCATCCTACCCTCTTCCTCCATCCTCCTTTCTCCCTCCAACCTCATTTCTCCCTTTATCCTCCTTTCTCCCTCCATCTTCCACTCTTCTTCCATCCTCCTTCCTCCATCCATCTTCCTTTTTCACTCCATCCTCCTTTCTCCCTCCATCTTCTTCTCTTCTTCCATTCTCCTTTTTCCCTCCATCCTCCCCTCTTCCTCCATCCTCCTTTCTCCCTCCATCCTCCTTTCTCCCTCCATCCTCCTTTCTCCCTCCATCGTCCCCTATTCCTCCATCCTCCCCTCACCCTTCATCCTCCCCTCTTCCTCCATCCTCCTTTCTCCCTCCAACCTCATTTCTCCCTTTATCCTCCTTTCTCCCTCCATCTTCCACTCTTCTTCCATCCTCCTTCCTCCATCCTCCTTCCTCCATCCATCTTCCTTTTTCCATCCATCCTCCTTTCTCCCTCCATCTTCTTCTCTTCTTCCATTCTCCTTTTTCCCTCCATCCTCCCCTCTTCCTCCATCCTCCTTTTTCCCTCCATCCTCCTTTCTCCCTCCATCCTCCCCTCTTCTTCAATCCTCCCCTTCTCCATTCCCATTTCTCCCTTCATCCTCCCCTCTTCCTCCATCGTCCTTTATCCCTCAATCTTTCTTTCTCCCTCTATCCTCCCCTCTCCCGCCATCCTCCTTTCTTTCTCCATCCTGCTTTCTCCCTCAATCCCCTTTTCTCCCTCCAATTTCCCCTCATCCTCCATCCTCCCCTCTCCCTCCATCCTCCGTTCTCCCTCCATCCTCCTTTCTCCCTCCATCCTCCTTTCTCCCTTTCTCCTCATCCCCTCTTCCTCCATCCTGCTTTCTCCCTCAATCCTCCTTTCTCCCTCCATCTTCCACTCTTCTTCCATCCTCCTTCCTCCATCCATCTTCCTTTTTCCCTCCATCCTCCTTTCTCCCTCCATCTTCTTCTCTTCTTCCATTCTCCTTTTTCCCTCCATCCTCCTTTCTCCCTCCATCCTCCTTTCTCCCTCCATCGTCCCCTATTCCTCCATCCTCCCCTCACCCTTCATCCTCCCCTCTTCCTCCATCCTCCTTTCTCCCTCCAACCTCATTTCTCCCTTTATCCTCCTTTCTCCCTCCATCTTCCACTCTTCTTCCATCCTCCTTCCTCCATCCATCTTCCTTTTTCCCTCCATCCTCCTTTCTCCCTCCATCTTCTTCTCTTCTTCCATTCTCCTTTTCCCTCCATCCTCCCCTCTTCCTCCATCCTCCTTTCTCCCTCCATCCTCCTTTCTCCCTCCAT